>JBBDGP010001487.1:1127500-1665000 GCA_037952835.1 Lithobates septentrionalis
ATCGAAGGGAAAAATCCTGATCCTTGCCTTAGGAAAACACTAGACCCCTTCCTGGACACGGGATGGACAGTTGATGGTGATAGTTCAGGTTGTTCTAATTATTTTCCAGATTTAGTATTAGTAGTATCTATCAATTTAGAGTTACAGGTTTTAGAGTTGAAGTTATCCAAACTTGGGTTACAAGAATTTAAGCATATAACTAAATTGAATTTTACAATTGATTTGGTATTTTAGTTTCCAAAACACCACAAATTTCCCAAACATTTCCTAAACGAACTTGTACATAAAGGAGTATTAAACACAACAAATAGCAAACAAAGCAACTATATGCAGTTTGCTTTCAGTTAAATATGCCGCAAGCCAAGTAGAGTTGCCAAAAATCTTGAAAGGAGCCGACTGCCAACCATTAAAAGAAATATTAAAGAATAACTCCACCTTTATCGGGAGAAAAAAAAATCCCCGCTAGGTGATCTATGTACATTCCAAGGATTTTAACAAAACTTTGCAGCAAATTCCTACCTTTTGTTATTCTGAAGAAATAGCCGTTTGATAATTCTGAAGTTGCTCACATTCATTTTTCACAATCAGCTGCTGTAATTGCAGGGCTCTAATGAAAAAGTGGCAGGGTGTGCATCCCTTTAAAAAAAATATTTCCTTTTGGGAGTATCTCATCAAAAATAAGATTTTTGATACAGGGGATGCCAAAAATCTGACTTGTATATTAGTGCAGACTTCTGGGGAGGAAAAAAAAAAATTTAATAAGCCAATCACTTAAGCAGGAAATAATATTTCTTGGAGGTGTTCTGTACACTATCTGTATACAGAACACCTCCAGGTAGCCATATTGCTCTACATTTCACAGAAAATTAGAGCGCTGCAGATGAAAAAGGAGATGCAATTATTAACAACCTTCAATTACAAAATGACTTGTGTTACAATTGTATAGGATAGATATTTATTTTTTTCTCCACGAAAGTGGAGTTACCCTTTAAAGCTAGTAAGTCTTCTAATTTTTGCAGCACATAACTAAGCTTCTTTGCATGTTAGAAAATTATTTAGAAGTGTATATATCCTATTACCAAGAACAAACTATACATGTTGAACAACTCAGCCAACATAAAGTTTAAAGAGGCATTGTAATTTCCAGCTTGTCCCCTCACACACTCAAGACATGAGTCATATCTGACACTGCACAGCTCCACTTGCCTTGTATACAATATGGGCACATTGAGAAGGTAACATTATTGGGCCACTATGTGGCTGACGTATACACAGAGGATTAGAAGAGAGGCACACACACAGGGATACGCCAAGACACAGCTGCATTTAACCCTACCCGAAAAACAGACACACCACCAGCAAGAAACTAGATTGTGCAAACTGCTAACACCATAGCACACCGCAATCTGAATCTGGGGATTAGCAAAAACCTGAATGTGAATACTGTAAATGGAACTTAATTATATCCTAATTGCTACAACTAAATTACATAATAAATGTACACTGTGCTAATGGAGTAAAGGGCAGCCACAATACACTTGTTATAAAAGGTGGGTGTGGATTCTCAGGAAATTGCCTATTGTACTTTCAGCTTTGTTTTCAATAGTAAATTAAGCTGGTTTGTGATCATTGATAAATGGGCTTCTGGCATTGTAAAGGTCCAAATGTTGTCTAACAGTAGACTTTTTGGGGGCAGTATTAAAAATCAGTCTTGGGGGGGGGGGGATAAACAAATAAAAAGCCTCCCTTGACCCACGGGGATTGATTTATTAAAACTGAGGAGTGCAAAATCTGGTGCAGCTGTATATGGTAGCCAATCAGCTTCTAACTTCAGCTTGTTCGATTAGTGCCGGTTCACACTAGGACGACTTGTCAGGCGACCTAGTCGCCTGACAAGTCGCCTCCCGTTCTGTACAATGGAACCGTTCTAATTGGAGCGTCGCAAGTCACTCCGACTTAGAAAAAGATTCCTGTACTACTTTGGGGGCGACTTGCAAAGACTTCTATACAGAAGTCGTTTTGCAAGTCGGCGTGGCAGTCATGTGCAGGTCGCCTCAGTGAGGCGACCTGCAAGTCGTGCCGCCCCTGTGTGAACCGAGCCTTAAGCCTTGGCAAGGAAACCTGGAAACAGATTGGTTTCTATGCACAGCTGCACCAGATTTTGCACACTGCCGTTTTAGAAAATTAACCCCGATGCCACGGATGGAGGAATCTGCAATGCTGGCTAGTCACCTGAACAGCGACTGCATCTGATTGGACCATAGTAAATGCAGTCACTGTTTGGTCTTTAATTTTCAACCAATGGATTTATGTTGTGGTGCCAAGAGGGCTGGCAACAACTAGAATTTTGGCCAACTTATCAGGAATCAGGCAAAATTCGATCTGCCTAGGACCAGAAATAGGCTGCTCTCACACAGGTGATTAGCACACCCTTCAATTTCCAGTGACCAGAATCTGAAGATTACTGAATGACAAGTGTGTGTATACACACACACATATCTGCGACTGCTCAGCCCATATACCACAGAACAATCACTGCTGGCTGTGTGAGAAGCTTGTCAGCCTGCCAGTGCACTGTATGGGCGCTGCTATTTGTAGACACCTGTCATTTCAGATACATGAAGCTGAAATGGGAGGGGGGGGAAAAAAAAAAAAACAATCGCAGTGCGTGTCATTTGCTATACGTTAGTCTGATCAATGCTTTCAGATTGCTGCAGCAGATAAGCTGACAGTTTCAGTAACAAAAGACTACATTTGTTTCAGAACAAGGAAAACCTGTTGAATCAGTCATAAAAAAAAAGTCTGTTAGGATTCCAAGTTCATTAAATTCATTTCTGCAAATGACAAGACGGCTGAGCTAGAGAAACCCCCTGGAAATCTTTGTGAACACCACCTGCTGCTCCTATGTAACCTCAGTAACTATTTAGGGCTGCTTCACCATTGCCTGCAGTAATACACACTGTGTGCCTCAGTTAGGGTTGCCACCTCATCCCTTTAAACCCGAATCACGTATGAATGACACAGGTTCTGTGGCTGATTTAATGCAGATGTGGCACCGAGTTAAATTGCCACCTTAATCAGCCACAAAACCTGTGTAATTATGTGTTTGGTTTAAAGGGATGAGGTGGCAACCCTTGGCATCAACGGGTAGGGGTGACCTTCATTGTACAGTGAGGCACCTGTGCTACAGCACCCCCAACACATGACCATGTCTTGCTGTGCTCCAAAAAAAAAAAAAAAAAAAAAAAAAATAAAAAAATCGGTCTGGCGCAATTCTTGCTGCGATTAAGTGTGTTGACTGGGCTGCCTTTAGTCTAGGTTTGTCTACATAGGCCCAGTGTGCTGCGTTTCACAGCCTGTTCACCTGCAGGAAAAAGTCCCCGACCCTTTTTTTTTTAAAAAAAAAAAACACTGCCGCAAAGTGCTCCGGGACCAAGTGGTTTTGCGCCCCTGAAAAACCGCACACGGTTTTCTGATGTGTGGGGGTGCCATTAAGAAGTATCCTGCTAAAGAGCAGTGCAGCTTTGCCTGCAGGTTTGCGGAATGCGTGCGATCAGCTTACGTGTAAACCTGGAAATAGGGGACTCTTTTACAGCAGGCGATGTATACCGCGTTATTTAAAAAACGCAGTACAAATGTATAAAGCAAAAAAAAAAAAAATGTAAGAATTTCAGTGGGTCTCATTTAGGCGCCGTTATCACTAATCCAAAGTCGTGTGATTTCCGCTGTGACCTTTACACTGTATGCAACTCAAGTCGCATCAAAGTAGTGCAGGAAGTTTTTTTGGAGCTGCTGCGACTTGAGTCACAATTAGAAGAGTGGCCATTAATATACATGGTTTCCGATTTGTCACGTCGCACTAGTGACAACCATTGCGGGGAATTTAATATGCACTTTTTTGCTAGTAAACACATTACAAAAAATAAAGAACGCACGTTAATCGCATGATACCGCACGCAGAGAAGCGCACACAGGGATTGTGGTGGATAGCAGTCCTTACATAAACCAGGACACCAAATACCATATGAGAGCACAGAGTGGACATGTGAGAAGTACAGGGCACACAGCTCATCAATAATGGGCAGTTGTGGGTGGAGCAGTGGCATCATCCCATATGAAGCTCACACAGGGGATGGATGGATAATGGATGGATGATGGACAATGGATGGCCCCCTCCCCTCCCTCAGTGACTACTCACATGCTGGCCCCGGGCTCCCTTCCACGGGCTCCTCTTGAAGGAAGTCTTGGCGGTGAAGTAAAACTCCTCGGAGTCTTCCTCCAGACTGCTGTATCCGCTGCTCATAGTGCTACTCCACGTCATCTGCTGCCGATACACGGCTCAGCACCACATGCCTTCCACCCGGCCGGGCTGTTCAGTGCCCTCCTCCTCCTCCTCCTCCCGGGGCATTACACCGATACACACACACCACACGAGGACAGTCCGGGGAATACCACACCATAGAGCGGAGCCCGGCCGGGTGACAGAAGGAGCTGTACTGGAGAACTCTCTGTACGCCCACTAAAGCGCTGCCGTCCGCACCGTACTAGGATCAAGAGATAAACTTCCTGCTCTTCGGACGCACAGCTCCACCTACTGGCCACAGGACCGCCTCCTGCACTGCACGCTACAGGTGGAACACCCCGCCTACTCTATACACAGTACAGCTCCACCTGCCGGCCACAGTCCCGCCTCCTGGGACGACCCGTACGGGTGAACAGCTCTCTCTATACAGAGCACAGCTCTGCCTATCAGCTATACCCGCCTTCACTAGACCTCACCCTACAGGTGGACACTACTCCTCCTGTATACAGAGCAAAGCTCCACCCGCCGGCCATGTCCCGCCTCCTTTACCAGACCCTACAGCATATACTGTATGCCAAACACAAGGGCCGCCAGGCCTTCTCATGTGACCCTCACACCCAGTTTTGCAGCCTGAATTCTGCACCCTGTACCTGGCACACTCCTGAACTCTGCACCCTGTACCTGGCACACTCCTGAACTCTGCATCCTGTACCTGGCACACTCCTGAACACACTGCACCCTGCACACTCCAGAACTCTGCACCCTGTACCTGGAACACTCCTGAACCCTGTGCACTCCAGAACTCTGCACCCTTTACCTGGAACACTCCTGAAGCCTGCACACTCCTGAACTATGCACCCTGTACCTGGCACACCCCTGAACTCTGCACCAGGCACATTCCTGAACTTTGCACCAGGCACACTCCTGAACCCTGTACCTGGCACACCCCTGAACTCTGCACACTCCTGAACTCTGCACCTGGCTCCCTCCTGAACTCTGCACCCTGTACATAGTGCACTCCTAAACTCTGCACCCTGTACATAGTGCACTCCTAAACTCTGCACCCTGTACATAGTGCACTCCTAAACTCTGCACCCTGTACATAGTGCACTCCTAAACTCTGCACCCTGTACATAGTGCACTCCTAAACTCTGCACCCTGTACATAGTGCACTCCTAAACTCTGCACCCTGTACATAGTGCACTCCTAAACTCTGCACCCTGTACATAGTGCACTCCTAAACTCTGCACCCTGTACATAGTGCACTCCTAAACTCTGCACCCTGTACATAGTGCACTCCTAAACTCTGCACCCTGTACATAGCGCACTCCTAAACTCTGCACCTGGCACACTCCTAAACCCTGCACCTGGCGCACTCCAGAACTCTACACCCTGTACATAGCGCACTACTAAACTCTGCACCTGGCGCACACCTGAACTCTGCACCCTGCAACCTGGAACACTCCTGAACCCTGCACACTCCTGAACTCTGCACGCTGTACCTGGAACACTCCTGAACCCTGCGCACTCCTGAACGCTGCACCCTGTATCTGGCACACCCCTGAACTCTGCACCCTGTGCACTCCTGAACTCTGCACCAGGCACATTCCTGAACTTTGCACCAGGCACACTCCTGAACCCTGCGCACTCTTGAACTCTGCACCCTGTACCTGGCACACCCCTGAACTCTGCACCCTGTGCACTGCTGAAATCTGCACCAGGCACACTCCTGAACTCTGCACCAGGCACACTCCTGAACTCTGCGCCAGGCACACTCCTGAACTCTGCGCCAGGCGCACTCCTGAACTCTGCGCCAGGCGCACTCCTGAACTCTGCGCCAGGCGCACTCCTGAACTCTGCGCCAGGCGCACTCCTGAACTCTGCGCCAGGCGCACTCCTGAACTCTGCGCCAGGCGCACTCCTGAACTCTGCGCCAGGCGCACTCCTGAACTCTGCGCCAGGCGCACTCCTGAACTCTGCGCCAGGCGCACTCCTGAACTCTGCGCCAGGCGCACTCCTGAACTCTGCACCCTGTACATAGCGCACTCCTAAACTCTGCACCCTGTACATAGCGCACTCCTAAACTCTGCACCCTGCACCTGGCTCACTCCTAAACTCTGCACCCTGTACCTGGAACACTCCTGAACCCTGCACACTCCTGAACTCTGCACCCTGTACCTGGAACACTCCTGAACGCTGCACCCTGTACCTGGCACACCCCTGAACTCTGCACCCTGTGCCCTCCTGAACTCTGCACCAGGCACATTCCTGAACCCTGCGCACTCTTGAACTCTGCACCCTGTACCTGGCACACCCCTGAACTCTGCACCCTGTGCACTGCTGAACTCTGCTCCATGCACACTCCTGAACTCTGCTCCAGGCACACTCCTGAACTCTGCACCAGGCACACTCCTGAACTCTGCACCAGGCACACTCCTGAACTCTGCACCAGGCACACTCCTGAACTCTGCACCAGGCACACTCCTGAACTCTGCACCAGGCACACTCCTGAACTCTGCACCAGGCACACTCCTGAACTCTGCACCAGGCACACTCCTGAACTCTGCACCAGGCACACTCCTGAACTCTGCACCAGGCACACTCCTTAACTCTGCACCAGGCACACTCCTTAACTCTGCACCAGGCACACTCCTTAACTCTGCACCCTGTACCTGGCACATCCCTGAACTCTGCACCCTGCACATCCCTGAACTCTGCACCCTGCACACTCCTGAACTCTGCGCCAGGCACACTCCTGAACTCTGCACCCTGCACCTGGCGCACTCCTGAACTCTGCACCTGGCGCACTCCTGAACTCTGCACCTGGCGCACTCCTAAACTCTGCACCTGGCGCACTCCTGAACTCTGCACCTGGCGCACTCCTGAACTCTGCACCTGGCGCACTCCTGAACTCTGCACCTGGCGCACTTCTGAACTCTGCACCTGGCGCACTTCTGAACTCTGCACCTGGCGCACTTCTGAACTCTGCACCTGGCGCACTCCTGAACTCTGCACCTGGCGCACTCCTGAACTCTGCACCTGGCGCACTCCTGAACTCTGCACCTGGCGCACTCCTGAACTCTGCACCTGGCGCACTCCTGAACTCTGCACCTGGCGCACTCCTGAACTCTGCACCTGGCGCACTCCTGAACCCTGCACCTGGCGCACTCCTGAACTCTGCACCTGGCGCACTCCTGAACTCTGCACCTGGCGCACTCCTGAACTCTGCACCTGGCGCACTCCTGAACCCTGCACCTGGCGCACTCCTGAACTCTGCACCTGGCGCATTCCTGAACTCTGCACCCTGTACATAGCGCACTCCTAAACTCTGCACCCTGTACATAGCGCACTCCTAAACTCTGCACCTGGCACACTCCTGAACTCTGCACCCTGCACCTGGCTCACTCCTAAACTCTGCACCCTGTACATAGCGCGCTCCTAAACTCTGCACCTGGCACACTCCTGAACTCTGCACCCTGTACAAAGCGCACTCCCTAAACTCTGCACCTGGCGCACTCCTGAACTCTTCACCCTGTACATAGCACACTCCTAAACTCTGCACTCTGTACGTGGCACACTCCTAAACTCTGCACCCTGTACGTGGCCCCAGTGTCATCGCCATCGCCCACCCATATGCATATGACATCGCACCCGCGGGGGCGTACTGTCCCAAATTTAGGTAAAAAGCCAATGGCAAGGCTCCTTACCCATGTGATCAGCTGTGTTCAATCACAGCCAATCACCTGTTAATGTGTGTGAGGAGAGGAGAGGCGATCAGCGGCATCAACTCGCATGGGAGACTGTACAGGTAATCAGAACACTGATCATCAGTGCGCTGATTACAGTACAACCCCAACAGTGCCCAGCCAGTGATGCCAGTCTATGCCCATCAGTGACACCAAACAGCACCAATCAGTGCTGCCTTTGAGTGCCAGCTCATCAGTGTCGTCTATCAGTATCCATCAGTGCTGCCTATCAGTGCACATCAGTGAAGGAGAAAAATTACTTATCTACAAAATTTTCTGACACAAACTAAGAAAAACTTTTTTTTTTCTTTTTCTTTTTTTTTTTTAGCAAAAAATAAAAAACCCAGCGGTGATTAAATACCACCAAAAGAAAGCTCTATTTGTGTGAAGAAAATGATAAAATTTTCATTTGGGTACAGTGTTGCATGACTACGCAATTGTCACCCAAAGTGTGAAAGTACTGAAAGCTGAAAATTGGCCTGGGCATGGTGAAAGTGCCCTGTATTTAAATGGTAAAGGGGAATTCTAGCTTAAACCTAACTAGCCTTAAAAATATTCTCTTCCCCCAACACCTATGCTTAATAACCTGTGTAAAAAAAGATCTGTATACTTACCTATTTTCAGCCCGCTCTGGTCACGTGATCCGGCTCCCCTGTGTCAGCCAATGGCAGCTGCAGGGGAGAGGAGGAAGTACTGACAACGGATGGGCCATTGAGGTCTATGGGTGACGTTCTTGTTCCCAGGCTTTACCAGCTCTCAGAGCGCTCTCTCCTCTCCCGTGCAGCCACTGCTGGTTGACACAGGGTAGATCACGTGACCGTACTGAAGCAGCCTGAAAATAGGCAAGTATATACAGTGCCTTGAAAAGGTATTCATACCCTTTGACATTTTCCACATTTTGTCATGTTACGGCCAAAAACATAAATTTATTTTATTGGGATTTTATGTGATAGACCAACACAAAGTGGCACATAATTGTGAAGTGGAAGGAAAATGATAAATGGTGTTCAACGTTTTTTTTACAAATAAATATGTGAAAAGTGTGGCGTGCATTTGTATCCAGCCCCCCTGAGTCAATACTTTGTAGAACCACCTTTTGCTGCAATTACAGCTGTTATGCCGCGTACACACGAGCGGACTTTACGGCAGACTTTGCCCGGCGGACTGGATTTCGTCGGACAATTCGATCATGTGTGGGCTCCAGCGGACTTTGTTTTCTCAGAAGTTGGACGGACTTAGATTTGAAACATGTTTTAAATCAATCCGTCGAAATCGAGTCCGGTCGAAAAGTCCGCTCGTCTGTATGCTAGCTTGACTGACAAAAAGCCACGCTAGGGCAGCTATTGGCTACTGGCTATGAACTTCCTTGTTTTAGTCCGGTCGTACGTCATCACGTACAAATTTGACGGACTTTGGTGGATTGTGTGTAGGCAAGTCCGTTCATTCAGAAAGTCCGTCGTAAAGTACGGCGAAAAGTCAGTCGGGCAAAGTCTGCCGTAAAGTCCGCTCGTGTGTACATGGCATAAGTCTTTTTGGGGATGTCTCTACCAGCTTTGCACATCTAGAGAGTGAAAATTTTTGCCCATTCTTTGCAAAATAGCTCAAGCTCTGTCAGATTTTTCAAGTCTTGCCACAGATTCTCAATTGGATTTAGGTCTGGACTTTGATTGGGTCACATGATTATGCTTTGATCTAAACCATTCCATTATAGCTCTGGCTGTATGTTTAGGGTCGTTCTCCTGCTGGAAGGTGAACCTTCGCCCCAGTCTCAAGTCTTTTGCAGACTCTAACAGGTTTTCTTCTAAGATTGCCCTGTATTTGGCTCCATCCATCTTCCCATCAAGTCTGACCAGCTTCTCTGTCCCTGCTGAAGAAAAGCATCCCCACATGATGCTGCCACCACCAGGTTTCACGGTGGGGATGGTGTGTTCAGGGTGATATGCAGTGTTAGTTTTCCACTACACATAGCATTTTGCTTTTAGGCCAAAAAGTAACATTTTGGTCTCATCTGATCAGAGCACCTTCTTCCACATGTTTGCTGTGTCCCCCACATGGCTTCTCGCAAACTGCAAACAGGACTTATTATGGCTTTCTTCTTGCCACTCTTCCATAAAGGCCAGATTTGTGGAGTGCATGACTAATAGTTGTCCTGTGGACAGATTCTCCCACCTGAGCTGTGGATCTCTGCAGCTCCTCCAGAGTTATCATGGACCTCTTGGCTGCTTCTCTGATTAATGCTCTCCTTGCCCGGCCTGTCAGTTTATGTGGACGGCCATGTCTTGGTAGGTTTGCAGTTGTACCATACTCTTTCCATTTTCGGATGATGGATTGAACAGTGCTCCGTGAGATGTTCAAAGCTTGGGTTATTTTTTTTATAACCTAACCCTGCTTTAAAAAGGGGTTGTAAAGGTTCTTATTTTTTTTTTTAATAACAAACATGTCATACTTACCTCTGTGCAAGGGTTTTGCAGAGAGGGGCCCCGATTCTCCTCTTCTCGAGTGCCCCCTCAGAGACCCGCATTCCCTGGGGGCAGTCGTGTGGGCGTGCTCCCGAGTCCCGCTGCTCCGTCCATTGACACAGACAGCAGGATTCGGCCCCTCCCCCGGATCCCATGTCACTGGCTTCGATTGACAGCAGCGCCTGCTGCTATCAATTTAGCCAATGAGGACCCGAGACAGCATCTGGAGTTGCTTTGTTCATCCCCGTCGCTGGAACAATCGGGTTCAGGTAAGTAAAATGGGGGCTGCACCACAAAAGGTTTTTCACCTTAATGTATAGAATGCATTAAGGTGAAAAACCTTGAGGGTTTACAATCCTTTAAAAATTCTTCACAATTTTATCCCTGACCTGTCTGGTGTGTTCCTTGGCCTTCATTTTGCGGTTTGTTCGCTAAGGTTCTCTAACAAACCTCTGAGGGCTTCACAGACCAGCTGTATTTATACTGAGATTAAGTTACACACAGGTGGACTCTATTTACTATTCAGATGACTTCTGAAGGAAATTGGTTCCACTAGATTTTAGTTAGGGGTATCAGAGTAAAAATGGGGCTCAATACAAATGCATGCCACACTTTTCATATATTTATTTGTTAAAAAAAAAAAATTGAAAACCATTAATCATTTTCCTTCCACTTCACAATTATGTGCCACTTTGTGTTGGTCTATCACATAAAATCCCAATAAAATACATTTACGTTTTTGGTTGTAACATGACAAAGTGTAAAAATATCAAAGGGTATGAATACTTTTTCAAGGCACTGTACATCATTTTAACACAGGTTAGTCTTAATGGGTGTTAGGAGGGGGGAGGGGAAATTTTTAAGTCTAGTTAAAAGTGTAATAATCAAGTATGGCATATATCTGTTGATCTGCTAGTGACCTTGTCACTTTCTGTCAGCTGACCTGAAAGCACAAACAATGTTATCTTTCTTCTTTAAACTACTACTCCCCCTACTACATGTAATGGTGGTTAACTTCATTATCTGATCAATGTGTAATTCAATCAAAAGACTGAATCCGCATACAATTGAACAGCCATAATTTCTCTTCTGATAAATAAAGGCTCTATTTAGATTGGATTCAAACAAACTTAGTCAATTGGCCATGGCAGAAATTTACCCATCATTTTGCATTGATTTCTAGCACTGAGATACTTCGTTCATGAATACGATTGTATGCGCTCAGATTATGTGATAATTTATGATAATATTTTATTAATCGTATCGTAAAGTGATTGTAAACGATAACCTTGTAAAACAACCCATTCAGTTTAAAAAAGAAATAAAATTCAAAACATTTTTGTATAGATGTAAAAAAACATTATAAATATGATACGAATATAAATATGATCACACTTCCTCTGTTCTCGGCTGAATAAAAGCTAGGGGAAGGAGGAGAAGCAGCAGACACTGAGCTTCCCAGTGAATGGCTGTGCAGTGTAGGTGTGTCAGGACAAGTCTGATCATTTGAGGAGAGCATACTGAGTTCCCAGCTTAGCTAGAGAACTGACCACGCTGTGTTCTTCTGCTTAGTGTGGTCAGTTCTTAATAGGACAGCAGAGGGATTTGTCAGGAACACCAGGGATTTCACACAAAGGAAGCAATAAAAGGAGAACAGGATACTTATCCATACAAGTACATGAGACAGCAGCCACATATCAGGAATATGTAATATTGGGCTAACAAATGTGCATGAATGCTTTTTTGCATTGAAATGCCCGTTTGTAAGAATTGACTGAGGTTAAAAGTACAGTTACATCAGTTGTGCAGGCCATTTCTCAATATGTTGAGCCTGTGTGACAATGGCTCACTCCAGAGATAGAGCGAAGTGAGTGAGAGTAGCCACCAAGGAACAAGACGTTTATTTGCAGGATTACTAGGTAAAATAAAGAAAACAATGAATGCAGAAACCTCATCTAAGGATTGGTAAACTGCAATCCATCATTTTTAGGCTTAAAGCCAATAGATCAGCATGTCAGTGATAGAACTTGTGTCTTCAAGGAGAGCTCAGCAATGGATGTCAATGTTATTTTATTATGCTCTCCTCTGGTGTCAGGAAACTTCTATTTATTCCAGTATTGTATATTTAAAAAGACAAATACATGTTCACAGGCAAAGGCAGGTCTCTGCATACTTTGGCAAGAAATCGTCTTCAAGTCAGTTCTTGGTCTGGAATGACCTCATTTTCGTTATGCAATAATTGCATACCTCAGAATGTGTACGGGACTATGATTCACCATTACACAACCATGTGTGGTATCACTGGAGGCCTACTCTATTTCCAGAACTTAAATAGCTTTAAAGCTTAAAGTGATACTAAAGTCTTGTGTTCTTTTTGTATGAAAATAACAAACATGTTATACTTACTTGACCTGTGCAGTGGTTTTGCACAGAGAATCCTCCTCTTCTCAGGTCCCGCTTCTGCTGAGTGCCCCCACAGCAAGCAGCTTGCTATGGGGGGCACCCGAGCCAAGTCACAGCTCCCGGTGTCCATTCAAACCTGGAGCTGCAACTCGGCTCCGTCCCCTCTCTCTCCTAATTGGCTCGCTGACTTTGATTGACAGCTCCCGCTGCGGTGTCTCGGCCAATCAGGAGGGATAGTTGTACAAGTCACTTGTACAACATCGCTGGATCCAGATGGACTCAGGTAAGTATTAGGGGGGGGGGGGGCGCTGCACACAGAAGGATTTTATCTTAATGCATAGAATGCATTAAGATAAAAAAACCTTCTGCCTTTACAACCAATTTAAGTTAACTTAAATAAACAAATAATCAGAACAAGGGATTTTACCCGCAACATGATGTGTTCCTTGTGCTGCTGTGTCCCCAATCCCACTCTGTCGTCATATTCTCCCGGTGCAGCTGGGTTAATAAAACTAAGGGAGCAGTAACAGGCCATCCTCCGACTATGTCCACCTTTTACAGGTGGACATACCACCTCCACCACTCCACCATGTCCACCTCTACAGCTTCTATGAATGAAACACGATCTATGAATGGAGGGGGCAGACCTCCATTCATACATCTTCTGTCCGTTTTCCATTCATAGATCATGTTGTGTCCACAGTTATGCTGAACATTTTTGACCCTATTACAAGGAATGCAATAAGGTAAAAAATGTTTGGGCTGTAGAACCACCTTAAGGGGCCCTGTTGCTAGAGTATATCGATTAATCCAAGACGTGCCTGTAAACAAAAAAAACAAAAACAACACTTCTGCTTTCCACGGTGCTAAACTCTCTGCTCTTTTATTGGACTGAAGTCCACAGGAAGACAAACTTTCGGGAATCAATCTCCAGGGTCCTCTGCAGCTCTCATTGGTTATGCCTTCTGACCTCCACCTATTACAGGATACAGAAATTGAGGTCAGCAGGAGGAACCAGTGAGAGCTGTGGGGGATTTAGGAGATAGACCTTCATGGAAGTGTTAGTTTCTCTTCCGATTTCTACTGAATGGAGTGGAGTTCAGAGGCGCAAGCAACAGGAAAGGTAAGTATTTTCGGAGTTGTCTTGGATTAACCACCTGCAGATGGAAGGCTCATAAGGCCCTCCACCCCTGACACCCACTGTTATTATAGACAGTGGGAATTTGTCAGCAGGTCCCAGCCAATGATTCATAGCCAGGACCTGCTGAGCAGCTGTGTCCAATCACAGCCCAGAGCCCTGTGTTGACAAAGGGAACAATCTCTCTGTTTCTTCGCCCTGAATACACCCCCTTCACACAGCTCACAGCAATAGAGTTGAGGCTGGCAAACAGCTAGAGGTTCCTCCCATCACCATTTTTCTCTTGTTATCAGGAAAACTTGTCAGAAGTGACTCATGCTGATAGAGGGAAGCAGGAGATAGAAATGACAAGTACACACTATAGAGGGATACTGTATGCTTTGTCCAGATTTCATGTTTATGGTTTATAACCACTTTAAGGCCGGGTTCACATAAGTGTGGCCGTGGTTCACAGCATGGGGCCTGATACAGCGGTTCAGGTGCAATTGAACTGCAAATTTTTGCCTGAATTCGCACCTAAACCGGACCCAGAGACGAGCAGGACCCTTCCACAATCTGGACTGCGGCTGTCCTGAACCTGTGTGAACTGGCTGCATTGAGAACCATTCACACTCGCCTGTCATGCGAATTGGATGAGGGGGAAACCCACTTTCCAATTAGACTTGTGCGCAACGGGAAATTTAGCTCAGTTTCGGTTCGTTGTAATTCGTAAAATACATCATTTCGATCTGTTATATTCGTTATGTTACGTTAATTTGTTTTCGGATAATTCGTTATTATTCGTAGAGTGTCGATATTCGTTATACTGAATCTCAAATCATGTCGAATTCATTCGTTATATCCACTATAATTTCTTTCGTATTCGTTGAAATTCGATATTTATGTATGTATATATATTAGTGATAATGATTCGTAGTTTGGAAAGTCGTTTGTTTATTGGATCTATTAACACACACAATGACCATATCTCTTCTCCTCTGCTCAAATACAATACAACACCCTTATCACCCAGTTCTCAGGAATGCACTTTGCCAGTAATCTAACAAAATTAATCAGTTGATTGGACTGTAAGATTTACTTTGAGTTGACCTTTTGTTTCATTAGATCTTTAACGAATTACCGAATCATGTCAAATTAATTTGTTATATTCACTATAATTTCTTTCTTATTAGTTGAAATTCGTTATTTTTTTATTCAGACATTCGGATGCATCCGAATGTCAAAAAGATGCAAAATTCGGTCGAATTTCGATTCGTTACAAAAAGGGATTGCACATGTCGATTTCCAATTCACATATATGTGAACCCAGCCTAACTGTAGCAGAAAAAGAATTAGGTCTTCTGCCCTGTCAGACAGGATGGTGCTGTGTGGTAGATCTCTGTAAACCTTGGATGGACATAAATACATATTCTTACCTGGTAAAAAAGGATCGCTTTGATGAAGTTAACGGTTTGACTGGAGCTCAACTTGAAAGGGTTAGTTCACCTTTACCAAATGAATAATGCCTTTGCTATAGGTGTAGGCCATTTACATCCCTTACGAAGCCTGATTGGAAAACTCCCAGGATGTTGCTACAGACGTTGGCCAAGAGAAGCCCAGCTATTACTGTTCACTTTCACAAGAGTAAGCTCTCAAACGGTCAGAGCTACTGCATCAGGGGAGAGAAAGAACGTGTGTGTCTGTGTGTGTACGCGCTCGTGCGTGCACGTGTGTGTAAAGGGGGAGGAGAATTAGAATAAGAGCTCACTCCTGTGGTTGTGAAAGTGAACAGTAACAGCTGGACCTCTCTAAGCGACATCCTGGGAGTTTTCCAGTCATGCTTCATGAGGTATGTAAATGGCCTACACCTACTGTATAACAAGGGCATTTTACAATTTTGCTGAAAGCTGCGCAGTTTGTTTTTATCTATCGACATCTCTTATCTGCACGGGCAGTTTTTTGGTAAAGGTGAACTAATTTACCAAATTTAATTTGGTCATTTTATAATAATTTTAAATTAATAGTTATATGAAACTTAGATTGGAAAGATACATGCATTCCTCCTGTGATCTCTAATGAGTATAATAAATATAGTACGGTCATCAATGCTATACATAATCATTACCTAGTTTTCTCATTATCACCATTAGTCATTAGGGTAGTTCCTTTCTCTCTGCCTCGAGGTCAGATTCCTACCATTCACTGATATATAATTCTGTCACCACCCTTTCCTCCAACCAAATAGTTCTGACAATACCTTTACATTGAGATCAAAGCTCCATAAATCCTAGTAAGATGAAAGCAGAGCCTGCGTTATTTGGTTACCTTTTATATCCGGGACATAATTGGCTAGTTCATTACTCCACCAACCAATCAATTCAAATAAATTATAAAGATAACCAAATATTAGTGCTTTTAGGGCAGATTCTCCTTCCCATGTATTAAAGCAGAACAGTAAAAATAATACTGCTGTGCTAAAATGGAATATTTTGAACAGTTTTTGTTTGTGTAATTGTATATTAAAGCCCAATCAAGCAAATAAGATAAAAGCAGCTCCAACTTCTATGTCCACCTGGTCTCTGGTGCTGTCCCCTGCAGACTTACCGATCCAACAATGCGGTGCCACTCCTCCTGTGGGTTGAATGAAACCCAGTGTCATTCAACCACTTCCTGTTAGCTCAGGGTGTCAAGGATCCGCCCCCCCCAAATCTCCAGTGGCAAACTAAACTAGGGGTGGGGCTCCCAAATCTGGACTTTAGCTTTATATATCTGAAACATTATTTATACTTTGTTATGATATTTTCTTATAAAGTATAGGTTTTATTTAACGGTTTATCAGTTTTGCATACAAAAAATTAATTTGGTTGTATGTTAAAAACGGCCTTTAGTCCAATTATGTACTCATTAAAGTGTTATACCAGGCTAATCTAAAATTATTCCCTCTCCCTCCTCCTAACACCTATGCTGACTAACCTGTGTAAGAAAAATGCATATACCTACCTATTTTCAGGGCGCTCCGGTCCAATCACGTCATCCGGCCTGCTGTGTCAGCTGCTAGGGAGAGAGGATGCTCCAGCAACGGATGGGCCAAAGAAGCCTATGGATGACATCACCACTCTCAGACATTACCAGCTGTTGTCGATTGCTCTGTCCTCTCCCCTGCAGCTGCCGCTGGCTTACACAGGGGAGACGTATCACGTGACTAGGTTAGAGCAGGTAAGTAGGTGTTAAGGGAGGGACCATTTTTAAGATCAGTCAAGTATACATACCTCCCAACTTATTGAGAAGGGAACGAGGGAGGGACACCTATTAGCAAAAGTATGTAAGCAAGGGACACCCCCCCCCTGGAGGGACAGAGGGACTTTGTTCCAAATCAGGGACAGTCCCGCGAAATCAGGTACAGTCCCGCAAAATCAGGGACAGTCCCGCAAAATCAGGGACAGTCCCGCAAAATCAGGGACAGTTGGGAGCTATGGATATAGCCTGGAACTCCACTTTAAACATTATTTTAAAAGTACTGCCAGCATAACTTCCTTTCTATATATTATCTTTCCACAATCCCCTGTACAGCAGACAAATGGCACAGGGTGTTGCAAGCTGCAGTAGGGAAAAGCAGTGTCACCATCCTAACAATACAGCTTGGTAGCCGTGTGTGTGTGTGTGTGTGTGTGTATCATGACAGCAGCTGAACAGAGATACAAATGATATCAGGTATAACGATATTCAAAATCATAAATTAAGAATAATATTTCCACACCCTACAGGCGCATTTATAGTTAATGAGGAGAACAGACAGCACACATTGCGTAGCTGTCAAACTTTGACAGGCACTTTGTTTTTTTTTTCTCTTTTCCACCCTGTTTCAATCACATAATGTCTTTGGATAAATACAAGGTTATCTATGGTTACAGTGACCTCATCGCTAAGACCATAAACAGGATTAACCTGTTACCTTACAATAGTGATCGAACGTCTACAGAGCATAGTCTACTGCCTCGCTGTCAGAAATACAATATATGTTTCCAAAACAAGAGGCATTACACAATAGTGGGTGTGCGGCAAAGAAACCTGTTCTTAGGTCTCTACTTTTACTAATAAAGGATGAATGCACAAAATAGACAGTCGTCTTTTTAACATTGTGTATAACCTCATTACAAGCTTCCTTTCTTTAAGCGCAACCACAGAGCATGTGTTTTCAATTGTACTGAATATAAAAGGCTGACCTTCCATTTTTAACCGGCTAAACTACAAACATTTTCTCTAATCATTATATTGTTTGGTGGTCAGTAACATTTCTGTGGAGCTCGGCTTGCTACCGGATACCAGATAAAAGTGCTTGAGTCATAATGCATAGGAAAAAAAAAAATCTTCAAAAGGGCACCGTTGAAGAATGGCAGTTGTAAATAAGTGTCAGCTTTCCTATGTCATAGAATCACAAAAACTCAGATTTAAAGATCTGCAATAAAATCATCTCAGTTACTGCATGTAACCCCAGTTTTCACTTCACTTAGGGGTCCATTTCGATTTATTTAACATTTGCACACCTGCAACAAGAAAATTGTCATATTTTATGTAATATGATTACCCATGATAGCACCATCTAGTGGCCACAATCTGGTATTTCTCCTGATTGAGGTATTTCAGGAAAAATACCGCATTATGGCCACTAGATGGTGCTTATGATCATAGAAATTAATCACATTACACAAAATACAGTATTTGTTGCAGCTGAGCAAATGTTTGTGCACAGAATACTCACTCATAGCCTCAGCTCTGTGTTTCTCAGAGCCAGTTAAAAAACTTCAAGATTGTTCAGTTTAATAGGAGTAGGCTAGAAATGACTGAAATACTATGTGAAAATGTATATATGATTTTACATTTTGACCGTAGACACACTTTAAACCTTCACTGTTAAATCTAGTGGTTGAGGCTTGTTTAGTGCCACCAAGATTATTCTTGAAAATTAATCAGTTTAGGGTGCAAAAGCAGAAACCCATCCACTCATATTACGGTAGCACTGTAATGTATAATGTACAATACATTTTTCTGCCATTTTTTTTTCAAACAGACATCTTTACAGATACCTCTCACCAACAACACATAGGCTGTTCCTTGTAAAAAAAAAAAGTCAGAATGCCGAGCCCATAGTGCACTTTCCAATGTCTGCAGTATTTGAACTTTGGTACATTTATAATATAATAAAAAATAAATAAAAAAAATGCTCTCCCGTTACTACCAAAGTAAATAGGCTTATTTGTACAACATGAAATATAACATTTCCCCCATATAACATCACAGCCCCACATCACAGCTCCCCTTTCTTACACCACAGTTCCCCTTGCAATCACAACCCCCCACATCACAGCTCACCCCCTCCGGACATCCAGCCCTCCTCCTGACATCACAAACCCTTCATATCACAGCCCCCCATATCATAGCCCCCCCTCAGATCACAGCCCCCCATACCACATCACAGCCCCCCAATATCACAGCTTCCCCTCACATCACAGCTCCCCCCTCTCACACAACAGCCCCCCATATCCCATCACAGCCCACCTCTCACATAACAGCTCCCACATATCACAGCTCCCCTTTCTCACATTACAGCCTCTGTTGTAAAGTGCAAGGGTCTGCCTGATTGCATACAAATTGAAACTCTTATGCCCCGTACACACGATCGGAAATTCAGCCAGCAAAAGACCGATGAGAGCTTTTGGTCGGAAAATGCGACCGTGTGTATGCTCCATCGGACTTTTGCTGGCGGAATTCCCACCAGCAAAAGATTGAGAGCAGGTTCTCAATATTACGGTCAGAAAAAGTTCCTATCCAAAAATGCAATCGTCTGTACAAATTCCGACGCGCAAAATTCCTACGCATGCTTGGAAACAATTCGACGCATGCTCAGAAGCATTGAACTTCATTTTCTCGGCTCGTTGTAGTGTTGTACGTCAACGCGTTCTTGACGGTCGAAAGTTCAGCGAACTTGTGTGTGACCGTGCGTACGCAAGGCAAGCTTGAGCGGAATTCCGTGGGAACAACCATCCAAGTTTTTTCCGACGAAAAATCCGCTCGTGTGTACGCGGCATTAAGGTTCATATTATATGGTTTTGGTAAATCTGAAGACAAAAATCTGCAGAAAATCTAATAGTGTGTATGGAAAAAAAAAGGGGGAGATGGGACTTTAAATGAAACAGTTGACAGATTGGGGTTAGAAGTAAAAGTACAATTTATTACATATAATATGTGCTGGTATAAGCTTTCAACATGTAGAAGGTTACCTGTGCATGTGCACCAAGCATATCATATATATATACATGCATAAAAACAAGCAGTACTAAATTCCAGTGGTAAATGGCTAACACGTATGTCATATGAGGGTTATACATGTAAGAATCACACAACATGATGATGTAAAAAATGGATTTAAAAGTTAATGCATGAATAATTCATAAAAATGGAATCCTAAAGAGCGCACAGTGGCTGCATCCAACATGCCCGACGCGTTTCTGTGAAATACACTTCTTCAGGGGCGGATGCTTTAGGATTTCTGAAATAACAAAGTAGGTAACATCAGGAAGTGGGCTCGTTAGTAACCAGAAAAGACAGCACGTCAAATTCTGGATGTTTACATACGTGGCCACGTATGTAAACATCCAGAATTTGACGTGCTGTCTTTTCTGGTTACTAACGAGCCCACTTCCTGATGTTACCTACTTTGTTATTTCAGAAATCCTAAAGCATCCGCCCTTGAAGAAGTGTATTTCACAGAAACGCGTCGGGCATGTTGGATGCAGCCACTGTGCGCTCTTTAGGATTCCATTTTTATGAATTATTCATGCATTAACTTTTAAATCCATTTTTTACATCATCATGTTGTGTGATTCTTACATGTATAACCCTCATATGACATACGTGTTAGCCATTTACCACTGGAATTTAGTACTGCTTGTTTTTATGCATGTATATATATATGATATGCTTGGTGCACATGCACAGGTAACCTTCTACATGTTGAAAGCTTATACCAGCACATATTATATGTAATAAATTGTACTTTTACTTCTAACCCCAATCTGTCAACTGTTTCATTTAAAGTCCCATCTCCCCCTTTTTGTTTCCATTAATTCGGGATGGAGGCACTTCCCCGTGCTTCACACAAAGTCCCAAACCTCTATTTAACAATAGTGTGTATAGGGTTTTAAGACTGCCTACCTTTTCTTTTGATGCACCTACAAACCTGTTCTAAATAACAGTGCTTTTTTTTTTCAAAAGGAACAAGGGGGAACGCAGTTCTGGCACCTCCAACACTGAATGTATGTAATGGCAAGGGGTTCTGGCTTGTGCTACAGTGTCTGTTGATGCTGGCTGCTGGGGGGGGGGTCTATTGTTACTGGAGGGGGATCTATTGTTGCTGGGATTGGTCTTAGGTTGCTGGGTGACATCTATTGTTGAGGGAGCAGTCTATTGTAGCTGGCTGCTGGAGGATCTATTGATGCTTTCTGTGTGGGGAGATCTGTTGTTGCTGCCATATTGTTGGGGGGTATTTTGCAACAGGTGGCCCATTGTTGCTAGGGGTGTCTATTGTTGTTGGTTGCAGGGGATCTATTTTACTGCTTTTCTTGTTATTAACAAAGTACAAACAAATGAGTTAGTACCACAAATGTAATTTGGTTCTGTATTCTCGAAAAAGGGGCAGTACTGAGAGGTGGGTAGGGGGTGGAACCAAGGAACGGTGCCCACAGGTAGGTTGGGGTGGAGACAAGGGGTAACTCTGAAAGGGGGAGTTCCTGCACCTATTCTCTGAGAAAAAAAGCTCTTCTAAATATACTTTAGAAAGTACACTGAGCTGCGCATGCAGTGGGAGTCATGTTATCTTGTGGTGGCAATCAAGATGGTTGAAGTCCCCAGATCCAGATAAAGCCAGGTAGAAGATGTTAGCGGAATGAGGGTGATCACAGATCACAATAGCAATCATGCATATAAGCCATTCATGGAAGCTAAAACCATTGCTTAAAACAGTGATCATCACTGTTATAAGCAATAACAGTGTAAAAGAAAAATCCCTGATCACCAGCCCAGACTAGATCCTGAACTACTCTGATGAAAAGGTATTACAAAAATGGTAAAAAAAAAGAAAGAAAAAGTTAAAAAAATTGAATTAAAATGCATTTATCCCTGATCACTGTGACAGCAGTCATAGGATCATGTTGTACTGCACTGGTGACAGTAACTATGTAACAAATACAAATTGTGGAGAAATGAAAAATGAATGTCTCAATTTTTCCAAAAAATTGTGACAATTACAACTTAAAAAAAAACTCACCATGCCTCTTACTAAATACCTCAGACGGCCTACTTTTCAAAAAATGGTTATTTGGTGGGTATTTGTACTGTCCTGGCATTTTAGGGCTTCAAGAAATGACGGTCATGAATGAAGAAAGGACTACATCAGGATTGGCCAATTTTCAAATATAAATATATATATTATATATATATATATATATATATATATATATATATATATATATATATATATATATACATACATACACACACACACATATATATACTCACACACACACACATATACCATTGTTTGTAGACTCTATAACTTTCCTACAGACTAAATAATATACACTGATTTGGGTTACCGGTATTTTCATCAAAGAAATGTAGCAAAATTCACTTTAGCCTAAATGTAGGATTAAAGATTATTTGTTTGCAAAATTTTAAAACAGAAACATGAAAAAACAGAAAACATTTTTCAGTTTCTGTATTTTTCCATTTATTTAGTAAAAAATAAAAAACCCAGTAGTGTTTAAATACCACCAAAAGAAAGCTCTATTGTGTAAAAAATTATAAAAATGTAATTTGCATGACTGCACAACTGCCAGTTAGGCCCCTTTCACACTGGGGCGGTGGGGGCGTCGGCGGTACAACAGCGCTATTTTTAGCGCTGCTGTACCGTCGTTCTTGCAGCAGTATTCGGCCGCTAGCGGTGCGGTTTTACCCCCCGCTGGCGGCCGAAAAAGGGTTAAAATCCCTCGTACAGCGCGGCTATAGCCGCGGTATTGCCGCGGTATAGCCGCGCTGTCCCATTGATTTCAATGGGCAGGAGCGGGGAAGGAGCGGTGAATACACCGCTCCTTCCCCGCTCCAAAAAAGCGGTTTGCAGGACTTTTTTCACCGCCCTGCCTGCGCACCGCTTCAGTGTGAAAGCCCTCGGGCTTTCACACTGAACAAACAGTGGAGGCTGTTTAGGGGCGGTTTTCAGGCGGTATTTTTAGCGCAATACCGCCTGAAAACCGCTCCAGTGTGAAAGGGGTCTTAAAGAAGCACAATGCTGAATAGTAAAAAACGCCCTGTTCATGTAGCGGGTAAAAGCCTTTTGGTGGTCATGTGGTAAAAGTTTGTAGGGCCAGAAGCATTACATTTCCTGATCATGTGAACTCTGTGACTGGCTTTCACAGTGATGATGTGATTTGGTGCCCAGCGACTCCCAATTGTAAACAGTGACTGGGAGCGGTGACGCCATGACGCCATGGTTACAGTGTTGGGAGCATTGAACGATCAGTCCTTGAACTGCTGATGATCTTTTTTTCTTAAAATGAGTGCACCTGTAAGGCCCCTTTAACACAGGCGCTCTCCGGCCCGGAACTGGTCCCCTGCTGAATCAGAGCAGAACATGGCAAATCTGTGCCCATTCAGTTTTTTGTGCATTTACAAACTGCGGCTTTCTGGACTCATATTGGATATGTGATCAGCCAGATGAAAACTGACTTGCAACAATATATTACAATTCAGGATACCTCTGATCCATGTTTAGGTGCGCAGAAGGATGCATACCTTTTCCTTTTTTTCCCAGACCTAGACCGGTTCATAGGTAATCTGCTGCAAGTCTGTTTACATCTGGCCGACCATAGACTAAGGCCCCTTCCACACGGGGGCGGAATTAATCCAAGCGGATCTGCCATGTCCATTTCCAACCGATTGTCATTTGATCCAATCAGTGCCGATCCTGACCTCCCTGGGGCTCTAAGCAAAATTCTGCTAAGGGGCCCTCTACCTGACCCGTGATACCGTGAGCTATGTAAACCATTTACCATTGCCACACAGTCACACCTGACACTTCAGTGCTCCCAATACAATCCTCCCTCCTTTAAACAAAACAGTCAAAGAATAAGTACAACAATATAGAACAGAATGAGGTTCAAACAAACAATATTTATTGAATAGAGTATTTTCTATAATATTAAGATAACAAGTGAATATTATTAAATAAGTTAATATTAACGCAAACATAAATAAGAAGAAAATAATAAATTATAACCTTGAACTTTGGCTTTTGGGATTAACTTTGGTCCACACAGACGTTCCTCCTTACATCAGAGTCCGCACAGAGGCCCTCCTTACATCAGAGTCCGCACAGAGGCCCTCCTTACATCAGAGTCCGCACAGAGGCCCTCCTTACATCAGAGTCCGCACAGAGGCCCTCCTTACATCAGAGTCCGCACAGAGGCCCTCCTTACATCAGAGTCCGCACAGAGGCCCTCCTTACATCAGAGTCCGCACAGAGGCCCTCCTTACATCAGAGTCCGCACAGAGGCCCTCCTTACATCAGAGTCCGCACAGAGGCCCTCCTTACATCAGAGTCCGCACAGAGGCCCTTCTTACATCAGAGTCCGCACAGAGGTCCTCCTTACATCAGAGTCTGCACAGAATTTCCACTTACACTGTAAGGGGGAGCTCTGTGGACTCTAATGTAAAGGGGAATCCTGATTTAAGGGGGGATCTGATGTAAGGGGTGTTCTGGGAACCTTGATTTAAGGGGGAATGTGTGACTCTGGTGTAAAGGGGGTCTCTGCTCACCAAAGCCTGCCCCCCCCACCGATAACATACACCCCACATATAATACTGCCCCCCCACTGATAACATACACTCCACATATAATACTGACCCCCACTGATAATATACACCCCACATATAATACTGCCCCCCCCCCACTGATAACATACAGCCCAACATATACTATAAGCCGCCACTAATTATATATAGCCCAGATACAATACTGACACCCCATTCATAATACACACCGCACATGTAATACGGACACTCCGCTGATTATATACACCCCCCATCACTCTCCCACCCCCAATTGTGGCCCCCACACTCACCTCGTCTTTGAGTTTGGGGCCCATAAGTAGTTGATAACGGACTGGAAGTCTCCAGTCCGCAGGTTGCTCAGCAGCCGGGAGAAGCGTGTGGCCCCCGGGGTGATGAGAGTCTGCGGAGGGGCCCAGCGGGTGGCTGAGTAAAAGGTGAGAGGGGCCCTGCCCTCCTCCATCAGGGGCCTGCCCGGGGGAGGGGAGGAGGAGGAGGACGGAGAGGCCATCCAGGATTGCTGCTGCTGGGGATCGTCTGAGCAGCCTGGAGCTCCAGGAGCATAGCCGATCCCCCTTGGGGGCCCCCCCACAGCGGCGGGGCCCTACGCAGCTTGTGTAGTGAGCATATAAGGCAGATCGGCTCTGGATCCAATCCACCGGATGGATGGGAAACGTTTGACATCGGCCGCCCTATAGAGAACAATGGGTGGTCCGATCTGTTCTGCCTGAAAAATAGACAGGCGGACCTCATCGGTGTGAAAGGGGCCTTACATGAAACTTCCAATCTGACTGACAGGCTGACCTGATCATAGCGCTCATGTGGCAGCCAGTAAAAAATGGGCACTTTTCTCCTGCCAGTAAATGCCAGTGAAAGAAAAAGGTTGCCAGCAAAAAATATGGCTGTGACGCTTGATCGAGACCATACGAGTGCCTGCTACAGTGTGTTTGGACTGCGCCGGCAGTGTGTCGCGTGAAGTTATGGTGCAAGGGAACGGAGCAGCCGGAGTCTCATGTGCAGGTCTGTGGAATGGGAGGAAGGCAAGCCGGGAGTGGACTGAAGGGACCACCTGGAATGGAGAGAGAGGGTCACTGTGACTCAGGACAGGGGGTGTCATGTTGGTAAGGTGCCATCACCATCTGTGCTGTTGCACACTGCTGTCAATGTCACTGTGAGAGTCAATTGCATGTGTGTGCGCCGCCCATTCTAATTTCTTGCCCTCCTGGGTCCTGTCCCTGAGCTACTTATTTACTATACTGAAAATAAAATAAATAATATGTTTTTGCCTTAATATCTACCTTAAACTTAGCACTTAAAACTGTCATTTTGTAACTTTTAAATATGCCAGTAAAAAGTTGACTATGCCAGTAGATTTTGGGTGTCGTGTCAGTAAATTTCAATCTGGTAGGTTGACAACACTGCTATTGGGGGGGCGGGAGCCAGGAGTGCTGGCGGGAGGCCAGAGAAGAGGAGGATCGGAGCTTCCCTGTGCTAAACCATTGCAGAGTAGCAGGTAAGTATAACATATTTTATTATATATATATATATATATATATATATATATATATAAAATATATTTTTTTTTTTATTATATATATTTTTTTTAAATTTATATAACATATTTATTTTTAAGCAATTCCTTACAATCACTTTCATTTTCAAACCTCAATGGCTGAAAATAACAGTCACTTTTTTAAAACTCCTTATCCTCATGTGTAAAGCCCGGTATTAGTTTTTTTTTTTATTTAACCCAGGGGGCTGAACGAGAAAAAAAAAAAAGCTGGAGGAGCCCGCTGTACTAACTATCCAATGTTAGTATAGCGGTATATAGGTACAACGGTCAGCGCTCACAGCCATTGGCTGCCAGCAATGATCAGATGCCGATCGGATGCTGGGTTTTCCAGCATGCTCATTCGGCCGGCTTCTGTCAGACAGGCTGGGGTACACACGTCAGACAGTTTCTGTTAAACCAGCCGATTTTCGGCCCGTGTGTACCAGGCTTTAGCTTTGTGAACTGAGCCTAATGTATCATCTGAGTAGCACCGGGAAATATTTTCCATGTGTACAGCTTTACTGAAGTGCATTTTTCTGAACAATAAAATTGTTATAGTGTGATTTTTTTTTTTAGTCCATTAGTGTTAATTTATAGGAAAAGTTTTACTTTTTTCACTTAAAGAGTGCCTGAAAATGGATACACAATGAAATAACACATAGTATGTGAAGCAGAACAACAACTTACATCAGTGTTGTTCTTACACAAATTCCAAAATGAAAGGAAGGAAACTTGTATGAGATCTGAAAGTCTTGATTGTTTTAAGGCACAAAGTTTTCAACATCATTGTATACAGTACAGCCAAGGTCAACGGTTGCCGCAGAACATTTTTTTTTTCACAGTTTTGATTTCTGTGTTCATGTTTCTTTTTTTCCACACATAGAGGCCCTATTAACAGGAGCACAGAAGGCTCTTACCATTTTAAATACAACAACATAGATATAGTAACTTCTACAAAATGATTTTCTATCTAAAAATTCTGACCCTCCCAAACTCAATTCTTTACCTCAAACACAATTTAGCCACCCAGCTGGAATTATTCAATGCTTAGGCCTCCCTATCATAAGTGTCTGCTCGCATATGCACAAGAACAGGGTTATAACACAAGGAGCATCAAGTCATTTGCCAATGCATAATTGGTGAAGTCCAAGGTTACAGTGGCAGAGAGACTAATGCCCCGTACACACGGTCGGATTTTCCGATGGAAAATGTCCGATCGGAGCATGTTGTCGGAAATTCCGACCGTGTGTGGGCTCCATCGGACATTTTAAATCGGACTTTCCGACACACAAAGTTTGAAAGCAGGATATAAAATTTTCCGACAACAAAATCCGTTGTCGGAAATTCCGACCGTGTGTGGGCTCCATCGGACATTTTCCATCAGATTTTCCGACACACAAAGTTTGAAAGCAGGATATAAAATTTTCCGACAACAAAATTCGTTGTCGGAAATTCCGATCGTGTGTACACAAATCCGACGGACAAAGTGCCACGCATGCTCAGAATACATAAAGAGATGAAAGCTATTGGCCACGTCCCCGTTTATAGTCCCGACGTACGTGTTTTACGTCACAGCGTTTAGAACGATCAGATTTTCCGACAACTTTGTGTGATCTTGTGTATGCAAGACAAGTTTGAGCCAACATCCGTCAGAAAAAATCCTAGGATTTTGTTGTCGGAATGTCCAAACAAAGTCCGACCGTGTGTACGGGGCATTATAGTTCTGTTTCCCTCTTCAAGCTCCATAACTGAGCTAAGTCCACACCTGTAACCTACAGATTGCCACTGCAATGCTTGGCAGGCGCCAATGCAAAAAATAAATAAATAAATAAATAAATAAATATTAAAATTAAAATAAAATTATTTATTTTAAAAAAAAGGTAGAATATGCCTTTGACGTGTTACTAAACCCACAACAGTAAAATCAGTCTGTATATGCAGTAAAGCATGATTGTTATACTCACTGTGGAATCTAAGGGGTTTATTCTGCGCATTGTGTAAAAAGGCTGTTTGATCCGGTCTTCTCTGATCCTTCCCTTTTACTGTCCCCAATCCATCTGCTGATGGAACAGAGCCTTGGGGGCACTCTGCACATGCTCAGTTTGGTGTGTATTGCTATAAAGATTTTTATTTTTTGGGGGGGAGGAAGGGTGCATGTGATCTGTCAATCAGTACTGTCCAGACAGAGGGTCAGGGGTCATGCAGCCTCATAGGACAGTCAGGGGAGAATGAAAACTCCTCCCTCCAGCTTTAACCAAACACTCATAGAAGTCACAAGACTGCTATATACCGCTGATGAGAACTGAGCATTTTTACTAAAATAATTGAATTTACAGTACAAGTTTTGTGTACTGTGGGATACCAGATATAGCGAATGCAGGGTCCTGGGTTTAGTACCACTTAGGCTCCATGCACACAGTCTTAAAAATCACTGTTTCTACAGGAGTTTTATGTTCTGCCTGTAGAAGCAGCTCAATGCTATCCTATGTGCCCATACACATTAGGACGATTACAGGCCTATTTTGAGCTCAGCTTTTAGAGGCAGGAAAAAAAACCCCTTCTGGTTCGCATTTCTGATTGGAGATTACTGGCAGAAAAAAACCCCGTAAAACTCTCCTAAACTCGTCTAAACTTTGTACAAGAAATGCTCTATATGAGCGTTTTTACTGCCAAGAGAATAGACCTTTTTTTTAAGCCCAGTGTGCATGGAGTCTTTAAAGCGGGGGTCCACCTATCTATTGTTTTTTTTTTTGGAGTTCATTCACAAACTTTTCTTCTCATGATTATCTACTCACATGTTCTGTGTAATAAGTCCGCCTGTGTCCGATTTCGTTGTAAAGAATAACTTATAAAATTCACTGAAGGCGGTTTCCATCTTCATTGTGGGCATTTGAAGCCCACAAGCATGTATTTCCTGGATGCGGTGAATGCTGTGCTCCCAGCATTCACCGAGATGTTGTGATGATGCTGTTGCACAATGCATGCTGGGAAGCCTGAGACTAGCTCCCAGGGGACTGTGGGAGGTCTGGGAGAGGCTAGAAACACGCCTACTCCCATGGGAGGAAAACCAGGAAGTGCTAAGAAGATTAGAAAAAAAAAAGGTAATTACGGCGATTTAAATTTTTTTACACAGCATGTCAGCATCTAGGCAAGGAAGAGAATGCATAGAGATAATGTTCAAAATTTGGGTGGAACCCCGCTTTAAGTATGACCCCAGCTTCAAAAACGACTTAGTTACATCATAGTTATACCTCACTTGAACATGTGCGATTGTAAGCCCCTTAAAAGGCTTTAGAGCCATCATTCGGCGCTATATAAGTACCTTAAATAATAATAATAATAATTCCTGGGTAGTTACTACTGGCAAAGGGCACAGTTTGTGATTTTTAAAAAAATTACTAATTTTGCGATGAGCTCCAATGCAAATGCACATGTATGATTTAGAAATTATTTAGAAAAATGCGCAACAGATCTCACGCTTTCTGTTTCAACAAAGAGCACAATCCACCCCAAATACATTCCAGTGTGCATGTACAGTGATGAGATTACAACAGAGATACACAAAGTGCTGGTGTCAGCAAGAACTTGTAGAACACAAGACAGAGCAAATTACACGGTTTACAGAGAGAGGCCCGCTAAAGTCCCCAGCAGTTCTACTATACAGATTTTTCTAGGTACTACTATAAGGTAAAACATTGAGATGAGGCTAGGGAATACTTAAAGAGCAACTCCACTTTTGTTGAGAAATTAAAAATCCCTCTGGGTGATCAAGGTACATTGCAAGGATTTTAACAAACTTTGTAGCAGATTCCTACCTGTTTCTTTTCTTAACAAAAAGCTGTTCAACTAGGTCCTTGGAATTCTGATTCCTGAGTGGGAATGGTAATATAATCAGCTGATGCACTTGTAGAGATCCAAGAAGAAAATTTGCAGGGTCTGCATCCCTTTAGAAGTAATAAAGAACTCCATGAAAAAAATATATTTTCCCCATGCAGTAGGGCTGTGCCCGCACTGCATAGGTTAACGATTTGTTTTTGTCTAGGGAAGATATACTTGCTCGAATCCGCCAATCTGCCTTTCCTGCCCCCCTGCACGCTAGTGGTCTTGTGAATAGACTGTTCCTGACATTATCATGCCCATAGACCGGCTCTGGATGTGAGGACGGTAGGAACAGTCCACCACGGAACGTGGGAGAGCACGGTTCTCTGGAGTATCGAAGGGCCGGGTAAGTACAGCTTTCCCTTGCACCCCTAGACAAAATGAGCAGTTAACCCCACTGCATGGGAGAATAACATGTTTTCCTGGTGATCTTATTTAACCCGTAGGGAGTATCTTACAAAGAATATCATTACTATGCCTAAAATTATACTTGCATCTTACTGCAGATGTCTGGGGAGATCAGTGAGCCAATCACAAAAGTAGGAAATTAAACCTCTGCAAAATGTAGCAATTGTATATGATATATATATATATATATATATATATATATATATATATATATATATATATATATATATATATATATATATATTTTTTTTTTTTTTTTTTTTTTTTTTTTTTTCACAAAAGTGTTACCTAATAATGCCAGTGTTTAGGTATGCCAGTTTTTACATTCAGAGAACACTTTTTTTTTCATATTATTATTTTTATTATTATACAGGATTTATATAGCACCAACAGTTTGCATTTCACAACATGAGAGCAGATAGTACAGTTACAATACAATACAATACAGGAAGAATCAGAGGGCCCTGCTCATTAGAGCTTAAAATCTAGGAGGGAGGGTCAAGTGATACAAAAGGAGATGGGTTTTCAGGGATCGTCTAAAAGCAGAGTAGCAGATAATCAGACAGATTGGTGAAGGGAGTTCCATAGGATGGGAGAGGCTCGGGAAAAGTCCTGGATGCGAGAATGTGAGGAGGTGACAAGGGATCTAGTGAGCAGGAGGTCTTGGGAGGTACGAAGAGAATGACTAGGTTGGTATTTTGAGACTAGGTTAGTGATGTAGCTGGGAGCAGAGTTATAAATGGCTTTGTAAGTTGTTGTTAGTATTTTAATTAGTTGGGTGAGTGGGAGCCCGTGGAGGGATTGACACAGAGGAGTAGCAGATGCTGAGCGGTTGGTATGGTGGATAAGCCTAGCAGCAGAATTCATAACGGACTGAAGGGGGGATAGCCTCTGTAAAGGTAAACCAATGAGAAGGGAGTTGCAGTAGTTGAGGTGGGAGATGATCAGGGAATGAATTAGGAGCTTTGTGGTGTCGTTGGTTAGAAAGGGACGTATTTTGGAGATCTTGCGGAGGTTGAGGCGGCAAGATTTGGACAGTGATTGGACATGAGGCCGAAAGGATAGTTCAGAGTCCAGGATTACACCTAGAAATTTAGCATGTAGGGGTGGGCTAATAGTTGTGCCATCAATCTTGACAGAGATCAGGGCAAGGGGCATGTGGGGAGGAGAAATTATGAGCTTGGTTTTGGATAGATTTAGTTTGAGGAAGTGGTGTGACATCCAGGCTGATATGTCTGTTAGTAAATTAATGATATGTGAGGAGACTGAAGAAGTGAGTTGGTAATGGAAGCCATGGAAGGCTATCAGTTGACCCAGAGAGGAGGTGTAGATCGTGAAAAGGAGAGGTCCAAGAACAGAACCTTGGGGGACCCCAACAGAGAAAGGAAAAGGAGAGGAGGAGATAGAATTGTAATCTTTGGATAAGTAGGAGGAGGACCAGTGAAGAGTACAGTCATGGAGACCAAAGGCGTATAGTTTTTTGAGGAGAAGGGGGTGGTAAACCGTATTAAAGGCAGCAGAAAGGTCCAGGAGTAGGAGTACAGAATAGTGTCCATTGGTTTTGGCCCTTAGTAGATTTTTTGTTAGTTTTAGGAGGGTGGTTTCTGTGGAATGTTGAGGGTGAAATCCAGACTGAAGGGGATCAAGAAGGTTATTCACCGCGAGGTGGTCGCTCAGTTGGTTGTAAATCGGACATTCAAGAAGTTTGGATAAAAAGGAGAGCATGGAGATGGAGCGTAGGTTGTTAAGGTTAGCGGGGTCCAGTGACGGCTTTTTAAGTAGGGGAAGATGCCAGAGGAGTGGGAGAGATTGAGGATGTGAGTTAGAGACTGTAGAATAGAGCCAGAGGATGCGAAGGAACAGGGTCCAGAGGGCAGATGGTTGGCTGAACATTAGAATAAAGTTTAGCAACCTGGTCAATAGTGGTGGGGTTGAATGAGGGAAGTAATGATTGTACCTGTGGACATGGATTGTTAAGTGGAGAGGGTACCTGTACAGCGGAGATCGCCTCACTTTGCATGTTCTCAACAAATGCGCAGCATTCTCCAATTGCACAAAGTGGAGATCTTGATGCCATTCCCTGCCTCCTCATTTCGTACAGAGAATGCATATAGAATCCCACATGCTTTTGCACATACATACTTAGATTGGTCCAAGCTAGGCAAAAATTGCTATAGCTACACTTCAGCTTTTATGAACATGGTGCTACCAAGCAGAGTCACATTACAGATAGTTAGCAGGTGTTCTGTGACGTGGAATCAGCTGTTGCAGTAAACCACGCGCACTGCACATGCGCAGTGCGTCATCGCTGACGTCAGGACACTGCATGTCAAATTTGTCTACCGACGGCCATCTTGCTACACCCCGCACTCTGCCGTACTAAGCCTGCAGTCAGAAGGCAGCAGCAGACATCTTATTACTCCTACCCAAGTCTTACATTTCACACTTATTTTTAGCACTAAATTGAGCTTATATAGTGACAGACTATATTTTCAAATCTGTCACACTCTTTTCACGTTGAATTTTAAAAGCAGCGGTGTTCTGTCAGATTAGCAAACCTGTCAGATCTGCAGGATTTTCGCTGCTTTTAAAATTCCACATCAAAACAGTGTCAGGGACTTCTAAATACTGTTTTGCACTATAGAAGCTGAGTTTACTCTTAAAAATAAATGTGGAGTGCAAGACTTGGGTGGGTGTAAAAAGATGTCTGCTGTCGCCTTCTGACTGCAGGCTCAGTACGGCCGAGTGCAGGGTGTAGCAAGATGGCCGTCGGTCGACAAATTTGACATGCAGTGTCCTGAAGTCAGCGATGACGCACTGCACAGATGATGCCATGCGCATGCGCAGTGCGTGTGGTTTTCTGCAACAGCTGATTCCACATCACAGGAAATGACGTGTTTCGATATTCGGAAGGGTTCGACATTTTGTCAGAACACCGGCACCCTTCCCTGCCACTCTCAGTGCCTGCCTGCTAGTCTTCTAAAATCAAACATCTGGGTATGGAATAAATGTGCATGCTTCTCTCATCCCACAATGCACAGCACAATTCGCAGGGCCTGAGTAATCTACTGTGAGACCCAAGCCCAGCCACGTGTGGAATGTGCCTGGTATTATGCTAATACTAACACACAGAAAGTCAGTATTTACAAAGATCACTTGATGGCTTCTGTGGCACATCAATTACGTGGGCAAGCCCTGCAAAGGTAGGACTGTGGCTTTGAAGGGAGCCTTCTAAACATAAGTTCTATGTTTTACATCACCATATTACAGGTTCAATTTAAATATTTGAAAAATATTTTTAGGCCCTATGTACACAATAGCCCCAAAAGGGCTGAGAGATCTGCTTTGTAGATCATTCTATACTTTTTAAGTTACTCTTCCAATTCCGGACAGCAAACGTGTCATGAACTTGACTTGAACTCAGTATCACAAACAGCTTTTTGCAGTTGTCAGCATTCATCACTAACATTAGCCTGGTGATGAAGTTGTGGGAAAGACTGCATACACCTGGCTCGCCAAATATGAAGAGATAAGAGGAAAAAGGGAGATGTTACACACAGTTTATATTACACAAAGAAAGGAAGGTCTTTGCTAGTCTTGAAGGAAAACCAAAAATATAATTTGAATGGTGGAGCTTTGTTTTTCCATTCAATATATTCAACTGAGGGGTACCTTAAAGGAAGCACCGAATCAAAATTCTGAACTGCACAGACTAACTATAAAAACCGAACTCCAAGAGAACTATGACTTTATGTAGTTTGTTTGGACTAAGCTGGCCCAAACTAAATATATCCTTTATTAATCGATGTAGCAGCTGTCAGCGCTGTATTAATTGTATGTATATCACAAGCTACATACAGTATACAGTACTCTATTCTGGCAGCGGTTTGGGGACTTCCCTTCTTGTTCCCGGAGCAAAATTGAGTTGGGAATGGCTGCTCATCCATTCATAGGAAGCCTTGTATTTTTAAGAATGAATAAAAGGCTTTCTCTGATTGAATGAGGTGGAGAGGTGGGAGAATTTCATTACTATCTCTACCTTCAGCCAATCCCTAAAAACAGTAGTGCACATTCTGCGCCTAGACACTCTTGTGCTTTTAGCCTTTACAGTAGGCATATCTACAGTGTGAGACCATCTAAGGCACTGTGCTAGCTAGTCTAACCAGATTTGGAGTGAGACTTACTGTTGTCACTATGGTGCTGCTACTGTTCATCCTCCTAGAGAAGAAGCTATACCCAAGGATGAATACAGTACAAATGTAACCACACCAGAGTACACATCCACTTCATATTGTACATATAATCATTGTAAAAGTGTAAATGTACAATGCAAAATTGAATCGGGCATCACACTGTACAAGGTATCAATGCATACTGGTCGCAGGCTCTTCTACTTTCATGACAGATGTACACAATGTGGGATGTAGGTGATAAAGCATGCCTATTCTCCCTGTACCAGAAGATCCAGTTGACCTATGAAGACCCTTAACAGTGAATGTTGGTCGGACGTCAGATGTATGTGTGTGTCAGATGTGTGTTTAAATATCCAGCAGCAAACTACATTTACATGATTTTACTACACCTCAGAATTACTTTAAGCATTTATACTAGATGCCAATATCTGTACATTGGAAAAACCAAAAAAAAATTTATTTTTTAATTTGTTCTTTTATGCTGCGTACATGCGATCGAAAATTCGGCCAGCAAAAGATCGATGAGAGCTTTTGGTCGGAAAATGCGACCGTGTGTATGCTCCATCGGACTTTTGCTGGCCGAATTCCAGCCAGCAAAAGATTGGGAGCAGGTTCTCAATTTTTCGGTCTAGAAAAGGTTCTATCCGAAAATGCGATCGTCTGTAGCAATTCCAATGCGCAAAATTCCTACACATGCTCGGAAACAATTCGATGCATGTTCGGAAGCATTAAACTTCATTTTCTCCGCTCGTCGTAGTGTTGTACGTCACCGCATTCTTGACGGTCGAAAGTTCAGCGAACTTTTGTGCGACCGTGTGTATGCAAGGCAAGCTTGAGCGGAAACGTAAAAACAACAAAAACCTGGAAGCTCATCTAAAAGAAAGTCCTATAGGACAGGTCTCGGTGAGGTGGGTAGTTGTCCACGTCATCGAACACTAGACCTGTTACTAACCATTCCCTGAGTGTGGACCAAAGCTTGAGCGGAAACCCGTCGGAAAAGCCATCATATCTTTTTCCGACCAAAATCCCGATCGTGTGTACGCGGCATTAAAGTGATTGAGTACACTTTAGGGCAGGGGTCTTCAAACTGCGGCCCTCCAGGTGTTCAGGAACTACAATTCCCATCATGCCTAGTCATGCCTGTGAATGTCAGAGTTTTACAATGCCCACATCCCACATCATGGGATGTGTAGTTCTGCAACAGCTGGAGGGCCGTAGTTTGAGCATCCCTGCTTTAGGGGGTGGTTGCTGCAGCTCCAAAGACACATTTAACATTAAACGTTTGCTATATTTACCTAGCAGAGCATGAGTTGACTATTATAATTATTTCCTGCTCCACCTGGAAGACACAAGCAGCCACGCTGCTTTATAAGAGCTATAAGATCAGCTTGCTAGCCAGGTGATAGATCCTCACATTTACGTATGGCTTGCAACTATCGCAACGCTGTCATATAGTACACAGTCTCCAATCCATACCAATTCAGTGCCGATTTGTGCTCTGGAGATAGTTACCTCTCACCTCATATAAAGCCTTTATGAAGATAGGTCCACTTGATCATACCACAGTCAAGGGTCCTTGATACTGACTATATTTTCTTAAATTGGACTATCTGCTCCTATGTGAGCCACTGGACATCTTGTCTGCCTGTTTTGACGTTTGTGCGCAGCCGTGACGCCATAACCTCTTTCTCTAGTCCTTGAGTTGTGATCTTTCTCCTTGTGGGATGGAGTACTAACACTAATGCCGCGTACACACGGTCGGACTTTTCAGCTACAAAAGTCCGACAGCCCGTCCGACAGACTTTCGACTGACTTTTGGCCGACTTTCAACAGACTTTCTAACGACCGGACTTGCCTACACACGATCACACCAAAGTCCGACGGATTCGTACGCGATGACGTACCCCGGACTAAAATAAGGAAGTTGATAGCCAGTAGCCAATAGCTGCCCTAGCGTCGGTTTTTGTCCGTCAGACTAGCACACAGACGAGCGGATTCTGGGTCCGACGGAGTTACGACGTAAAGATTTGAAGCATGTTCCAAATCTAAAGTCCGTCAGATTTGCGACTGGAAAAGTCCGTTGAAGGTCCGGTGAAGCCCACACACGATCGGATTGTTCGCCGGATTTGGTCCGTCGGCGTCTGTCAGACAAGTCCGGACGAAAAGTCCGACCGTGTGTACGCAGCATAAAAGGATTTAAACGACAGATTTGGAACTTGCAAGCCCTTTGTCCCTGAAAAAGCTCAGCATTTTGTTTTTTCGAACGCGTTGGACTTCCTGTCGTTTTGACAGTCCCTGGACCTCTTTCTAGTTTCCATTTTTAGTCCAATTATATGTGTTTGTTTTTTTCTCCACCTTTGATGTTTTTTACTGTCATTTATGTTTCAATAAGTTTGTATTTTTAGATCTAATACTGTTTGTGGTCCGTTTAAAGTCCCAAATCTGAGGAACCCATTTTGTACATTATAATTATAAAAATATCTGTACATTCCTCCCCTCCCCCCACACACAAAAGAAAGATCCTCATATCAAAGGAGTATGATTGGTATGTGGGCATTATCTTTCCTCTGATCTTATAGCAAAGGTGGTTAAGAATATGAAATGTTTGCTGGCTTGCAAATATTTCTACTGAAGTATTGCTCCAGGCATTTCACTTGCTTAGTAGGAGTGCTTAGTAGGCGCTCGCCAGTACCTGTGTTTTGTCAAGAGATGTATGACAAGTCTTAAACATGTGCTTGAGAGTTGAGGATCTTCTAGGAACTATAATCAGATAATTCCGCTCCATTTCACTAAATATTGTATTTCCTAGTCTCCTAGACCCCCCCGATGCATGTGTGAACGAGCCCTTAAAACTGCTTTCATCCCGTAACAGTCAAAGGGGAAGCAAAAGCCTCTCAAAGCAGCTCCAAAGTAGGTAAACCACAGGTCACAATGAGCTCAGTAGACGGTCACAAAGAACTCAAAAGCATCTCAAATCCACCTAAATCCATGCTGCATCCATCTATACAAGCCCTAAAGCACGCCATCTACAAAAAGTACAAGGCCTAATGTTCTGTTCTTTAGGACCTGACCATCTATGTAGTCATGTTTTCTCTGGTACATGAAACTTTTAGGCCGGGTTCACATCTGTGCGATGCACTTTAAGGTGTGTTTTACATGCAATTTGGGTACATTACTATTAAACGCTATACAAGTCATTTGTTAAAACGGCTTCTCTTAAAAAGACTTGTGTACATTTTATCCATGGTATGATGTCAGTTTAACATCTTGTGTGTTAATTAATCTGATTTAATTGATAATCTCAATAAAATACCTCTACATTAGATTTCACTTCTAAGAAGTGCTCAGACTTAAAAGGCAAGCTGTTCATAAATCTCCTTACACCTCACTAATCCTCGGTACTTCTGCTGTGTTGCTCTATGCTAATAAGATTTATACTAGTCTTGAAGGTGTTAAGGGAAAATACTTCTGATTATAAATATCTATGCAAACTAGAGTTAAATAAGGCTGGACGTGTTCAAGAGTTAGACTGCATAATAGCAATAGCCCCACCAACTGTTAAACATAATATTAAAAGTACGCAACAAGGGAACTGCCATTTCCAATTGTCTTCAGGAAATTTGCTAGTTGTCTGGTTGCTGTGCAGAGACACTATGCTTTAAAGCTTCTAAATCACTGACCAGAAATAATGATACATGCCAGGCAAGTCAAATCAAAGTCAGAAGTCACTGTCTGCATACTAGTTCCAGGTCATGGACTCAAAAGTATTGAAGCAAACGAGTCAGAGTAAAGCTGGCCATAGATGGGTTGAATCTCGACCGGTTCAGCAGGAACTGGCCGATATTCGAACAATGTATGGGCAGGCTGAATGTACCAATCATGGATTTCAATTTTTTTCTTTTTAAGCACATGATTATAGCCTGTTGCTTGAAGATTGATGGACTGACTGACCGTCCACCCCCAAAAAAATGGAGCACCAGCCTTCACTGTTTACAATTAATAGAGGTGAAGTTTCGGCGTTTTTTCTTGGATACGGCACCATACGCATTAGGTTTTGTGCAATGGTGTGTATACATTACCTGCAGCTGGCTGCTTCTCCTCCATGCCAGGTCATCTTCACAACTGCCAGCTCACCTACAAAGCTATGCTAAGGAACAGTAGCAGCTCCTAATCAGGGAAGTTGTGCAATTTGCTCACCCCCTCCTGACTCCTCTACCATTTATAGGATTTGCCTTACTACACCTCCACGATGCAACGAGTTCTGTGAATGGAGGAGTAGAATGAAATTGGATGCATCATGGGAGTGTAGTAAGACGAGTCCTATGAACGACAGAGGCAGGCAAACAGCACGGCATTCTTGATTAGGAGCCACTGGTGTTAACCTTCACAAAGTCGGAGGATAGCCGCTCATAGCAGTATCTGGCAGCTGTGAAGGGGATACAGCACTGAGGATTTTGAGCCAAAGCAGCAACCTGTGGATAATGAAATACACACCATTAACACATACCTAATGTGAATGGTGCTTTATCACATTTTTTTCTTACTAAACTTCAGCTTTAATTACTGTAAATCCAGACCAATCCTTAAGAAACAAAAATGGTAACATTTCTGGTCTTGGTGGCACAATCTCAGTTAATATAAAGCTTGGGGGAGGGACTAGGAGACTTGTCCTGCTCAGGGGTGGAGGCAAAAGGGTAATGAAAATGTGTTTGGAAATTTCTTACTTTTGCTTACCCTTTAAAGGACAACATCACTTTTAGGGTCAGCTAGTGAAGCTTAGTGTTCCATCTGTTCGCTGTAAATAGTAAAAATGTAAAGTTTTATGTGTGGAACACGATGGCAAATACACGGAGTCACACGTTTGGTACACATTTTTTCCAACGGCATATTGTGCTCCTTCACAGACTTGTAGACTAAATTCAGCCTCCCTCAATCAATGTATTAACCCTATGTGCAGCTACACCATGCATTTAGAGCACAGTAGGGAGGAGTGTTGTGGTTGCAGTCCCCGGCCCCCATCTTTTATTATATGACAGAAGTCTCTTACTACAAGGGATTTATATCACCGTGTTATTCTATGCTCTTGTCTACACACTTGAAAGGCTTTCCATGTAAGGCGGCGGCCACTTGAGAAAGAGATGTGGGCACATTTGAGGAGCAGTGGGAGGAAGCGCTACAGGTGGTACAGTTGTGCTCTCTCAATATGACACAGTGGCTGTCCCAAATGTATATTGTATTGCCGGTGCACCTTACGCCTGCAAGGCTATATAGAATGGGTGTAAGGGACCACGGAGACCTTATTCACCTTTTGTGGTGTTGTCCCAAGCTACATCTCTACTGATCGGGGGTTGTTGATACCATCAACAGGGTATTTCAGGTCAATATCCAGATGGGCCCTAAGCCCTGCATATTGGGAATCCTAGATGACCTTGCAATCGAGGACAACCCCAAACAGGCTATAGCCAGGGCTCTTTTCCAGGCATGTAAACTTATCCTCAGGCACTGGAAGGGAGCCTCCTACCTTACGAGAATGGACTACCCAAATGGCGGACACCCTAAGGCTGGAAAAATACATTTTTCAACATTGCGGTCGTCCTGGAAAGTTCAATGCTCTATGGTCTCCTTGGTTAGACACTCCAAGCCTCTCTCCAGTTGGTTTGGCTTTAGACAGACTACTTATTTAATACAGATGTTGACCTTAATTTTGCTGTATATCTGCTGGGTAATGGGAGGATATACTACCCATATTTAAAAGGCGAGGTGATTAGTCGGGGGGGGGGGGGGGGCAAAACAGAGTAAAAATATAATTGTTGTTTCAATGGTGGATTGTGATTATATGTTTGATTGTAAATAGCAATGTCTTATCTGGAACCTACAGTGTTGGATTGTTTATCTGTCTAAAAAAACAAAAAATATTTAAAACATAAAAGCTCTGAGCATAAAAGAGAAAATATGTCCAAAAAAAGAGACAGCATTTAGAAATAGGACTGTTACACAGTATATCTAGATACAAATATAGCAGCTTGCTGGAGCAAGTGCATGTAAAAAATAACTGGCTGGGGAAAGTCAGCAGCACTAAGATGCAAGAAAAGCAGGTGAAAACAGTATTATATGATAAAAAAAAAAAGTATCTTTGCAGTTTTGTTGCTTGACTTTCTTGGTGAAAAATTTGCCCATCTATGATAGTCCTTACTATATATAATATGGATATTATATAAGGAGCGAGAAAGAAAAAAAAAAAAAAGCCAAACTCTAGAAATTAGACAAGATCTACCCTTAGGCTGCTTTCACACTGGAAGCGCTGGCCATTAGCAGTAAAGCGCCACTGTTTAAGCGATGCCTGTGAGCCACTTTTCGGCCACTAGCAGCGCGCTTTTAACCCCATAGAAGGGGTTAAAAACACCCGTGTTGAGGCGCTTCGGAAGCGCTTTTCCAGGTGCTTCGGAAGCGCTGCCCATTCATTGCTCCCGAACCGCCCCAAAGATGCTGCTTGCAGGACTTTTTCTAACGTCCTACAAGCGCCCTGCCCAGGTGTGAAAGCACTGATTGCAATTAATGGGGGGCAGTTTTCAGGTGCTATACAGGCGCTATTTCTAGGGCTAAAACGCCTGAAAACTGCCTCAGTGTGAAAGGGGTCTTACTGTGGACCCCCCAAAGCAAGGATTAAGTGCTCATTATGTCTAAGAGCAGCTGAAGAGCATGCATTACTTGCCTTACTCCCACTCTGGAACTCTCCTACTTTCCCTCTGGTGCCCTGGCATGTGGACAGTCCCTCTACATCATCACGTACAATGCCGGGCTATTAACCCTGCATTGGTCATGGAGACAGGCGTGCGACCATGGCCTGAAGTTCCCTAGATAGGAGGCTTGAAGGGTCCGGTTGCACCAATGGAGGGACCCTGTTAGAGCAAGGAATAAGGTAAGGTATGCATTACTTATTTCCTGCACCCCTGGACTAACCAAGCAATTAACCCTTGCAGTGTGGAGGAAGGGGGGAGCACTGCAAGGCTAGACTTTGTCCAAATTCTGGAGTTACGCTTTAAGATAAAATGTAGTGTTCGGAAAAAGAAAAAATGTGTACTAGTCAATTGGAAAGGATGTGGGCAGATGAGTATATGAGTCAGCATACCTAATGAACATAAATGCATAATCTGCTTTGCTGCACTTGTGTGTAGTTTAACATATATAATGTTGACACAGAAATAACCTAATGTCACAAACCTGCAGATATGTTTTCTGTTGCTCAAAACCAGTTTAAAAGAGCCAAGGAAATGCTGGAATAAAAGCCCTCCTGAATATCTTCCTTGGCAAGCTTTCCCAGACACCATGGCCTTTCCGCAGCCTGATGAACTGGGCACTTGACAGGAAGATAATTGCTGGAAATGAACAGGAAACAGAGGCCAAGCCCAAATACCCATTCACTGCCAAAACTATCATTGTCTTTGCTAAGACAATCCAGAATCCACAGGTGTGATCCAACGAAAATTTTAATTAAATTACCATACTAGCACATACTATGCTGTAAGAATTGATCTGTCAAATGAAGGGCCTCGTACATAAAAGTGATTACAGGAAGAAAATTTCTTGCTGCCTGTCACAATCTATTATTCTCCATAATTGTACTAGAAATATGAAAGAGCTTTGTAATACGTTTATTTTATGTTCCCTGCAAATCTTAATTCCTTCCGGCAATGGACACATGACCAAAGACTTCCTGATAAATGCAAGAAAAGCAATAATGCCCATTTTAGTTAGTTAGCAGAGGTTTCTGCCTTGAGGCTTTTGAATGAAGGCACACACTTTTGGGTGTTTTTTTGTTTTTGTTTTGTTTTTTTATGCTTTGTGACATTCTGGATTAATGCTGCGGCTGCAAATATTTACTCCTGGAGTATGAGTATCGCTGTAAGCATTTTAGAATTGGAGACTCTGGTTGTCACTGTAGAGATCAATGTCATTTTTCTGATGAAATTTTTCTCTGGCATTCGCTTTGATTGTGGTACTATGTAATATCTTTGTACTGGAAATCTGACGCTGATGGTAAAGTCAAAATAACTGAGGTTTATGATAAGCAGGATTGATTGTAATCACTTTTAATCAGGTTTATTAAAAGTGGGCCTGTGGGAAACCTTGTAAGGCGGCCTTAGGTTTGAAGAAGTGGAAACTACAGGTTCTGTTCACATCTTCAAAGTACCAGGAGATCTGCTAAACCGAATAGGGCCGTACCCTGCACAGAACAGCATTTTTTATGGCAGGTAATGCCAGCGGTTTCTGATCAGTCGCAGACAGGAAGCCTGTACAAATCAACGACACTGTCCATGGCTGTTGGCATCTGTTCACATGCGATCACCCGTAGTTAGGGATGGATGTACACCCCTGGACATTGACAGTGTCCAGAGGTACACGTCTATCCCTAACCAGAGGTGTTTGCCCCGTGTGGGATTATATGCAAAGAGATGTGGACTGCCACAGGCATTGTTGACAGACCTTCTGTCTTCAGCTGCTCACGTACACCTGCCCATACCTGCTGCATAAAATCTGAGAGGTGTACTGCCCTAATCAATATAGCAGATCTCAGGGTACCCTGAAGATAGAATGGAGATGTCCGCAGAACTGGTAGGTTCCTCTTCTTTGGACCTAAGTCCACCTAAGAAGATAGGGTGAACCCACAGGTCCACTTTAAATCAACCTGATTAAAGTAAATACAAATAATCTTGGCATAAGCCTCAGTAATTTTGACTTGAGCTTGAACCCTTTTACCCACTTAATATGCCTACAGTGTCACACGCAACAGTCTCACAGACAAACATGCAAGCACTTAACATGAACAAATATATCTGATGCTAGGACTGCCTTTTATGTTTTGGGCACAGAGCTGTATATTATGGTGGTTGAACTGAATTAAAAATTTATTTTTTACTGGTATGCCATACGACATAATAGTAGATATGTTTTATTTATAAGAAACAACAAAAATTTACAGATTTACTCTACTGGGAGGATGACTAAATACCTTGCAAATTATTCCCCATGCCAACATTATAGCTCTGATTTTATGATCATACCACTTTGTATGTTGTGAATAGAGATCAAGATGCTAGATATTATTAGTAATGCATGACTGGTACTGTAAATTAATCAGTTAACCTGAAACTTGGACAAAAGGTATGCTGACACTTGCATTCAGTGACAAAACAAGGGGCATTGGCACACAATGCAAGTCTGCACATATTCATCTATTATCCAGTATGTAAGCTCCATTTGCCCATATACATGATGCTCATACTGAGTGAACACATCCATGATCAAGTATTACACGAAGAACTGCAGCAAAGTCTGGTATCTGGTGAAGAGTACAATACAGAGTCTGGTGAAAATCATGGTCATTGGGGGTTCAACGAGAGTGGCAGATTGTGGGCATACTCTACCTATTAGTATTATACTCCACATAGCAAACACAGGAAAAAGGAGTAGGTTTAAAAAATACTTGTATGATACATGTATTTACTTATAGACTGTAGACATGGAAGTATTTTATCTAAGCCTTCATTAAAGTAAAACCCCTCAAACTAATTGCAGAGCAAATATAAAAATAAGAATGTAATTCCATCATTGAGGAGGTTTTCAGCTGTGAAAATTCATTTTCTTCCCATTGATCAGATAAGTTGTCTGGCAAAAAAAAAAAAAAAACCCAATACCTCCTTACACTATAAAAAAAAATATAAGGCAGAGATGTCAGTAGCATATAGGGAAACCACATTGCCCCGTCAAGACCCCTCTGCACAGCATGGTCTCTACCTCTAAATTAACAAAGCTCCCATCCTGTGACACACAGCAATAAATGGATTAAAGGCTGGCATGCCTAAAGGTAACCCTATTCCTCCGTATAGCTGCAGACACAGATCAGAAGCCCAGCACACAAGGCCGCTGAAGGCCTCCAGTATGTCTTATGCCACGTACACACGGTCTGACTTTTCGCCTACAAAAGTCCGACGGACGCCGCCGGACCAAATCCGGCGGACAATCCGACCATGTGTGGTCTCCATCGAACTTCCGACGGACCGTTTCGGTCGGAAATCCGACGTACTTTAGATTTGAAACTTGCTTCAAATCTTTACGTTGTAACTCCGCCGGACTCAGGTCCTGACGGAAAGCCCGTTCATCTGTATGCTGGTCCGACGGACCAGATACGACGGAGGAGCAGGGTACTGCATCTCGCGCTCGCTGCAATAGGAAAAACAAATTTTCCTATTGCGGCGAGCGCGGGGGGCATCCCAGGCCCTTAGGTCTGGTATGGAACTGTAAGGGGAACCCCCTACGCCGAAAAACCGGCGTGGGGGTCCCCCCAAAATCCATACCAGACCCTGAACCGGGTTGACCACGCCCCCTAAAACGTCACAGTCCCAGCATGCCCAGGGACTGTGACATCATAAGGGGGCGGGGTCTCCGCCTATATAAGTCACAACGGAGCCCTCAGAGAGCAGTCCAGCTGGAGAGACCGTCGTGTCAACATCTGGAGAAGAGAAGAGGGAAGAAGACAAGAAGCCCAGAAGTCTGGACCTCCGCTGGCAAGAGAGCGGCCTGAAGACAGCGGAGGAGCCGGCCGAAGAACTGGAACACCGGGAGAAGAGGCCGGAGAGAGCGGAGAAGAACCAACCGGACGCCGGGAGAAGAGGAACCGGAGGGACCCCCGAAACCGGAAGAAGACCCCCCCGGAGCCATTTAATAAATTATTTTAAAAACCTGTGTAGTGTGTTTTATTATTGACACTTTTTCCCTAGGTGAATGGGTAGTGGTACCATGTACCCCATACTCATTCACATAGGGTGGGGGGCCGGGATCTGGGGGCCCTCTTATTAAAGGGGGCTCCCGGATTCCGATAAGCCCCCCGCCCGCAGACCCCGACAACCAATGGCCAGGGTTGTCGAGAAGAGGCCCTTGTCCTCATCAACATGGGGACAAAATGCTTTGTGGTGGGGGGGCCCCGCAGGGCGCCCCCTCCCCCAAAGCACCCCCCCATGTTGAGGGCATGCGGCCTGGTACGGTTCAGATGGGGGGGGTGCTCGCTCGTCCCCACCCCCTTTCCTGACCGGCCGGGCTGCGTGCTCGGATCGGGGTCTGGTATGGATTTTGGGGGGACCCCCACGCCGGTTTTTCGGCGTAGGGGGTTCCCCTTACAGTTCCATACCAGACCTAAGGGCCTGGGATGCCTGCGACAGGGCTCGCAAGGTTTCAATCTCGCCGATAGAAGCGGCGAGATTGACTTTCTTTACTAGTCCCGTCGTACCCGAGTCTTGACCGTGTGTGGGAAAGTCCGTTCATTCTGAAAGTCCGGCGGAAGTCCGTCGGGAAGACCGGATTCCGGAAAGTCCGGTCGTGTGTAGGCAAGTCCGTCCGTTCAGAAAGTCCGGCGGTAGTCCGCCGGAAGTCTGGCGGCAAGTACGTCGGACCTAGTTTCCCAGAAAGTCCGACCGTGTGTACGCGGCATTAGCAAATCAATGACTAGCCTTTAGGGCAAGGCGCATGTTTAAAGCACACTTACCAGCCAGTCAGCAAGCAAACTGAACACTGTGCCTGAATGTCCTGAAAATAGTATAATTACCGTAGTTAATTCTAGGCATATCTGTCTTTAATCTGTTTATTGCTGTGTGTTGCCTAGGATGGGTTATTTGTTAAATTAGCGCTAAGGATCATGCTGAGCAGAGTGACCTTGACAACACAACTTGGCTTCCACATACTGTAGATTTCCAAACATATGCTACCAACACCTTTGTTTTTATTATTTAATATATAGTGTAAGAAGTACCTTCTTTATTTCACAGTCATGCAGTGATGTCCTTAAGTACACCAGTGTGAGACCCAACATGTTATGCTGTATACACTGGAGCATTTTGTAGGTGCCTTTTCATTTATTAAAGCGTGATTTAAAAAACACTACACTATGGCACCTTTTTTATTTTTGGCACTATTTATTGAGTGCCTCCATCCAGACCTGTTGTATTCGGATTTACAGTATATGGCAAGGTTGAATGGTGCTGCGGGACTGGTAAGCAGCCTGCTTTACCATTGTGTGGAGCGGTCACGTGGCACCCTTACTTCCTTGTGGCACCACTATATACATTCACAAGGAGTGAATCTCCTTCTTGGACTTTTCTTTCTTTGGTCTTTATTTTATTGGTTCAATCTGAGTCACATTTTTTGGATTTACGCTCACTGATATTCACATTTTTGCCCTATATTTATTGATTTGCATTATCTATAAGCACTCTGGATATATATATATTGTAACCTGTGGGACAGGTAGCAGGTACAAAGCTCCCTGGGATGAGCAGTCTTTCAGGCACAGATACCAAATCCAGTGAGGTAGTGACAAATAGTTCAGTGTTTATTGTTGATATATACAAGTCTATATACAGATGCTGTACAATGTTTCAGAAAACAAACAGAACAAAAAAAGGTCAAACAAAAACCTAGCCATGTCTCGACACTAACTACACAATATATACAAGCCCTAACTACCAGGCTGAGCAAGCCTACAGCTTGTCAGCTTCCACAGATACAGCTTAACAGCTTTTTACCAACCTTTTGCTCTCACAGACCAGTGTTGTCTGTGTTTCCAAGGCAGAGAGCGAAGGCTGTCTGTCACAGGAGAGTTAAATTCGACCTGGGGGAGAGGACCAAGATCCGAACTGGATTGTGGATCAGAGATCCCTGAACGTGTATGAGAGGAGCCTGGGAGACGTATAAACTCCAAACAGGACATTTCTTGGCTCGCTCTGCTACAATATATATATTCTTTAATTGGATTTGTTAACTTGAGATATATATATGTATATAGGGACAGCACGCCTATATGTGTTTTATATTAAAACAAGCATACACTGCAAAATAATAAAAGCTGCACAAACATGCACTTTCTCAGTAATGTCTCTGTGACTTAATCAGGGTGCCATATGCTTGTATAGTGTAGTCTCCATGGGATTCTAGAACAACAGTGTGACGGGAGTCACTTTGGGCGGGAGGCTCATGGAACCCAGAATCCCTTGGAAAGCTTGGGAAACCCTTGTTCCAACTCCCCATGCACCTCCTATGTCTAAGTCACCCTGTGTCTATTGAGGGCACAGGGTGACTGAGAAAATGATGGACATTAGGAATGTGGTTTAGATTACTTAAAATGGAACAGTAATATTGTTCAACCATATCCCTCAAGAAATATATGATACATTAATTCTACTGTATCAGAGTGATGGAACATTGTAAGAGTTTTGTAGACTGTTGCAATGGCATCTGCAATACCTGATTAATCAAAGCATTGGCTGGATGAGGATTCCATGGTCTGCAATGTAGGAGACAGACCGTCTGCTAAGAATTATGCTAGAATTATCAGTGCTTAGAATTATGATAATGTGTGTTGTCTCTTCTGAGCTAAAAGACGGCAAGGCTGACCTGAAAGGTCAAACCTCTGAGTCACCTAGGCTGGGTAAATGACTAGTTAATTAGCTCAGGTTAATTTATGTTTCTGGTTAATTAGTAGGGTAATATGGTCAGGAGGGGGGACCTCCTTCTGAATTGTATATAAGACTGTATTCTAATAAAGATTCCACATTCAAGCTGTGTAACTGAGCTAGTCTCGTCTGGTTCTTAGTTACAATATATGGGCTGTAATATCTGATATCTAAAAGGTCCAGATTGGAGGAAACAGTGTACTGACGGAAGCACTCAAGTGGAGAGCGATGGGGTTCCTTGACAAACAGGAAGTCACGTTGAAAATCACTACTTTAGTAAACAGTACAGAATAGACCTACTTGTGCTTATACTCAACAGTGTCTCTTGGAGTGAACTCCAGGACAGGTTAGCTCTGGTAACTCAAGCAAACAGATTGGGGGGTGGGGGGGGGGGGATCCAAAAACAAAGTGCCTCCCCACTGGACCTGGAGTACTCTGGTGGCAATCGGGGAAGGGCTCCCCACAGTAGCTGGTGCTTTTGGAGAAGCTGTGTGTCAGACTCTGGCCCAGCTGACCATCTAAACTACCTCTGATCTGATCTAAGCTACCTCTTTCTTACTGGGATTGGCCTCCCTGAGCTGCTATGGAAGGTAAGCTGAGAAATCCTTGGGCCAGGAACCAGGAAGTTGAGGAAAATGTAAGTTTACAACTACTTCTGGTGGGCATCTAATAACAGTTGTTTTTTATCTTCACTCACACCTGACTGCATGAGAAGGCGAAGGCAATATGTGTTCTGTGTTGATTTTCAGCAATAGAAGTATTAAAGGGTGCTATACTTCTAAAAGACTAACAATATATGACCCAGCAAGAGCATTTTTTATGAGTTCTTCCACTGAGAAACAGGTTGCATCACACACACACACACAGGTATCTAGTTGTAGTTATCTTATTTTCTATAAAATATAGTGGAAGGGGGGCTTGACTTGGGAAGCACTGTCATATACAACATATGTCAGACTTAAAGTCCGGAAGACTAAAAGATTAAGATACGACTAATGAAAAGCTGGAATGGTTTTAAACCCTTTAATGTGGTAATGGATTTTCAGTACAAATTCCCAAAGCACTCTGCCATGAACACACTCTTCCTGTCTGGTTAGCAGTTTTAGTCCTCTCATGGCAATGACCCTGGCTTTGCATACTAGGGTCCAGGGCTGTGATAACTACATTCCTTTCACATCTCTTATGGCAGTGGTTTCATTTTTGTACATTTTTAGGTAAGACATCAGATTAGTTGAAATGTTATCATTGTGTGTTAATGTTTAAAAACCTTGTTACTATGAATAACGTGCAATTAAGCCCCACTGCAAAGGGGAGACTACAAATCTCTACATTAAATAAAACAAGAAAGTGGACAAACAAGCATGTTAAACTGAAGGCGGTATTGAACCCAAAACTATTAACAGAAAAATGTGCTGCTCTCAATAGATACAGATAAAACACCAACACGCATATAGACATAAATAAACAATATGTGAATGTCCACACAAAAGAAATGCTTCTCATAGAATCCACACAAAAGAAATAATGTGCATCCCACTCTAGTGAGCCGACCTCCACCACAAATGATTCACACAAGGCTTACCGGAACCCAGCGACCGTCAAATTATAGGGAGGTCATGTATGGCTTGTCTTCTTACGTAGATCCACCCCACTGGTGCTCTTCAAGGAACGCCAATTGATAAAAGGCTGGACTAGGATCACTGCAACAACCTGCCGACCCGCTCTTAATAATTATAGTCCAACTAATCTCCTACCACTTCCATCAGCTCATTCCCCACAGTTACAACCTTTTGTACCACCTGCCCCACCCTATTAGATTGTAAGCTCTTCTGAGCAGGGCCCTCTTAATCCTCTTGTATTTTATTGTATTGTAACTGTATTGTCTCCTTTTATATTGAAAAGCGCTGTGTAAACTGTTGGCTCTATATAAATCCTGTATAATAATAATAATAAAAATACTGCGAGCGGATGGCAGCTGCAGGCACCGCAAAATACCTGTACATTGCAGCAAACATGCGTGCAGCGACACAAACCCATGACCGCTGTGTCTGGCGGACACATAAAATCTTGGTGATTGGTACCTGGTATCATGCGATTGCTATGATTGGTCATAGCGATCACATGATTCCAATGTCAGCAAAACAATCATGAATGGCAATCAAGCAATCTCTCACGAATAAAAGCCATTAATGACAGCTAAAACTATTGCTTATAACAGCGATAATCAAAAAAATCCCTGATGACCCCCCCCCAGAGTAGTACAGTATCACTTTGGTGACACTGAATTACTCTGACAGGATGTAAAAAAATAAATTTTAAAAAAAGGTAAAAAAAAAAAAAAAAAAAGTTAACAAAAAGGAAAAACGTTTAAAAAAATTGAATCAAAAAAAGAAAATTATACATTTTTTTTTGTTACATACTGTCACCAGTCATGTGATCAATGCCACACTAGTCATATGATGATGCTGGTGACAGTATGTAAAAAAAAAAAAAAAAAAAACAACACATTTTATTTAATTTCTTCATTTTTCAAAAAAAAATGCGACATAAAATTACAACATCAAAAAACGGGCATGCACAATTTTTAAAGCGTAAGATGTTTGGTAAAATATAAAAGATGATGTTATGTTGAATAGGTGAATAATGAACAATAGGGCATTAAATTGTGTTGGTGTGCACTACAATTCATTAAAGTGTATTTTTATTGAAAAAAATTGTTTTGAGAAAATGGTGTGCAAATATTGTGTGATATAAATTGCAACAGTCAACTTTTTTTTCTCTGGGGCCTTTACTTTCAGAAAATATAAAATGTTTGGGAGTTCTAAGTAATCATCGAGTTTTTTAAAGAAAAAAAATGCTGATTTTTACATGTGAGAAGTGTCAGATATGGCTTGGGGGGGGGGGGGGGGGGTCAAGCAGTTAAATTTAACCAGAAACTACATGTTCATCATAAAATGACTCTGTCCACAGGGTGACAACACTGCTGTGTGATTTTACTGTAGAGCGAACAGTGTTGTTACCCTGTTATAAAAAGTGGAAAACCCTATTGGCAGGGTTAACAAGTAATAAAGCTATGTTACATGGGCATTCAGAATACAATAACAACTGCAGTGTTAATGCCAGTGATGAACAACATCTTATATACCAATTTTTCTATTGCCCATGTTTACACTTTAAGGTAAACACTGTAAGAAATCAAAATATACATCACCCCAAAAAACTCACTGTTCTTTCCCTTTATAGAACAAGTTTAGTGAAATGCATTAGCCCACTCCCCCTATCCATGTAAACAGAAATGATACAGGTAACCCCTAATCCAACTGCCTACCTACACCTACCATGGCTGCCATGCTGAGGGAAGTACACAACTGGGTGGGTGGAATTTCTAGGTTCGTTTAGGTTAGGAGGGTCGAGATTGTGGACTACTGCAACTTTCGCTAGAAATGAAGCTAAGCTTGCCTATCAGGCAAGTAACAGCAATTATGACAAAGTGACTTTAATTCTACAAAAGCACGCTCATTTTGAAACACAGAAAAAAAAATTAAACAATGGCCTCCTGCATTTCTGTCATATAAATACAGGGGCTTTTTTACAAAGTATAACTTCAGAAACAATCTGAAAATGTAATTTTCTTCCTTCATTACAATAATGTTTATTAGTCATCTTCGAGCATTAAAGAGGAAGTGTTCCCTGGTAAATGGAAACCTATTGGTAGAACCTATGTCCTTAATTCTATTACCGGTTTATTTTTGTATCTATTGATTGCTTTGAAGTAAGAATTACCAATAACAAAATGATGCATTGCTCAAATTCTCTTCCAAGCTTTTAGGAATGTCTCTTGAACCACAATGCAGGAATTCTTTATTTTAGTTCTACGATGGTTTCCAATCAAATCCAACTCCATGTTAGGGTTATATCTTTTACTTGGGAGTTTTAAAAAATGAATACAGCTATATAATGCCGCGTACACACGAGCGGACTTTTCGACGAATTAGGTCCGGCGGACCGGACTCCGTCGGACAATTCGACCGTGTGTGGGCTCCAGCGGACTTTTTTTCCCAAAAGTCGGACAGACCTAGAAATAAAACATGTTTTAAATCTTTCCGACAGACTCGAGTCCGGTCGAAAAGTCCGCTCGTCTGTATGCTAGTCCGACGGACAAAAACCGACGCTAGGGCAGCTATTGGCTACTGGCTATCAACGTCCTTATTTTAGTCCGGTCGTACGTCATCACGTACGAATCCGTCGGACTTTGGTTGATCGTATGTAGGCAAGACCGTTCATTCGAAAGTCCGTCAGAAAGTCCTTCGAAAAGTCGGCCGGACCTAGTCCGTCGAAAAGTCTGCCTGTGTGTACGCGGTATAACACAAAAAAATGTGCCTGTCTTCATTTCAGCCTGCAAAGCAACAAAATGTGATTATTTTAAAAGGGGTGATTCTTTTCTGTACCCACTGTTAAGTCTGTACCAATTTCTTTATGTCTTGGACTAAATATAGCAACACATAAATATTCAGAAGAATCAACATTTTCTCCAAGACATGCAGTAAGCGAGCGACCAATAGGTTACAGATTTATAACATAAGAGAGTCATCAGATAAACATAATATAGTCTACCTTATCATTGTTATTCGAGTGGTCCAATGTGTCGTACGCAGGTGAACATTCCATTAATTTCCCATTCGGTTCACAGTTCAGTTGTACCTGGCCTTGGCACTGAGAATGGCATGTGTATTTACAATCTGAAAGAAAATAATAGTAATTTGAGTATAATCTTCAGGTGTGATGAATATTATTAGGTCATGTTTCAGTCCTGTTTTTGGTATTCCCAAATAATCAGTTATCAGTAGAAACATAACAATATAGGTTGGAGAAAAACCATTATGTAGAAAAAATATAAAAGCTAAAATTGAAATAACACTCCTAAAGCCACAAAATACGTTATTGTAATATAATGTCTGATGGATTTATTTTATCTTTGACAGTGAGACCTGTTCCTTCCAACTACCCCCAAGTGTGTCCTGACGAAGCAAAACAGCAAAACGCGTTGACGTACAGGGGCTCACTACCGTTTATTTGGTGTCAACTCTCTTGTTTGCACTAGATACTCATTACTATCATATGCCTATCGTATGTTTTTAATTCTTTTTTACTTGGCCCGTTTTATATGACTTATGGTTAATAAAATATATTTTTGTACTATATCATTGTCCATCTTGCCTGTAAAGTCCGAATTAGGGCCCTGTGGCCCTTTACCCTTTCTCTCTTCCAATATAAAAGCAAACCCACGTAGAATTATTGCACATAGCATGCTCTTGATACTTGTGAAACTAAAATTGCTTCCGTGCACAAAGACTAGTAAAATAAACCCACAAACAGACATTCCCGACAAGATATACAAAAGATCAGTCATACGCCACCTGCTGGATGCGGCTAGGGCCTGCATTCCACTGTGTTGGAAATCTGCCCTCCCACCAACAATTGATATGTGGCTGGGGAAAGTAGAGGACATCAGACAACTGGAAGACCTAATCCACACGGCACAACACAGAGAAGAGATATTCTCTAAGACTTGGCAGCTGTGGACTATGTTTATTTACTCGACGGCGGGACAATCTTTGAGAAGAGCTGATTGTGACCCGAGAACAGACGTGCGACAATGAGCTTTTACTGTTGAATCAAATAATGACATAATACTCCGTGAGAACGGACTGCGGGGGTCTCCATGCTTGCGAGACACACACCCATCTCCCCCCCTTCTCAACTACTCCATTATACTCTCTCTCTCCCTCAACTCTACCCTCTTTCTTAATTTCATTCCTTCCCTTCTCTCCTCTAACTTTTCATAACTTTCCTTCAGTTCCTTTTATTAATGTCTATTCGAGAGACAAAAAAAAAAAAGGAGGAGAGCCGACGCAACGGGCCATATCACAACACAATGTCACATGCCCATTAACGGTTACTCATTTAACACACTACCGGCTTATCCGGGATTGGCTATCACTTTTTCAGTATTAAGACAAAAGAAGAGGAGACATTGTAAAACATGTTAACACAATGAGTTCTTGGTCCTCTAAAATATATTGTGTATGTTAAGTGATACATGTGATACTCTGTAACATGTTGGTCCGTGTGGGCCGTGTTCTTTTCTTTTCATAAATAAAAAATTAAAAAAAAATAAATAAAAAATAAACCCACAAAATTTAAACTCCTTAAGGCATACATCGCATATGATTATGAGTGAAGAGGGCATTATTGGTTCAGTTAAAGAGTAGAGAGGACAGTTTGGAGAAAGTAAGGCCCAAATAGTGTCAGGCAATAGGCAGAGGTTTAGGCAAAGGGCAGACATTTTAACATGCTTGTAGTTAAAAGCAAAATAAGCCTAATTATATTGTGAAAAGGGACTAGTAGAGAGGTTCAGCAATGTTCATAACATACTCTACAAGTAAAAGTCTACGGAGAGGGGCATGTCCATTTAGTAGCAACCTGTGCATAAAGCTCTATCAGACATTACCTTACTAAAGATAGATTTGGAATGGTCACAGGCACTCCCGGATGCTCACTTACCTCAATAACATTTTCGGTGAGGGAATTGGGCCTGGTCGACTTTTGGCATTCCCAAAACCTTTAATCAATATACCCATAGAACATCCTCAAGAATAGATTTGGTATTTTTCTGTTTACTACTTATACTCTGGATTATACTCCAGTGCACTTTCTTCTGCAACATTCATTATCACCTAAACTGTACCTCAAATCTTTAGCCATGCATATAGTCAACGGCAAAAAATGATGTATTCCGATACACTGGGACACACCACGTGTGCCATCTATTTCTGAGTCTCCATGAAATTGGAGATATGGAGGAAATTATTCATATTGCACATTATTCTCCTTCGAAATTCACAAGTAGCTAGTATTGATGGGCATATTAACTGGCTTCAATATGGTGAGATGCTTGCAAGCTTGTAGCCCTCCAACGATGGCAATAGGAGCCCAGCGTCCCCTGAGTGGAGCTACTACACTTTTATCAATGTTACAAAAAAACAATATCAAAAACAAATTGAAAACAGCATGTTAAATTTCCATGTCGGTAAGTCACTCTTTTCTAGTGCAGACATCATAGCACGGAATATTTTTCCACATATAAAGTTCCATATTCATTATAAACCTAAAAAGAAAGAGTGTCTAGCCTCATCTCCTAGCACCAGAGCTGCATGGGTTTCCATAGCTATCCTGTTTGCTGTATCATACAGGCAGGCTGTAAATATTTGTTCATGGATTCACCGAGAGAGCTCAGACTTTTCTCACGCAACGGACCTCCATTTTTCATCAACCTTCAATAGTTTCTATGGAGTTTTCCCATGATTCCAACAATTTCCACAGACCTATTTCTTTGCTTACAACATAAATTAAAATACAGCCAATATTACCTGAACAGTAATGATTATCCTGCAGTAGGCTCATAATCCAGTAGCTGGATGTAAATGCTAAAACAAATATAGTTTGCCATTTTTTTTATTCCAATGTTGACCATAATGTTTTATATATTATTGCAAACCTTTAGAATTACCCTGTAGTTAGTTAAAAACACAGATAATTCCAAATCAGGTGATGAGAATTCATACTTATGTTCGGTTTTTAAAGTGTATGTTAACCCTGACAAAAAAAAAAAAAAATCGTAATTGTTTCCTTTTGGTCAGTTAAATATAAAAAAAAAAAGAAAATTCTGAAGAGGAGTATTAGGGCAGTGCATGTACTCCATGAATGAGTCACCAGAACTCCATGCAATGTCCACAGGTGGTATCCAGCTCTTCTTGACACTCTTTGGCAGACAAAGTGTAACCCCTGATGTGCCAATCCAGGTAGACCTTTTACACCTCCAACCCTTCTACCCCTTAACCACTTGACAACTGGGCACTTAAACCCCCTTCCTAAACAGACCAATTTTCAGCTTTTAGTGCTCTCACATTTTGAATGGCAATTACTCAGTCATGCAACACTGTATCTATATGAAATTTTTGTTCTTTTTTTCACACAAATAGAGCTTTCTTTTGGTGGTATTTAATCACCGCTGGGTTCTTTATTTTTTGCGCTATAAAAGAAAAAAGACAGAAAAATCTGTAAAAAAAAAAAATTTTTCTTCATTTCTGTTATAATATTTTGCAAATTAGTAATTTTTCTTCATATATTTTGGCCAAAATTTATACCGCTACATATCTTTGGTAAAAATAACCCAAATCGGTGTATATTATTTGGTCTTTGTGAAAGTTATAGAGTCTAAAAGCTATGGTGCGAATATCTGAAAATTGATCACACCTGAAGTACTGACGGCCTATCTAATTTCTTGAGACCCTAACATGCCAGAAAAGTACAAATACCCCCCAAATGACCCCTTTTTGGAAAGAAGACATTCCAAGGTATTTAGAAAGATGCATGGTGAGTTTTTTGAAGTTGTCATTTTTTCCCACAATTCTTTGCAAAATAAAGTTTATTTTTTACTTTTTTTTTTTTCCACAAAATTGTCATATTAGCAGGTTATTTCTCACACACCGCATATGCATACCACAAATTACACCCCAAAACACATTCTGCTATTACTCCCGAGTACGGCGATACCACATGTGAGAGACTTTTACACAGCGTGGCCGCATACAGAGGCCCAACATGCAGGGAAGCACCTTCAGGCGTTCTGGAGTGCCCAGGCCAATTCTGACATTTCTCTCCTACAAGTAAAAATCATCATTTATTAGCTAGAAAATTAAATAGAACCCCAAAACATTATATATGTTTTTTTAGCAAAGACCCTAGAGAATACAATGACGGTCGTTGCAACTTTTTATCTTGCATGGTATTTGCGCAGCAATTTTTTTAACGCGTTTTTTTTGGAAAAAAAATTGTTTTGTGCTTTACAAAAACCAAAACAGTAAAGTTAGCCCAATGTTTTTGCATAATGTGAAAGATGAAGTTACGCCGAGTAAATAGATACCCAACATGTCACCTTTTAAAATTGCACGCGCTTGTGGAATGGCGCCAAACTTTGCTACTCAAAAATCCCCATAGGCGACGCTTTAAAAATTTTTACTGGTTACATGTTTTGAGTTACAGAGGAGGTCTAGAGCCAATATGAAAAAGCTGATATCTGAATGATGCCTGTAGCTGTAGGCATCATTCAGATATCCCCACACAAAGTCAAGGACGTTGTATGACGGTCGGTGGGCGGGAAGTGGTTAAAACGCATTTTTTTTTTTAACACAAAGTTGTCCATTTATACAATATTTCTAACACAGCATGTACATACCAAAAATGACACCCCAAAATAGATTCTCCTACTCCTCCTGAGTATGGCAATACCACATGTGTGAGACTTCCACAGCCTGGCCACATACAGAGGCCGAGTACAGCCGAGTATGGCTGAGCATGGCAGGGTATGGCTGGGTATGGCGGGGTATTGCAGAGTATGGCGGGGTATTGCGGAGTATGGCGGGGTATTGCGGAGAATGGCGGGGTATTGCGGAGTATGGCGGGGTATTGCGGAGTATGGCGGGGTATTGCGGAGTATGGCGGGGTTTTGCGGGGTATGGCGGGGTTTTGCGGGGTATGGCGGGGTTTGGCGGGGTTTTGTGGGGTATGGCGGGGTATTGCGGGGTATGGCGGGGTATTGCGGACTATGGCGGGGTATTGCGGACTATGGCGGGGTATTGCGGAGTATGGCGGGGTATTGCGGAGTATGGCGGGGTATGGCAGAGTATGGCAGAGTATGGCAGAGTATGGCGGAGTATGGCAGAGTATGGCGGAGTATGGCAGAGTATGGCGGGGTATGGCAGAGTATGGCGGGGTATGGCAGAGTATGGCGGGGTATGGTGGAGTATGGCGGGGTATGGTGGAGTATGGCGGGGTATTGCGGAGTATGGCGGGGTATTGCGGAGTATGGCGGGGTATGGCGGAGTATGGCGGGGTATTGCGGAGTATGGCGGGGTATGGCAGAGTATGGCGGGGTATGGCAGAGTATGGCAGAGTATGGCGGAGTATGGCAGAGTATGGCAGAGTATGGCAGAGTATGGCAGAGTATGGCAGAGTATGGCGGGGTATGGCAGAGTATGGCGGGGTATGGCAGAGTATGGCGGGGTATTGCGGAGTATGGCGGGGTATGGCGGGGTATGGCGGAGTATGGCGGGGTATGGCGGAGTATGGCGGGGTATGGCAGAGTATGGCGGGGTATGGTGGAGTATGGCGGGGTATGGTGGAGTATGGCGGGGTATTGCGGAGTATGGCGGGGTATTGCGGAGTATGGCGGGGTATGGCGGAGTATGGCGGGGTATTGCGGAGTATGGCGGGGTATGGCAGAGTATGGCGGGGTATGGCAGAGTATGGCAGAGTATGGCGGAGTATGGCAGAGTATGGCAGAGTATGGCAGAGTATGGCAGAGTATGGCAGAGTATGGCGGGGTATGGCAGAGTATGGCGGGGTATGGCAGAGTATGGCGGGGTATTGCGGAGTATGGCGGGGTATGGCGGGGTATGGCGGAGTATGGCGGGGTATGGCGGAGTATGGCGGGGTATGGCGGAGTATGGCGGGGTATGGCAGAGTATGGCGGGGTATGGCAGAGTATGGCGGGGTATGGCGGAGTATGGCAGAGTATGGCAGAGTATGGCGGAGTATGGCGGAGTATGGCGGAGTATGGCAGGGTATGGCGGGGTATGGCGGAGTATGGCGGGGTATGGCGGGGTATGGCGGGGTATGGCGGAGTATGGCAGAGTATGGCGGAGTATGGCAGAGTATGGCAGAGTATGGCAGAGTATGGCAGAGTATGGCAGAGTATGGCAGAGTATGGCGGAGTATGGCAGAGTATGGCGGAGTATGGCGGAGTATGGCGGGGTATGGCGGGGTATGGCGGAGTATGGCGGGGTATGGCGGGGTATGGCGGGGTATGGCGGAGTATGGCGGAGTATGGCAGAGTATGGCGGAGTATGGCGGAGTATGGCAGAGTATGGCAGAGTATGGCAGAGTATGGCGGAGTATGGCAGAGTATGGCGGGGTATTGCAGGGTATTGCGGAGTATGGCGGGGTATTGCGGAATATGGCGGGGTATGGCGGAGTATGGCGGGGTATTGCGGAGTATGGCGGAGTATGGCGGGGTATTGCGGGGTATGGCGGGGTATGGCAGGGTATTGCGGGGTATGGCAGGGTACTGCGGGGTATGGCAGGGTATTGCGGGGTATGGCGGGGTATGGCGGAGAATGGCGGAGTATGGCGGGGTATGGCGGGGTATGGCAGGGTATTGCGGGGTATGGCAGGGTATTGCGGGGTATGGCAGGGTATTGCGGGGTATGGCAGGGTATTGCGGCGTATGGCGGGGTATGGCGGAGTATGGCGGGGTATGGCGGAGTATGGCGGAGTATGGCGGGGTATGGCGGAGTATGGCGGGGTATGGCGGGGTATGGCGGAGTATGGCGGGGTATGGTGGAGTATGGCGGGGTATGGCGAAGTATGGCGGGGTACTGCGGGGTATTGCGGGGTATTGCAGGGTAATGTGGGGCATTGCAGAGTATTGCACAGCATTGCAGAGTAGTGGGGATGGCTGAGCATGGATGGATGGATGGCTGGATGTCACTGTGCAGCGCTGTGGGCAGTACACATCCAGCCCACAGCGCTGCAGCCATCCATCCATCCCCCTTCCCGCTCACAGTGTACCGATCGGTACACAGGAGGGGAGGAGAGGGGGAGGAGAGGAACCGGCGTCATCAGATGACGCCGGTCTGTTTACATGTGATCGCGCCGTCATTTGACGGCGCGATCACATGGTAAACGGCCGCGATCAGCGGCCATTTACCGGGATCCGTGATGCGCCGAACACAGATGTGTTCGGGTGCGCGCCCCAGGGGGCGCGCGAGAGGGGAATTCTGGGAGGACGTCATAGTACGCCCTCCCAGAGTTAAGCAACCGCCCTGCAGCCGTCATTCGGCTATGGGCCGGTTGTTAAGTGGTTAAAGTGGGAGTAAACTCCCATGTATGATTTTTACCTATAGGTAAGCCTATAAGAAGACTTGCCTGTAGGTACTGTAAATATTTCCTAAACATGCACCGTATGATATTTACTTTAGATGCAGCCAGTGACGTCACCGATGCATGCACTCTGAAGGAATGGCACGGTTACCCGTGCCGTTCCTTCAGAGTCATGCTGTAAAGAGCGACTCCCGTGCACATGTGCCGGAGTGACGTCATTACCAGCTTGGCCAATCAGATAGCCGATGCCAGCATCTAGAGAAGATGTGGTGAAGATGGAAGCACCTTCAGCGGTGAAGGCGACCTGCTGGAGGGCTTAGTTTTCAGGTAAGTCTGTCATAATGTGCTGGTATGCGATGCATACCAGCACATTATGACCTAAACTGCCCGGGGACAGATTTTTTTTCTTTTGGGATGCGCTTTACTACCGCTTTATCGGGGCAGCAGGAAGCTTCAGGCTCCAGGCTTAGACTCCTCTTTAGCAGAACACCTGAGGCAGAACTCTACATTTGTTATGATGGAAGCCCCTTGTCTTGTCTATTTCTGAGGCAGAAGGACTGGGAAAATGTGAACTCCAGCAACACACCCATCCCCAGGCAGTGACCCGGGAGGACAGTAACTTTCCAAGGTCGCCTCAAATATATATATTCTTCCCCAGCATAAAGCACTGGCAAGAACCTCCTAGTGGTTGGCCAATGAGACAAACATTTTCCGTCACTCGCTGTAATGCATCTATGGAGAAGAAACCCTAGAGCAGGACTACAAAACACTTCCTCTTCTCCTTATCTTCATAACACAGGGGAAGGTGTTACTTAGTGCACATAGCTGAGAACAATGCTAATATGAATTCATCACTGGAACAGAGCACATTGCTAAGTTTTACATATAAATTAGAGCCTCAATATTGGAGACAAATATTAACCACTTCACGTCCCTAGAAGGTATCTGTATGTCCTTAGGGTGAGGTGGTTGTACTGGGATCATGGCTGTCACTTCCATTTTCAGTTTGATGTTTACAAGCTGTTACCAGCTTGTAACGCGTTTGATCAAACCAATCTTAGTTTGATCAGATGCTTTTGAGGGCAGTGTAGAGATCTGGGGTCTAACAGACCCCAGATCGCATAGTAACGTTTACCTATCACTGCCCATGCTATCAAAAGGGATACTGTTCATTTCTTGTGATATCAACAAAGTTGATCATTTTTTTTTAAGAGTGTGTGTAAAAACATTTGGAACAAATTAAATAATAAAATGTATTTAAACATTTTAATGTGCCCCCATTCTCAGGCGCAAATGCAAACATATACGTAAGTCCGACGTGCATATGTACACAGTGTTTACACCACACATGTGAACATCAGAGTGAGAGCAATAACTCTAATGCCGCGTACACACGGTCGGACTTTCTAGAAAGCTAGGTCCGACGTACTTGCCGCCAGACTTCCGGCGGACTACCGCCGGACTTTCTGAACGGCCGGACTTGCCTACACACGGCCGGACTTTCCGGAATCCGGTCTTCCCGCCGGACTTCCGCCGGACTTTCAGAACGAACGGACTTTCCCACACACGGACAAGTCCGTTCATTTTGAACGTGACTTTGGTACGACGGGACTAGAAAAGGAATTCAATCTCGCCGCTTTTTTTGGCGAGATTGAAACCTTGCGAGCCCCGTCGCAGGCCCTTAGGTCTGGTATGGATTATAAAGGGGAACCCCTACGCCGAAAAAACGGCGTGGGGTCCCCCTAAAATCCATACCAGACCCCGATCCGAGCACGCAGCCTGGCCGGTCAGGAAAGGGGGTGGGGACGAGCGAGCGCCCCCCCTCCTGAACCGTACCAGGCCGCATGCCCTCAACATGGGGGGGTGGGTGCTTTGGGGGAGGGGGGCGCCCTGCGCCCCCCCCCCCAAAGCACCTTGTCCCCATGTTGATGAGGACAAGGGCCTCTTCCCGACAACCCTGGCCGTTGGTTGTCGGGGTCTGCGGGCGGGGGCTTATCGGAATCTGGGAGCCCCCTTTAATAAGGGGGCCCCCAGATCCCGGCCCCCCACCCTATGTAAATGAGTATGGGGTACATGGTACCCCTACCCATTTACCTAGGTAAAAAGTGTCAGTAATAAAACACAACACAGGTTTTTAAAATAATTTATTAAACAGCTCCGGGGGGGGGGTCTTCTTCCGTCTTCGGGGGTCCCTCCGGTTCATCTTCTCCCGGCGTCCGGTTGGTTCTTCTCCGCTCTCCGGCCTCTTCTCCCGGTGTCCCAGGTCTTCGGCCGGCCCCTCCGCTTTCTTCAGGTAGCTCTATTGCCAGCGGAGGTCCGGACTGCTGGGCTTCTTGGCTTCTTGTGTTCTCTTCTCTTCTCTTCCCCCAGATGTTGACACGACGCTCTCTCCGGCTGGACTGGTCTCTGAGGGCTGCGTTGTGACTTATATAGGCGGAGACCCCGCCCCCACATGATGTCACAGTCCCTGGGCATGCTGGGACTGTGACGTTTTAGGGGGCGTGGTCGACCACGCCCCCTAAAACGTCACAGTCCCAGCATGCCCAGGGACTGTGACATCATATGGGGGCGGGGTCTCCGCCTATATAAGTCACAACGCAGCCCTCAGAGACCAGTCCAGCCGGAGAGAGCGTCGTGTCAACATCTGGGGGAAGAGAAGAGAAGAGAACACAAGAAGCCAAGAAGCCCAGAAGTCCGGACCTCCGCTGGCAATAGAGCTACCTGAAGAAAGCGGAGGGGCCGGCCGAAGACCTGGGACACCGGGAGAAGAGGCCGGAGAGCGGAGAAGAACCAACCGGACGCCGGGAGAAGATGAACCGGAGGGACCCCCGAAGACGGAAGAAGACCCCCCCCCCGGAGCTGTTTAATAAATTATTTTAAAAACCTGTGTTGTGTTTTATTACTGACACTTTTTACCTAGGTAAATGGGTAGGGGTACCATGTACCCCATACTCATTTACATAGGGTGGGGGGCCGGGATCTGGGGGCCCCCTTATTAAAGGGGGCTCCCAGATTCCGATAAGCCCCCGCCCGCAGACCCCGACAACCAACGGCCAGGGTTGTCGGGAAGAGGCCCTTGTCCTCATCAACATGGGGACAAGGTGCTTTGGGGGGGGGGCGCAGGGCGCCCCCCTCCCCCAAAGCACCCACCCCCCCATGTTGAGGGCATGCGGCCTGGTACGGTTCAGGAGGGGGGGGGGCGCTCGCTCGTCCCCACCCCCTTTCCTGACCGGCCAGGCTGCGTGCTCGGATCGGGGTCTGGTATGGATTTTAGGGGGACCCCACGCCGTTTTTTCGGCGTAGGGGTTCCCCTTTATAATCCATATCAGACCTAGGGGCCTGGTATGCCCCGCGCTCGCCGCAATAGGAAGATTTGTTTTTCCTATTGCAGCGAGCGCGAGATGCAGTAACCTGCTCCTCCGTCGTATCTGGTCCTTCGGACTAGCATACAGACGAACGGGCTTTCCGTCAGGAACTGAGTCCGGCGGAGGTACGACGTAAAGATTTGAAGCAGGCTTCAAATCTAAAGTACGTCGGATTTCCGCAAAAATCCGACCGAAACGGTCCGTCGGAAGTCCGATGGAGACCACACACGGTCGGACTTTCCGCCGGACTTTGTCCGGCGGCGTCCGTCGGACTTTTGCAGGTGAAAAGTCCGACCGTGTGTACGCGGCATAACACCAGACCTCCTGTTTAACTCCAAACTAGTAACCTGTAAAGGCATTTAAAGTGTTGCCGATGGAGATCTTTATGTACCATAGTTTTTCTCCATTCCACAGTTGTGAGCAATTTTAAAGCCTGACATGGTAGGTATCCATTTATTTGGCATAACATCATTCTTTAAATTTTACCAAAAAATGGATATTATATTGTGCTTGTTTGTGTGCATTAAAAGTCATTAAAGTGTATTTTTTTTCTGAAAATTTATATTTAAAAAAAACGGCTGCTCAAATATTGTGCAGCTTACAAAAGTTGCTTCAACTTTTATTTCCTCCTCTTTCTTTTATTCTCCTATTACTCTCCTTGCTGTTAGGCCCTTTGGGTAATTCCTGCTCTTCCTACACTTTTAATAAAATGCTGTATACCATCTAAAATGCCGTGTGGGATGCAGAGACTTCCTAGACCCTGAAGTCTATCACCTTGTCTTCAGTTATTTGTTAATGCTTTGCTACAATGTGGTGTCTGTGTATATGGTCTTGCTCGTGGACAATCCGCTTTACGTACACCAGTGTTGAGGTTTCTGTATAACCGTGTGCCTCATCTAAATAAAGAATTGAAAAAAAAAAAAGTTGCAACAAGCACCATTTTATCCGGTAGGGTTAAATACCGAACGAAATTTCCAGCCCTTTCTACCCACCTAAACAATAATCTTGAACCACATTTAGTGTTTTATTCCAATCATGCCAGTGAGTCAACATCATATATGAATAAAACACTGACATGGTTGGCAACACTATAATATATCCATTCTCTAATACTTAGGATGCTTATTTCCATCATTATTTTTATTACTAGTTTCTATTTCTACTTCCATTTAATATGTTGTACTTTCAATTTTTATTTATCTTTAGTTTCATTTGCATGTTCATTTTGTCGTTCCACTCTTCCCCTCTTGTCCTCCTTCCTTATTATTCACCACACTAGGTGAGGGAATGGTAACATAATTTGAAAAGTATAGCTGTAAATAAGGACCATTAAAATCAAAAAGTCTTTACCTCCACAGTTTACTGTATCCATTACCACTTAATTACCCTTTACAAACAACAAATGAAAATCTCCTGACAGAAACATACAAATGTGATCTATTGAGATCCACACGTGTCAAAACCTAAACATTTCAGGGCAATGATTGATCGCAGCCGACGATACAAGAGGAGCGCCCTCATCAGCCCTGGTATCATCCGAGATGAAGCTACGCTATCGGCAATAGCGAAACGCGTTGACGTCATCAACGCTGACATGTCGCGGGCGCTGGGTGTGAGATGAGATGATGTGAAAGCTAGCTGCTGACAGCTGACTGCTCCAACCAGCCTATTCCATTAACGTTAATCCGGCATCCGCACGGATTTGATTTCCTTCACTAACTGGCGGTGGATCCAAGCCCCTAGGTGGAATATCAGGAGCCGGACGACTCCCATCAGTGGGCAGCTACAACAGCAGTGATCTGATAAGGAGGTAGAGATCGCGGTGCACAATTCATGATCCCGCCGTCCCTCCAGCTGCTGTCATCTGCTTCGGAGCCGCATCCTCTCACCAATTCTCCTTCTCACTAGGAGGGCAGCATGATGTATGATCAACCCAGAGCGGATCTCAGAGGATAATTGACGCAACAAATGGTAAAGTTCCATATCTCTATTTATCTGAGTATTTACTCTACACTTACTATGCTATCACCAGTGACTTTTACCCAACTGCCCAAAGGACAATCATTCCTTTACTGCATCTTTCCTAGTAACATCCTTGATCCTCCCATCAATATTCCCAGGATCTGGTCATCATCATGTGGACTTCTACTGCTTTCTAATTGTATTAATGAATAGCTTTGGAATCTCATTGCTAAAGCCATAAGCCGGCAGTAGTTAGCACCACCCAACCCTCCTTCCACCACCATCCCCACCCATCCCCAAAGGATCTTTCTTGCTGCTGACAGGTACTTTTTGGCCAGTAGAGAATACTGATGTAATATTAACTGATTCCAAATTACCAATATCAACTTGATTACCCTTTTACCAGCCAGCAATTAGCAAGATCCTTCAGCGTCTGGGCGCTGCCATTTGTTGTGTGTTAATTATTTTTGTTTTGTGTAGTGTTTTTTTGTTTGTTTTGTCAGGCCTACTATTTAATCATAGACGCAGTAATAGGGCCCTTCTGGACCAAACTGCATTCTATCTATGTACATTTTAATTAAGTTTGTTGCCCAATATGTTTAGTGTATTTTAACCATTTAAATAAAGTGAATCTTTCAATTTTTTGGCAATCCAGCTAACGTGTGATTGATAATCAATAAGTGTTGCTAAGGTAACCCCTTACCCGTACACTAGTACCGGGTGCCTTTTTTCTTTTTGCACCATCCTCCAGGTTTTCTACTTTAAAAAAAAATATATATGGTTTAGGGATTATAATAATTTATAATTTCCTAGAAAAAAAAATTGCAGATTTTAACATGTATGGGAGAAATGTCAGAATTGGTCAGGTTTTTAAGTGGTTAAATAAGTGTTAAAGTATGTGCAAACCCTAACAATGAACTTCTGTTATTTGGTCAAATGAGGTCCACTTGAAAGTGTTTTGCTATATTGATTCAATAAGTGCAAAAAAATACCAGTTTATTCTGCCAGAAATCATGTGAGAGGATAATCTTTTGCACTGTCTATGCAGATAAAGGGGAGAGGAGGAGAGGTCTGTGTTCTTCGTAATCCTTCAGAAATGAAGCAGGCAGGGTCGACACCATGCACTTAGGAATTGAGAGCTGTGTGGTCATGCCAAAAAGTAGGAGCATACTATACTTCTGGCACAACTAGTTATTTTTCTGTGTTTGCAGCGTGCTTAATCGGAAAAAACATGGGGATATGTGCATGTATTCCAGACATGTACAAAAAATATATTTTATTTAGTCTTGACATACAATTTAAAATTTATACAAGTTTAATGTGTGTGTATGCATTTATCCTAGCCATTATGGCAAAATGACATGTAAAATACTACCATGGCTTAAAATCTCTTTGCCAAATACATTTTCCTCTTGCTTCAATGATCAGCTATTAACTGATTGAGTTCAGGAAAAGCCAAGCACAAAAGATAATCAAGCAAATCAATGGGTGTAAGTGCTGTAATTACTGGCAAGATAGGTGGCTTTTAGCTGGCTAAACAACAGGAAGGAACATTGAACTTGATCCATTCTTAATAGGTAAGCTACTATTTACACACCCCCTCTTCATGAGAGCAAGTAGATTGTAACCCCAATCCTGGTGAACTGGTAAAAGTGGTCTAATTCCCCAAAGCGTACAATGTAAAATGGAAAAAAAAAATATATATATATATATCATAATTACATTTTTTGTACAGTATGTAGTGTCTTCTTTTGTATATCTATAGCCAACACAGTTTTTTCTTGAGTAGGAAATCCCTGCCATTTTTTTTTTGTTTTTTTTTGTCTTTTTTTTTTTGCTGTCTGCGTACAATTGGGTAAAAATTTCCTGTACTTTCTGTTCCAAGACATATTTCTATTTTATAATAAAATATTTTTATAAAGTCCAACATTGTACCTGTGACACAAGAGAAGCCCTGCGTCACCATGTAATACTAGCCTTTTCCACTTCATTGTTAACTTTATAAATCTGGTGTCTAAATAAAATCAGAAAAAACACCTAAAAATCTTTTCACTTTGATGAATAAAGCAATACTATCCCGTGTTAGGCAAGGTTTCACATCTGACAGAAAGGTCCCCAAACTGCAACCCTTCTCTTGCTTCTATCCAACCTTTGGAGCACTATTCCTCCTACTGACACCAACAACGGTACACTATTTCTTCCACTGACACCAACGATGGGTGACGATTACTCTAATGCCGCGTACACACGAGCAGACTTTACGGCAGACTTTGCCCGGCGGACGGGATTTCGTTGGACAATTCGATCGTGTGTGGGCTCCAGCGGACTTTGTTTTCTCAAAAGTTGGACGGACTTAGATTTGAAACATGTTTTAAATCTTTCCGTCCAACTCGAGTCCGGTCGAAAAGTCCGCTCGTCTGTATGCTAGTTCGATGGACAAAAGACCACGCTAGGGCAGCTATTGGCTACTGGTTATGAACTTCCTTGTTTTAGTCCGGTCGTACGTCATCACGTACGAATTTGACAGGCTTTTTTTATTTGTGTGTAGGCAAGTCCGTTCATTCAGAAAGTCCGTCGTAAAGTCAGTCGAAAAGTCCGCCGGGCAAAGTCTGCCGTAAAGTCCGCTCGTGTGTACGCGGCATAATGCCCTGTACACACGATCGGATTTTCCGACAAGTGTTGGATGTGAGCTTGTTGGCTGAAAGTCAGACCGTGTGTATGCTCCATCAAACATTTGTTGGCGGACGTTCCGCCAACAAATGTTTGATAACAGGTTCTCAAATTTTCCACCAACAAAACTTTGTTGTTGGAATTTCTCATCGTGTGTACACAAGTCCGACGCACAAAAGTTCACGTGTATACACCACTCCTAAACCACCCCAAAAGATTCTGCTTGCAGGACTTTTTCTAACGTCCCACAAGCGCACTGCTCCAGTGTGAAAGCACTAGGGCTTTCACATTGGAGTGACAGGAGAGGCGCTTTATTTTTAGCGCTAAAATGCCTGTAAAGCGCGTCAGTGTGAAAGTGGCCTAACAGAGCAACAACAGAGCATTATTTCTCCTTCCATTAATCACAGGCACTAGGTCATATTTTTACTCCAACTGCTCACCAACCCTGTGGCATTTTCTTTTACCCCCACTGATTACTGAGCCTGGGGAATCTCTACTCTCAGTGACCAAAATCTGGCCCTTCCTAAGGCCGAGTACACACAGGAAGGAACCGGCCCACTTTCAGCCCATGTGTCCAGCTCCCTGTCCCAAAGGGCATTCTGGAAAACCGGCATCCGATTGGCATCTGATCAGTGCTGGCAGCAAATGGCTGTGAGTGCCCCCTGTCAGAACACAATAGCACAGCAGAGGAGATCGCTGTACTAATATCAATTGTGTTAGTATAGTGGTCGGTCAGTTCTTTTTTGTTCAGCCCACTGGATTGAACAAAAAAAAATAATACATTTTAGCCTAGTACACAACAGTAGCATTTTTTTCCATTCAACCCATTAGGGCTGATCGAAAAAAAAAACCCTCACAGCTCAGGGAGAGACGCTGTACTGTGTTCTGACAGGGGGAAGGCCCCCCACCAGGACACTGCGGTCAGTGTTCTGAGCTATTGGTTGAGAGCGCTGATCGGGAGCCGGTCAGAAGACCTTTTTCGGTCATACCCCTTCGACAGAAGCCGGACGAACGGCCAGCTTCTGTCGGGACGACTCCAGTACACGGGCCCAATGTCGGCCCATTCCGCCTGCGTGTACTAGGCTTTATATTGTTTACCAGGCTTAAGGTCTGAAGGACAGAGAACTGGCAGTTTATTTAGAAAGTTTGAGAATCCCTGATCTGACAAGTCCTGCTTTCAAGCTCTCTCATCTCCTCCTCCCATGCTCGTCTCCAGGATTTCTCCAGAGCCTCTCCCATCCTCTGGAACTCGCTACCTCCATCTATCCGGTTATTCCCTACTCTTGCTACCTTCAGGCAATCCCTGAAAACTCATCTCTTCAGGAAAGCCTATCACGTCTCCAACTAATCTCCTACCACTTCCACCAGCTCATTCCCCACAGTTACCTTTTGTACCACCTGCCCCACCCTATTAGATTGTAAGCTCTTCTGAGCAGGGCCCTCTTAATCCTATTGTATTGTATTGTATTATAACTGTATTGTCTCCCTTTTATATTGTAAAGCGCTGCGTAAACTGTTGGCGCTATATAAATCCTGAATAATAATAATACTATTAGCTTGATCAAACAGGTCCAGGGCTTCTAAATGTGAAGTGTCTCTGAAGATCTCTCCAACATAAACTTTCACTGATCAGTGCACAGAGGTAAGCATAGGCAATATAACATGGTGTCTGATGAGCTATAACGAAGTTGGAAAAAATCCCAACCTGCTGAAATAGAATGCATCATGGGAAACAGAGTTTCACAACAGCTGGAGGGCCCCAGGTTGCCTACCCCTGATCTACACTGTTCTACATGACTTCTCCAAAATCATCTGAATTGTGCAGACTCTGTTCTCGTTTGGCCAACTCTGTTCTGCAAAATGAAGTGAAATATTCTAATGTGCATTAGCCCTTGGTAACAGCACTAAGACCCCTTTCACACTGGGGCGCTTTGCAGGCGCTACATCGCTAAAAATAGCGCCTGCAAAGCGCTCTGAAACAGCCACTCCTGTCTTTTCAGTGTGAAAGCCCGAGGGCTTTCACACTGGAGCGGTGCGCTGGCAGGACAGTAAAAAAAGTCCTGCTAACAGCATCTTTGGAGCGGTAAGGGAGCGGTGTATACACTGCTCCTGCCCATGGAAATCAATGCGGCGGAGCAGCTATACCGCCTGCGTAGCGCTGCGGGGGGGGGGGGTAAGAGCGGCCCGATAGCAGGCAAATACCTCCGCAAATATGACAGTAAAGCGCCGCTAAAAATAGCGGTGCTTTACCGCCAACGCCACCCCCGCCCCAGTGTGAAAGGGGCCTTACTACACAACTACTACTACATATACATACATTTGTACATAATGTACATTTGTACATAATACAACTGGATACCAACATTTATAGGTAAAGCTGATCCAGGGAAAATCCGATTGCCTCTCGGGGGATCAGGAAGGAAATTTTTCCCCTGCTGTAGCAAATTGGATCATGTTTTGCTGGGGTTTATCGCCTTCCTCTGGATCAACTGTGGGCATAGGATTGGGTATATGGGATTGTATGATTTTTTTTTTTTTTGGTTGAACTAGATGTCTTGTGTCTTTTTCCAACCTAACTATGTAATGGTGTACATATCTGTCAGCTGTGCCCTATGTTGGTATAAAGCATGTCAAAGATACAGCCTAAAACTACAGTGGGGACGGAAAGTATTCAGACCCCCTTAAATTTTTTACTCTTTGTTACAGTATATTGCAGCCATTTGCTAAAGTCATTTAAGCTCATTTTTTTCCTCATTAATGTACACACAGCACCCCATATTGGCAGAAAAACACAGAATTGTTGACATTTTTGCAGATTTATTAAAAAAGAAAAACTGAAATATCACATGGTCCTAAGTATTCAGACCCTTTGCTCAGTATTTAGTAGAAGCACCCTTTTGATCTAATACAGCCATGAGTCTTTTTGGGAAAGATGCAACAAGTTTTTCACACCTGGATTTGGGGATCCTCTGCCATTCCTCCTTGCAGATCCTCTCCAGTTCTGTCAGGTTGGATGGTAAACGTTGGTGGACAGCCATTTTTAGGTCTCTCCAGAGATGCTCAATTGGGTTTAAGTCAGGGCTCTGGTTGGGCCATTCAGGAACAGCCACGGAGTTGGTGTGAAACCACTCCTTCGTTATTCTAGCTGTGTGCTTAGGGTCATTGTCTTGTTGGAAGGTAAACCTTCGGCCCAGTCTGAGGTCCTGAGCACTCTGGAGAAGGTTTTCGTCCAGGATATCCCTGTACTTGGCTGCATTCATCTTTTCCTCGATTGCAACCAGTCGTCCTGTCCCTGCAGCTGAAAAACACCCCCACAGCATGATGCTGCCACCACCATGCTTCACTGTTGGGACTGTATTAGACAGGTGATGAGCAGTGCCTGGTTTTCTCCACAGATACCGCTTAGAATTAAGGCCAAAAAGTTCTATCTTGGTCTCATCAGACCAGAGAATCTTATTTCTCACCATCTTGGAGTCCTTCAGGTGTTTTTTTAGCAAACTCCATGCAGGCTTTCATGTGTCTTGCACTGAGAAGAGGCTTCCGTCGGGCCACTCTGCCATAAAGCCCCTAGTGGTGGAGGGCTGCAGTGATGGTTGACTTTCCACAACTTTCTCCCGACTGCATCTCTGGAGCTCAGCCACAGTGATCTTTGGGTTCTTCTTTACCTCTCTCACCAAGGCTCATCTCCCCCCGATAGCTCAGTTTGGCCGGACGGCCAGCTCTAGGACGGGTTCTAGTCATCCCAAACGTCTTCCATTTAAAGATTATGGAGGCCACTGTGCTCTTAGGAACCTTAAGTGCAGCAGAAATTTTTTTGCAACCTTGGCCAGATCTGTGCCTTGCCAAAATTCTGTCTCTGAGCTCTTTAGGCAGTTCCTTTGACCTCATGATTCTCATTTGCTCTGACATGCACTGTAAGCAGACTCCGCAGTCTTATATAGACAGGTGTGTGGCTTTCCTAATCAAGTCCAATCAGTATAATCAAACACAGCTGGACTCAAATGAAGGTGTAGAACCATCTCAAGGATGATCAGAAGAAATGGACAGCGCCTGAGTTTCACAGCAAAGGGTCTGAATACTTAGGACCATGTGATATTTCAGTTTTTCCTTTTCAATATATCTGCAAAAATGTCAACAATTCTGTGTTTTTCTGTCAATATGGGGTGTGTACATTAATGAGGAAAAAAATGAACTTAAACGATTTTAACAAATGGCTGCAATATAGCAAAGAGTGAAAAATTTAAGGGGGTCTGAATACTTTCCGTCCCCACTGTATATTACACAGATCTTTTTCCTTTACAAATAGGACTGCAGAGTTCATATAGAGAAAAAGTACGTCAACAATGGTTTTGATTTGTAAGTTGGCTCTTGTTTTCTTCCAGCTTTAGAAGGCCTACAACCTAGGACACCTATTCACCACCAAGAATGTGATTGAATCAATCCACATACATACCATATAAAGTCATACAAAGCCTTTAGAAGACAGTGCAGTTAGGTTTCTCATGCATAATTTACTTCATTCTATGCATTACTCTATAGAACACAACAAACAAGACAATACATGCAGAACAGAGTTATTGTCATCATGATTATGCATATTTCATCCGTTTATCAAATCACCTATATATTACCTTTTTGCCACTTCAATGGTTCATTTGCAATTATGCAATTACGCAATTACGTCTAAATAGTGAAACTCATCACCTAATGTAATAAAAGACGTCATGTCATGCTGTTCAAGACAGTCAGCTAATCCATTACAAAACATACCAGCACCTCTAGAAGTATGAGTAACACTTAAGAACAAAGGTCCATACATCAAAATTTAGCAACAAAATTGTAAATCACATTTCAAGTATTGTTCACAATATAATTATGATGTGTTTACAGAAGAACAATGACCCTTGTCAATAGCATCCTATCAGCAGCAGAAGTCCAATAATCGTAGCAGTATTAGACTCGACAGTGTTTAATCAAAACGCCTACCTGGGCTTTTTGTCTTCTTGACCTGGACTTTGATTTTGCTAGAGAGCTTATAAATTGCTGTTCCCATCCCAGGCGATGTGTGTGGCTGTGAATCCGGGAAGCTGTGCTGCTCATGTATCAGGAAAGCCTTGGTAATTTCACTGCACTGACTCAGGGAGAACAGACTGAGTGCTGCTGATGCTGGAGAGAGAAGATCTCCACCACTGAGTCTGGTACATAGTATCTGAGCCTGGTAAACAGTGCAGGAAGTCTGTGTGTCCCTGGGCTAAGCCATGGAGTATTTGCCATTCAAATACTCAACTACGGAACAGGCGTAGTAGAAACCATTGATAAGAAAACAATCCAATATTTCTTCCACATAAGTGTATATTTTATACATGAGAATATGCAGGGACAATACACCGCCTGCTGCACACCTAGAAATCTGAGAACATCACCTGTACTTGATAGACTAATAGTCAGATGGCATAATAATGAAGTAAGAGTTATCTTCTCCCAACAATCGGTCAAAAATGTAACTTGATCCGAGGAGCTTGGGAAGTGACAGCAGATGAAAGGCTTCTATGGTCTTACATTTGCATTCCAACGCTGCAACGAGCCACCTGAACTCCAGGCATAAATGACGTTATTTAACCTTTTATTTCCCCACTTATCAGCTTTATAAGCTCACTTGTCAGTTTTATTCTACACAGGTAAACTCCATATATTTTCTGCATGCATAAACAATATCCAAAAAAATAAAAAATAAATCACTGAGATGTTCTACATGTGGAAACCAGAGTAGTACCTGACCATAGTCCATTCTATACTGAAGATCCACATTGTGTGCACCTCTCTGTATATGGGGGGAGGGCGGGGGGTAGTACAACATTGTACTCTGACCTTCAAACAGCAGACTCCAGGACACTGTCCTACAGACTGCTGTACCCATATACACTGCCCTACAAACTGCTGACCCATATACACTGCTCTACAAACTACTAACTGCTGCACACTACTCCACAAACTACTGACCCCGGTACACTACCCTACAAAACTACTGACCCCTGTACACTACCCTGAAAAAAAAAAAATGACCCCTGTGCACTACCCTACAAAATACTCACCCCCATACACTACCCTACAAACAATTGACCCCTGTACTCTGCCCTAAAAATTACTGACTCCTGTACTCTGCCCAACATTCTACTGACCCCTGTGCACTACCAAACATAATACTAACCCCTATACACTATCCTGCAAAATACTGACCCCTGTACTCTGCCCAACATTCTACTGATCCCTGTACACTGCCCAACATTCTAATGACCCCTGTACACTGCCCAACATTCTAATGACCCCTGTACACCGCCCAACATTCTAATGACCCCTGTACACTGCCCAACATTCTACTGACCCCTGTATACTGCCCAACATTCTACTGACCCCTGTACACTGCCCAACTTTCTATTGACCCCTGTACTCTGCCCACAATTCTACTGACCACTGTACTCTGCCCAACATTCTACTGACCCCTGTACTCTGCCCAACATTCTACTGACCCCTGTACTCTGCCCAACATTCTACTGACCCCTGTACTCTGCCCAACATTCTACTGACCCCTGTACTCTGCCCAACATTCTACTGACCCCTGTACTCTGCCCAACATTCTACTGACCCCTGTACTCTGCCCAACATTCTACTGACCCCTGTACTCTGCCCAACATTCTACTGACCCCTGTACTCTGCCCAACATTCTACTGACCCCTGTACTCTGCCCAACATTCTACTGACCCCTGTACTCTGCCCAACATTCTACTGACCCCTGTACTCTGCCCAACATTCTACTGACCCCTGTACTCTGCCCAACATTCTACTGACCCCTGTACTCTGCCCAACATTCTACTGACCCCTGTACTCTGCCCAACATTCTACTGACCCCTGTACTCTGCCCAACATTCTACTGACCCCTGTACACTGCCCAACATTCTACTGACCCTTGTACTCTGCCCAACATTCTACTGACCCTTGTACTCTGCCCAACATTCTACTGACCCTTGTACTCTGCCCAACATTCTACTGACCCCTGTACTCTGCCCAACATTCTACTGACCTCTGTACACTGCCCAACATTCTACTGACCTCTGTACACTGCCCAACATTCTACTGACCCCTGTACACTGCCCAACATTCTACTGACCTCTGTACACTGCCCAACATTCTACTGACCTCTGTACACTGCCCAACATTCTACTGAACCCTGCACACAAACCTAGAAACTGCTGATCGCTGTGCATTGCCCTACAAAATACTAACCACTGTACAGTGCCCTACAAAATGCTAACCCCTGTACTCTACCCTACATACTACTGGTCCCTATATATTGCCCTATCAAATATGGACCCCTGTACATGGTCCTACATACTACTGATACCTTACACTGCCACACAAACTACTAACCCCTAAACTGCCCTACAAACTAATGACCCCTGTACAGTTTCACACTTACTACTGTTCTTTATTCACTGCCCTACATATTACTGACCTCTGTTCACTGCCCTACTTATTCCTGACTCTTGTTCACTGCCCTACTTACTCCTGACCCCTGTTCACTGCCCCACTTACTATTGAGCTCTGTACATGGCTCTACTTACTAATGACCGCTGTTCACTGCCCTAATTACTAATGACCCCTGTTCACTGCCCTACTTACTACTGACCCCTGTTCACTGCCCTACTTACTACTGACCCCCCTGTTCACTGCCCTACTTACTACTGAGCTCTGTACACTGCCCTACTTACTACTGAGCTCTGTACACTGCCCTACTTACTACTGAGCTCTGTACACTGCCCTACTTACTACTGAGCTCTGTACACTGCCCTACTTACTACTGAGCTCTGTACACTGCCCTACTTACTACTGAGCTCTGTACACTGCCCTACTTACTACTGAGCTCTGTACACTGCCCTACTTACTACTGAGCTCTGTACACTGCCCTACTTACTACTGAGCTCTGTACACTGCCCTACTTACTACTGAGCTCTGTACACTGCCCTACTTACTACTGAGCTTTGTGCACTCCCCTACTTACTACTGAGCTCTGTACACTGCCCTACTTCCTGAGCTTTGTGCACTCCCCTACTTACTACTGAGCTCTGTACACTGCCCTACTTACTACTGAGCTCTGTACACTGCCCTACTTACTACTGAGCTTTGTGCACTCCCCTACTTACTACTGAGCTCTGTACACTGCCCTACTTCCTGAGCTTTGTGCACTCCCCTACTTACTACTGAGCTCTGTACACTGCCCTACTTCCTGAGCTTTGTGCACTCCCCTTACTACTGAGCTCTGTACACTGCCCTACTTCCTGAGCTCTGGGCACTCCCCTACTTACTACTGAGCTCTGTACACTGTCCTACTTACTGAGCTCTGTGCACTCCCCTAATTACTACTGAGCTCTGTACACTGTCCTACATTCTGAGCTCCCTTAACAATTACTGACCCCTTTACTCTGCTCTACATATTACTTACATTGATGAGAATTTAAACCAGCCAGTCAGGCCAGAACAGAATTGAGGCCAGTCTCTATTTGAGTAAATTAACCAGCAGTTTTAGTTGTTCTGCCTTCATGATGGACTCCTGCATTGGACTTGAGGCGACCAATTACTCTCCAGACATACATATTAAAGCGGTTGTATACCTTTTTTTTTAACTTTTACCTACAGGTAAGCCTATAATAAGGCTTACCTGTAGGTAAAAAAAAATCTACTAAACCTGTAAGGTTTAGGAGATATTCCCCTTGCAATGAGCCGCTGACTGCAGCGGCGCATGCGCACAGGGAATTCTCAGCTGACAGCCCGGCAAACTCCGGAGCTTGCCGGACAGAAGTCTCCCACGAGCATGCGTGGGAGTGACGACATCGAGGCTCCGGCCACTCACAGCGCTGGAGCCGCGATACCCGGAAGACACGCCGAGGGGAAATGTCAGCTCCCTCGGCGTGGACAGGGTGAGATGCCGGCGCCTCGTTCTAAGGTAAGTATCTCATAATGAGCTAGTATGCGGTGCATACTAGCTCATTATGCCTTTTCCCTTGCAGATGTAGGAAAAAAAAAAAAGCCAGCGGGTATACAACCGCTTTAAAGTGGTTCTAAAGTTAAAATACTTACTTTCAAAACCCTAAATAATAACCTGAGCCCTGCATTGATCCCCCTCTCTGCTCTCACAAGCTTGGCTTGCTGCTGTCAGTCAAATCATGTGAGGAGGGAGTAGGTCAGCATGAAGCGTGTGAATTGTGAATGAAAGTTCCTCACTGGAGCGAACGTTTAAGGTAGGCCAAGTTTATATTTTCGCAGTGACATTCGTGTTTTTATATTTTATAAGCTTTCTTCATTCCATCTTTACTTTCATTGTGGCCTTGCCAGTTAATCTCTTGCATCTTCTCATTTCTTGCAATTTTGGTCTAGAAAAAGCACTGTGTTCACATCAGGAAAATAGGAGCAGAGTGGATATATGACAGTCCAGTAGATATTTTTCGCTACTTGCAGGGTGTTAACACCTAGGGAAACATGTACTGCAGAGATGCACTGCATACCGTGTTTCCCCAAAAATAAGACCAGGTCTTATATTAATTTTGGCTACAAAAAACACACTAGGGCTTTTTTTCAGGGGATGTCTTATTTATTTACTCTGTACAATAATCTACATTTATTCAAATATAATCATCACGATGATCTTAAAGTGGTTGTAACCCTAAAAAAAATATTATATATATATAATGCTGTGTCATTTACCCCTCTCTATGTTCTAAAAAAACCTGGAATAAAACAATAAAATGTTTTTTTTTAAAAAAGTTCCTATGTCCCCGGCCTTCTCTCCCCCGTAACTCAGGAATTAGCATTATGACATTCTGTAATACCAAAAAGCAGGGGCGTTGCTAGGTGGCAAAAAGACCAGGGGCTTCAGCCCGAGGTCAGAGCCCGGCATCGGGGGGGGGGGGGGGATGATGGGGCGGCGGGGTTGTATGGAGGGGGGTGTTACCTACCTGATGCGCACTGACCGACCTGGCTGACATACAATAACCTACCTGACATGTACTGACTGCTGATCTAATGGGTTACCAGTAGTCAGCACCCCCTCTACATTAGCTCAGAGTCCCCTTACATCAGCACCCCCCTTAGATATCTCTAATAGATCAGTGACCCCTCCCCCCTCATCAGTGTCCCCTGCCCCTAAAGACCCCCATTAGACTGCCTTACCGAGAGCCGTTTAGAGTCAGGAAGTGTGGGAGCCGGAGTTTGGGGGCAGAGCGAAGCTGCTCTTCTGTAGTGCCATTTTCCTTCCTTCCTTCCATTGTATGGGGGGGCTTGGGGAGAAGGCAAAGTAAAGGCAAATGCTGCATCGCTGTGCCCACTGTGTCGGCAAAACACATTTGAACTGGTACACTCACAGGGCCGCTGTTGGGAATCATGGGGCCTCCACCCACTGAGGGGGGAAAAGAGGTGGGGGGAGGGAGGTGAGAAAGGGGAGGTGAGAGAGGAGGAGGTAAGGGGGGAGGAGGCAGGAGAGAGAGGGGGTGGCTGACACAGAGGGGGGGTGCACTGCTGACAGAGAGGGGGTGCTGACAGAGAGGGGGTGCACTGCTGCCAGAGAAGGGGTGCTGACAGAGAAGGGGTGCTGACAGAGAGGGGGTGCACTGCTGACAGAGGGGGGTGCTGACAGAGGGGGTGGTGCTGACATAGGGGGGTGGTGCTGACAGAGGGGGTGGGCTGACAGATGAGGGGTGCTGCTGACACAGAGGGGGGTGCTGACACAGAGGGGGGTGGTGCTGACACAGAGGGGGGTGGTGCTGACACAGAGGGGGGTGGTGCTGACACAGAGGGGGAGTGCTGACAGAGGGGGGGAGTGCTGACAGAGGGGGGTGCTGCTGACAGAGGGGGGTGGTGCTGACAGAGGGGGGTGGTGCTGACAGAGGAGGGGTGCTGACAGAGGGGGGTGGTGCTGACAGAGGGGGGTGGTGCTGACACAGAGGAGGGGTGCTGACAGAGGGGGTGTGGTGCTGACAGGGGGGGTTCTGACAGAGGAGGTGCTGACAGAGGAGGGGTGCTGACACAGAGGGGGGTGGTGCTGACAGAGGGGGGTGGTGCTGACAGAGGGGGATGGGCCGACAGAGGGGGATGGGCTGACAGAGGGGGATGGGCTGACAGAGGGGGGTGGGCTGACAGAGGGGGGTGGGCTGACAGAGGGGGTGGGCTGACAGAGGGGGGTGGGCTGACAGAGGGGGTGGTGCTGACACAGAGGAGGGGTGCTGACAGAGTGGGGTTGGCTGACAGAGGGGGCGGGCTGACAGAGGAGAGTGGGCTGAGAGAGGGGAGGTGGTGACAGAAAGGGGTAGGCTTCCAGAAAGGGGCGGGATGACAGAGGGGCGGGCTTACAGAGTGTGGCACGCTGACAGAGGGGCGGGCTTACAGAGTGTGGCACGCTGACAGAGGGACGGGCTTACAGAGTGTGGCACGCTGACAGAGGGGCGGGCTTACAGAGAGTGGCACGCTGACAGAGGGGCGGGCTTACAGAGAGTGGCACGCTGACAGAGGGGCGGGCCTACAGAGAGTGGCATGCTGACAGAGGGGCGGGCTTACAGAGAGTGGCACGCTGACAGACAGGCTAGTGGAAGGGCAGATAACAGAGAGACCTCAGTCAGGAGGAGACACAGCGCGCGCCAGGCAGGGAGGCGGGGCTCCTGGCGGCCGCGATCACCCACAGTCCAGCCCCTCCCCGCCTCCACATGTGACCAGTCAGCAGCTCCACTGGGCCAATCACAGACCCATATGTCTGCCGCCTGCACAGCCAATCACAGAGCGCCCGCTGCCCAGCCCAGCGCTGGTACAGGCTGTATGTGATATAACACTAATGGCGGCAGGCACAGGAATCGGAATGCGCCGCTCTAGATCTTGCAGCTGGGGCCACTGATCACAGGACGGCTGAACAGTTATGTACCCGGGTTTCAGGTGGCTTGAAAACCGGGCACATGTGTCCAAACCGGACAGGTGGCAACCCTACTGCAGGACCTGGCGCTTAGACACTCGGGGCTATTGGCCCCACATTCGGGGCTCAAGCCTCAATAGCCCCACCTTAAGGGCGCCTATGCCAAAAAGAAACCTTGGTTAAAGTCATTGTAAAATTACGTAATCCGTTTTGAAAATACCTTATTTACAGCACGTGACCCACCGGAACTCTTCTTCCCCGCTCTGAGCACTGCAGAGGGAGGGGCTGCTGGCGTCACCCGGGAGGAGAGGAGAAGATCTCCAAAAGGGTCACATGAGCACCCAGTGGCGCTGTAAATAAGGCATTTTCCACAATAAAGTTACAAAAGGAGACACACTGCACATTATATAATCTTTTTACAAAACGGATTACATGTTATTACATCAACGACTTTACCTAGGGCTTTTTTTCAGGGTAGGGCTTATATTGCAGCCATCCCCAAAAATAACACCTGGTCTTATTTTTTGGGGTAAGGCTTATTTTTGGGGAAACAGGGTATGTTTTTACTTTTCTTTATTTTGCTTTATGCTTTAGCAGTCTACCATGTCCCAACCCACACCTACTCTGGTGCTTGCAGATCCAGTTACTTGTACTTTTCCATATATTCACAAGACCTGTTCCTATGGCAGCATGATCTATAAAATATAAGCTAGCTGGGGCCTGGTCCAACTTCTAGGTGGTCTGAGTGATAAGCAGTGGAGATTAGGAGATCTTCTTTCTTACCTGCAACCTTTTTCTCATTATATGAACTGGTGAGCAAATAATTTCCATTAACATGTTTAGCTTCTGTTACTGTCAAATACAGTAATTTTTGTAGTAAAGATTTAGATAAAATGTGGTGCTACACCCATAGGAGCACTACCAAACATACTGCTAAGGTCTTCCCCAAAAGCTTCGCCCCACAGCCAGGCACACAGGCTCAGTCACGTTTCTTCATTGACCAGTCAAGGGGTGTTGTTTTTGCAGTTTTATTTTTGGAGAGCTTGGATAGGGTGGAGGGAAATGAGTGGGATACTCCAAGAACAGGAACTATGTACAAATTGAGTATAGTTGTAAGTATTCTATTTCTGGACAAGCTGTAGTAAAGTCCGTACTTGTAACAAACAGTAGACTTAAGCTTTGGAACATTAGTAGTTAACCGCAAGCTTCTTCCTTAAAGCCATTAAAAGCAGAGTCCCTTTATAGAAGAATGGATGGACTAAGCTCTTTAGAACACCAGCCGGCGTCCCCTTTATTTAGACCCACAGACGACTTGCTCTATACCAGGGGTGGGGTGGCAGCAGCCCAAAAGTCTGTAAGATCTCTCAGAACCATCTGTACTCACAAGGCCCAAGGACAGCTGATTGGCACCTTCCAACTTCCAAGCGACACACTTCAGTGGTACCGGACTAATCCTCTCCAGAAAAGACCCAGAGCCCGGTGTGCTCACAGAAAATATACAGTCTTCCAGCATGCCTTCAGAGCCTGCCTCTCTGGGATTGGCCAGGGCTGTATCAATATTCATGCTACAATCTGCATAACTCCACACCTATGATCCAGAAGCTTCTCAAGCTCTCTGGAGACAGAGGGCACTATCAGGCTGGCAGCAGCTGAGCGTACTCTGCACACCTAACTTTCAGAATGCAGCTGCACTGATTACAGTGAGCAAACTAAATTCACCTAATAACAATTACAGCCTGATGGAGTACAGTGAACCAACACTAAATCTATCTAATCCTAGCACCTATATTTGTGCTACATAAATGATATCAGTAGCTAGGGCTCCTAAAGAAATCATATAAAGTAAGTTCCAATATTTAGCATGGTGGCATAAATTTGTTAATGCAGCAAGTACCGCGATAAATGGCCAGGACCCTGCAATACCACTGAATGCTTTCTACAAAATATGGTTTTGCAAATTAGACTACATACCCTACAGAACGGAATTTATGATAGACGTTTATTGAAATTCTGCTTGGTGTGTTGACGGTCAAGTATTTGGCATAGGACCAAGACAATTTTTTTACGCTAATTTGGAACAGTTGCCTGTAAAAAAGAGTGAGCTGTGTGTAGTGTGCCCTGTTCTGTCCTCGCTACCCAAAAGAAAGGGTCTGGCTGGATTAGTTGACTTGCCTTTCAACATCTTTTATTCCAGGTCAGTGATCCTACACAGGACAACAAGAACAGGAGTCTAGTAAAGGTCACATATAGACACACTCGATTCGTCTGAAATGCTGTCACAATGAATAGACGTTTTTAGAGAACCGTCTGGACAAAATCATGTGCCCTAAGCCTAACTCATCTTCTCTATAGAAGTGCTAACTCAAATGAACAGGCCAAGGCTTCAGAGTGAAGAATGTTCAGACGTACATGTCACACACTGCACGGCAATGGAAAAACACAATATTATCATATCTGCCAGCTTTGTGTCCCAAGAATATGTTATTCGCTCCTGTATATATAAAAAAAAAAAAGAAAAAAGTATAGAATTGGTTTCTTTGATAAAGAAAATGATGCATATTATTACCGGTAATTTCAGGAGCAGCTTCAGAAAAGGTATTGCAATTTTTTTTTTTTGCTTTACAGGGCTACATAGGTTAGTCTTAGATTGTGGATGCAAGTAGATTTAGAGATTTTAGTTTTAGGCTGAACTTCTATTTTAATAATAAAAAAGAACAAATCATAATACTTTATCGTTTTAGCATTTTTTTCAGATGACCAAAAATACTGATAACTGTACAGACTAACAAGGACCAATACCAACCCAAAACAGAAGGGAAACAAATAATGGTTTGTTAAGTTGGTTTAAGTTAATGACCTCATTGATAGCCAAATATAGAAGAATAAAACTCAATTTTAAAGCCGAAAAAAATGCTATTAAATGCCAGTCACTCTGCTTTCCTATTAAAAACTGACCACACTAGAGCACAGCGTGGTCAGTTCTCTCACTGTGCTGAAAACTCAGCCTGCTATTGTCCAGTGCTCAGACTTCTGCTGATATGCACCCCCCCCCCTTTTTGCCTGCACAGCCATTGACTGGAAAGACCAGTGAACTGTTGTTTCTCCTCCTCCAGCTCTCTGAGCTCCTTAGGTAGATGAAAACAAAGGGTATGTGATCCTTCATAACCAAGGGAAAAAATATATTTTTAATGTTTTTTATATGTATATACAAATGTTTTGCCTTTCATTTCCATTTTAAACTGAATGGGTGGTTTTTACATGGTAAGAGTTTACATATACTTTATTGCTTTCTCTGCATTAAAGGTGCAAAAACCACGCACTGTCTGTTCCCCACCTCCTAAACACTTACCTTGGTCCTGTATTGATCCATCGCTGTGCCTGGCTGCATGTCTCCTGTTTCTTCTTCCTGGTCTCACGGGCTTTGCTGATAGAAGCAGGAGCCAGGGTCTTCAAATCCTGTGAGGAGGGAGTGAGGGGTGGTGCTGACCCGCACTATGTGTGTCTATGGACATACACCACGGCTCAGAAGCGAGCCCACACGTTTGTCCTAAACAACAAGAGCCCCTAACTAAGAAGAGGAGCCCGAGATTGCACAGAGCAGGTAAGTATAAACCTGTTCAGTATGCCACAGTACATGTTGGCATTCAGCAGTTTAGACATTAATGGCTGTGTGTTGAGTTATTTTGAGGGAACAGCAAATTTACACTGTTATACAAGCTGTACACTCACTACTTTACATTGTAGCAAAGTGTCATTTCTTCAGTGTTGTCACATGAAAAGATATAATAAAATATTTACAAAAATGCAAGGGGTGTACTCACTTTTGTGAGATACTGTACATTATATACAGTATTTTGTGAGATACTATATTAATGTTAAACACCACTGGGCTTAGTCGGTAAGGCAGGGGAAAGCGCAATTGTGATATGCAAAGTGCAGATACTCAGAGCAGCAGTTTAGGCTTTACTATAAAGTCAGCAAAATCTGGCTTGTGATTGGTTAGTATGAGTTAATTCATTTTCCTCTTTCCATTATTGAGTGAACCCATAGATTGTAAGAAATTCCGGGTATCACATTGGGAAAGTCTATTTTTATCTTCCATGTACGATTGAACTAAGAAGATAGTGTGTGTCTAGGAGTCTCCTAATGCAGTATTAGTTATCCGGTTGCCAGGATCTAGTGACGTAGAATATTGACTGTAACTAGATTTGCCAGTTTCTCTATTGACATGATTAACTTCAGGAAGACCAGAACACAGCATTGCATAAATTAATAATTAGCTGATGCCACTTTATTTCTAGATGTGATGTCTGCAGAGGAAGCCAGCAGCTCATTACAAGTTTTTTCGCTTAACAGAGATGAAGTATTTTATTCTCATGGCATTTGACGCTGTAATACTTTGATGACAGTTCAACCAATGGCAATTCTTCAGCTGCAGAAAAGTCTGAAAATCCCAATCAATATAGTTTTATACTTTGAAAGAATACCAGAAAATTTATTGTGGGTTTGAAATACAGTTTTCTAAACATCATGACGAGGCCATTTTTTGCTATTCGGCACTGCGCTACTTTAACTGACAATTAAAGGACCAGCCTCGTTTTGGATTTTAGGTGTTTACATGTTTAAAACAGGTTTTTTTGCTAGAAAATTACTTAGAACCCCCAAACATTATATATTTTTTTTTTCTAACACCCTAGAGAATAAAATGGCGGTCATTGCAATACTTTTTTTTACACCGTATTTGCGCAGCGGTCTTATAAGCGCACTTTTTTTGGAAAAAATTCACTTTTTTGAATAAAAAAAATAAGACAACTGGAAAGTTAGCCCAATTTTTTTTTATATTGTGAAATATAATGTTACGCCAAGTAAATTGATACCCAACATGTCACGCTTCAAAATTGCGCCCGCTCGTGGAATAGCGTCAAACTTTTACCCTTAAAAATCTCCATAGGCGACGTTTAAAAAATTCTACAGGTTGCATGTTTTGCGTTACAGAGGAGGTCTAGGGCTAGAATTATCGCTCTCGCTCTACCGGTCACGGCGATACCTCACATGTGTGGTTTGAACACCGTTTTCATATGCGGGCGCTACTCACGTATGCGTTCGCTTCTGCGCGCGAGCTCGTCGGGACAGGGCGCTTTAAAAAATTTATTTTTTTTTTTTATTATTTATTTTACTTTATTTTATTTTTTTCACTGTTTTAAAAAAAAAAAATTTGGATCACTTTTATTCCTATTACAAGGAATGTAAACATCCCTTGTAATAGAAAAAAACATGACAGGACCTCTTAAATATGAGATCTGGGGTCAAAAAGTCCTCAGATCTCATATTCACACTAAAATGCAAAAAAAAAAAAAAAAAAAGTCGTTTAAAAAAAATGATACAAAAAAATTGTGCCTTTAAGAGAAGTGGGCGGAGCCGTCGTAATGACGTCGCTCCGCCGTCACATGGTATAGAGACGGGTGGGGGCCATCTTGGCCTCACTCGTCTCAGTACCTCGGCAGTGACAGGTCCCGATCTCCTCCGCCGCTACCGACGGCTCCGGTAAGCGGCGGAGGGTGCAGGAGAGCGGCGGGAGGGGGGGTGGCACCTCTCCCGCCGCCGATAACGGTGATCTTGCGGCGAACCCGCCGCAGAGACCACCGTTATCGTGTACAGAATCGCCGGCCCTAAAGATGGATACCTCGGTTGTGGCAGCAGCTGCTGCCGTTACCGAGATATCCATCTTTAAAAAAATGACGTACATATACAGTGAGCGGTCGTCAAGTGGTTAAAGTGCAACATCTTTTTTTCAGACAAATAACTGGGTTTTTATTTATATATATATATATATATATATATATATATATATATATATATATATATATATATATATATATATATATATATATATATATATATATATTTTTTTTTTTTTTTACTTTCTGCTATAAAACATATCCAAAGGGAAATAAAAAAAAACAAAAAAAAAACAAAACACACATCTCTTAATGAATTTAGGCCAAAATGTAGTCTGCTACATGTCTGAAAAAAAAAAAATCCCAAAAAGTGTATATCATTTGGTTTGCATGAAGGTTATAGTGTCTACAAACTATGGTATATTATTTATACTAGAATTTTTATTTATTTGATTTTTATACTACTAATGGCGGTGATCAGTGACTTAAAGTGGGACGGTGATAGTTTGATGGGAAATCTGACACTAACTGATGCTGGCTGGGGGGGTACACTGACATCAATAGTGACACTAAGGCCAGCCATACATGGTTCGAATCTCAGCCGATTCAGCAGGAATCGTACGAGATTCGAACTGTTAATGGGCAGGCTGAGTGCACCAAGTTGATCAATCCTCTTGCGACTATCGCTAGCGGCTGTTAAAGCCGCTAACAATAATCACTGTCTTCTCCTGGCGGGGACAGTTTCCCCCACCATCCCGTTGAAAGAAGACAATGGCTCGGCAGGAGGGATTCCCCCCATCAACACTGTCTGTGTTGATGGGGGAATCAATCGAAATTCCTCCAACCTGTGGTTGCAGGAAAGAAATTCACTCTGTGTATGGCCAGCCTAATACAGTGATCAGTGCTAATACTATACACTGTCACTGTACTAATGACACTGGCTGAAAAGGGGTTAACAACTAGGGACGATCAAGGGGTTAACTGTGTGCCTAACAATGTGTAATATGTGCAGCTTTTCCTAAGCGATCTTGATTTGTTCCCTGCAACAGCAAGATCGCCTGTCAAAGTACAGAGATCTGCGTCTGAGCTCTCTTCTGTGAATGACAGAACTGATAGACGGGTCCAGGTGATCAATCATTGGCCGGGACCCATTGATCTGTTTGTTCTGTAACAAATCACAGCATAGCAGGGGTGGCGGGCGCGGGCGCCTTACCCGGGAGGGCTGATCACGTACCAGGTACGTGACCCAGCACACAGCGGCCACCCTGCCGCAGTAGATGTACATGGGGTGGTCGCTAGGTGGATACACCTAATACTTGGCCCAAAAGATTAAACAGGATCTCATGCGGTAGGACTTTGCCATGTCAGAGCCACTGGAGCCTGTATGCATATTTGCCTGCCTATCCTATACATGCAACACTAAAAATTCCCTGGCTTTCCTGCTCTTTCACCAAACAAAACAGGGGAGGAGAGAGAGATTGTGTGTTCCTAGTGATCAGGAACAGCAATCTCTCTCTTCCAGTCAGCACACTCTCCCCAGTTAGAAACACCTCCCTAGGGAACACTTAACCCCTTGATCGCCCCCTAGTGTTTGCTCTGTGCAATGGTTTTGCACAAAGCAGCCCTGATCCTCCTCTTCTTGGGTCCCCCGCTGGCATTCTGGGCTCCTCCCCCATGCTGCATGCTCCATAGCAAGCCTTTTTCTTTGGGGGCACTCCAGATCCATGCTTGCTCCTGAGCCCTGCTCTGTGTGTCAATTGACACACAGAATGGGGCTCTGCCCCGCCCCCTCACAGACTGTGATTGACAGCAGCAGGAGCCAATGGCTGCTGTGTCTGAGCCAATGAGGAAATGAGGAGGGAAAGAGCCGGGTGAGCAGCTGCTTGTGTGCACATCACTGGATTGAGATCAGTCTCGGGTAAGTATTAGGGGGGTGGGGGGCTGGAGCTGAGTTGGGGAGCTACATGCAAATGTTTTGTTACCTTCATGCATAGAAGTTAAAAAAACCTTCAGCCTTTAGAACCACTTTAAACTGTAACATAGGCATGGATTAAAAGCAAGAATAGTCAGTAAAGAAATTAAATTGTTACTAAACCCACATCAGTAAAATCAGCCTGTATGTGCAGTAAAGCATGCTTGTTATACTCACTGTGGAACCTAAGGGGTTAATTCTTCTGCACTGTGTAAAAAGGGTGTTTGATCCTGTCCTCTCTGATGCTCCCCTTCTTCCATTGTAATAATTTCCTCAAAACACAGAGTCTATGGGGTCAGGCTGCACATGCTCAGTTTTGTTTTCTTGGGCAGGTGCATGTGATCTGCACATGGCCAATCAGCACTGTCCAGACAGAGAATCAGGGGTCTTGCAGTTTCATAGGTCAGTTAGAAAACACCTTTATGCAAGCTTTAACCAGTGCTTGGCTGGACACTGATAGAAAAATCACAAGACTGTTATATACTGCTGATGAGAAAAGGTCTTTAGCAGTTTATATTTACTAAAATAATTGCATTTCCATGTTCTGTGTACTGTGGGAGACCAGATATAGTGAATGCAGGCTCCTGGGTTTAGTAAAACTTTAAAGCGGTTGTATACCCGCACAGGAAAACAAAAACAAAACAAAAACCCTGTAAGGCAAATGCATAATGAGCTAGTATACGTACCTTAGAATGAGACGTTGGCATCTGATCCCGGTCCACACCGAGGGAGCTGACATTTTGCCCTCGGCGTTTCTCGGGTTCGCGGCTCCAGCGCTGTGAGTGGCCGGAGCCGCGATTACGTCACATGAGCATGCTAGGGAGTCTTCTTGCCGGTAAGGTCTGGCAGCATCTGCTCGACCTTCAGCCGGGCCTTCACAGCACATGTGCCACCGACGTCAGCGGCTGCATGCAAAGTGAACGGTTTAGGAGATATTCGTTTTACCTACAGGTAAGTCTTATTATAGGCTTACCAGTAGGTAAAAATAAAAAAAGGGTATACAACCGCTTTAACCTGCTAAAGGTGCTTAAAAACTGAGGTTTTAAGACCACTTTAGGTCACTCTGGTTTGTATTTTATGTTATCAAATGTTATACAGCTCCATGTGCATATTTTATAGTTCTGCAGATGAACCAATGATACCTGGTGCACACCCCATTTTATTGGTTAGTTTAATTAGACTATATTGAAATACATTTAATATTTAGATCTGCCTTGAATGCCTTTCTGATATAAAATATCTGATTTTGAGTGATGTAAACATACCCGCCAGTTACTACAAAATCCAAATGAATGTACACACTTACGCATTGACAGGGAGCATATTTGTAAAATTCAGCCATTGAAAATTAAGTAATATATCGAAGATCAACATGTAGTCAGAGTCAGGGGGGTTATTTATGAAAGGCAAATTCACTTTGCACTAAAAGTGCAAACTACAAGTGCAAAGTGCACTTGAAATTGCACTGAAAGTGCACTTGGAAGTGCAGTCGCAGGTAGATCTGAAATGAGGGGAAGCTCTGCTGATTTTATCATCCAATCATGTGCAAGCTAAAATGCTGTTTTTTATTTTCCTTGCATGTCCCCCTCGGATCTACAGCGACTGCACTTCCAAGTGCACTTTCAGTGCAATTTCAAGATTTCAAGTGCACTTGTAGTGCAAAGTGGATTTGCCTTTAGTAAACAACCCCCTCAGTGTACATATTTACATGCAAATCCTTTATTACGTTTGGATTCAGGCAAAACACACCTGAGGTCATTTTTTTAATGTAAGATATCTTCCTTGTTTGGGCAACCTGTTTTTCTTTAATATATTACATCATTTGTAATGACTTAACTCAGCAAATATGTACACAGTCCTATCCAATGAACTTCCGCAACTCTTCTCCCACTGATTAAGCACAACTGAAAATAATAGTAGAGTGGTGCCCTCTGCTGGCTAAATGATTGAACAGCATTTACGGGTCTGGATTTACAGTAGCCAAATTCACAGGTAAATATTCCTTGGGCGTCATATACACTGCTGCTGGTAAAAGGACGTTTAGGAGCAGTTGGGCGTTTTTTTCAGCTACCCCTGAACTTTCCTCTATGTTATCAATTTAAGTACATGTACACAGGGTCATTTATAGTCATTTCTAGGCAGTTGAGTATAGAAGCATTTTTTGGAACGCAAAAAAAAAAAAAAGGGTTCAGACGGATGTTCAGAGGCATTTGAAACGCCGAATGCCTGGAGCAGCTTGTAAACATGGTAACTCGCATTTAGCAGAATTTCGTTTACAAACGTTTTTCATTTTAACAAAAAAAAAAAGTTTTTTTTTTTTTTTACAAACGCTTCTAAACGCAAACGGGGCTAAATGGATGTTTTTAGATGCCGGTTTCTAGCGGACAAGTTAAATAGTTCAGGAGAGGCTGTAAAACGTCCCGTGTACATTAGTGGATGTTTAATTTGGGAAAAACACCTAACTTTTGCAGATACGTTTTTTTTTTACGTTGTTCTTTACATAGTTACATCTTCAGACCTAGTCAGTATAATTCACTAATAGGCACTGAGCAAGAACTGAGACCCCACCTCCGGCTATCAGGATCTGATAAATACTGTGTGGGATGCGGTTATTAAAACTACTTAAGGACCGCCCTCCGCAGTTAAATGTCGGCTGTTTGAAGGGGAATACCGTTGTCATGGCAGCAGCTAGCTGCCATAACCCCGGTATCCTCTTCAACAGCGGGCGGTCCGCTTTAAGATAAAAGTGGTCTCAGCGGCGGATTCACCGCAAGATCGCTATTATTGGGGCAGAAGAGGGCCCTTACCGCCACGCTCCGGTGGTCTTCGGCGCTTACCGGAGCTATCGGGGTCCTATCCCCTCACAAGCTGGATGCCGAGTGAGGAAAAGATGGCCCCCACTCGGCTCCACACCATTGGATGGTGGAAGCGACGTCAAACGTCTCTTCCGCCCAATGGTCTTAACGAGGATTTTTTTTTTTTGCAAAGATAAATAAAAGACATTTAATTATTTATTTACTTTTATTGCGTTTTAGTGTAAATGTTAGATCTGAGGTCATTTTGACTCCAGATCTCACATATAAGAGGTCCTTGTCATGGTTTTTTATATTACAAGGGATGTTTACATTCCTTGTAATAGGAATAAAAGTGACCCTTTTTTTTTTTCAAAAGGACAAAAAAAACAAAAGTAAGATAAACAATAAATTTTTTTTTTAAAGTGCCCTGTCCCGCCGAGCTCGTGCGCAGAAGCAAACGCATACGCAAGTCGTGCCCACGTATGAAAACGGTGTTCAAACCACACATGTGAGGTATCGCCGCGATCGTTAGAGCGAGAGCAATAATTTTGGCACTAGGCCTCCTCTGCAACTCAAAACTGGTAACCTGGAGAAATTTTTAAATGTCGCCTATGGAGATTTTTAAGGGTCAAAGTTTGTTGCCATTCCGTGAGCGGGCGCAAATTTGAAGTGTGACATGTTGGGTACCAATTTACTCGGCGTAACATTATCTTTCGCAATATAAAAGAAAATGGGGCTAACTCTACTGTTGTCTTATTATTTTATTAAAAAAGTGTATTATTTCCAAAAAAATTGCATTTGTAAGACCGCTGCGCAAGTACGGTGTGACAAAAAATATTGCAATGACTGCCATTTTATTCTCTAGAGAGTGTCTGAAAAAAAAAAAAAAATATATATATATATATATATATATATATATATATATATATATATATATATATATATATATAAACGTTTGGGGCTTCTAAGTAATTTTCTAACTTGTAAACTCCAAGTCTGAAAAATAGGCCCGGTCCTTAAGTGGTTAAAGTAGAAATATAGGTAACACTTTGTTTCCCCCCCCCATTTTGGGTAGAGTTATAACCCTGGTCACATTTTTTTCACCATCTGTGTCCCACTGAGGAGATCTACCCTCACTTCCAGTCCCAAAGCCAAACAGGAAGTTAGAGGAAATCCCTGCAAATTAGGGGAATTCCTTGAGGACCTCCAAGTCACCATAACTAGTGTGTCCCCCCCTTGGAAGATTTCCCCTCTATTACTTTTCTGGGGACAACCCAAAATGTGTGACTTTCTTCTACTTTCACATTCAATGATAATGGTATACAGGACAAACAGAAAGTGAATCTCTCTAACAGGGGGGGGGGGGGGGGGGGCACAGATAGCAATAAAAGCTGACAAGTGTTCTAATTTCTCTCCAATACTAAAAAATAAAAAATAAATAAAAAAAGAAGAGGTTTTGCTTTCACCGCAGTTTTCCTGTGTCAGGTTGGCTCCGCTGCGCGAAATCACATTATTGTATGTGCTCTCGCGAGGTCCAGATAGCAGGCGCATGTGCGCTTGCCGCGAGCTCCGTGAGTCCGACCTCAGATCCCGCGGATTCGATGTCCGTGAGGATACCCGCGATCGTCTCATGGAGAGGAAGGACGTAATGATGTAAACAAGCATTTCCCCGTTCTGCCTAGTGACAGGACACTGATCACAGCTCCCTGTAATCGGGAGCAGTGATCAGTGTCGTGTCACACATAGCCCCTCCCCCACAGTTAGAACACACTTAACCCCTGCAGCGCCCCGTGCTGGTTAACCCCTTCACTGCCTGTCACATTTACACATTAATCAATACATTTTTAATCGCACTGATCGCTATTTTGTGAACGGTCCCAAAATAGCGCCAAGTGTCCGATGTGTCCGCCATAATGTCGCAGTCACGATAAAAATTGCTGATCGCCGCCATTACTAGTAAAAAAAAAAAATATTAATAAAAATGCCATAAAACTATCCCCTATTTTGTAGATGCTATAGCTGCGCTTATTGCGATTTTTTTTACCAAAAATATGTAGAAGAATACGTATCAGCCTAAACTGAGGAAAAAAAAGTTTTTTTAATATATTTTATGGGGATATGTACTATAGCAAAAAGTAAAAAATATTGCTTTTTTTTTCAAAATTGTTGCTTTTTTGTTTATAGCGCAAAAAATAAAAACCGCAGAGGTGATCAAATACCACCAAAAGAAAGCTCTATTTGTGGGAAAAAAAGGACGTCAATTTTGTTTGGGAGCAACGTCGCACGACAACACCGTTGTCAGTTAAAGCGACGCAGTGCCAAATCGCAAAAAGTGCTCTGGTCTTTGGGCAGCCAAATGGTCCGGGGCTGAAGTGGTTAAGCTTTGGCCCACTTTTGATGCAACAGGAGGTGTGCTGGTTATTAAATAAAACATATGAAAACTAAGATCATCATGAAATTCCATTTAACATATTACAGTTAAAATGTAATTATTCTTACAATGTGATTGTGTACGCTGAATTCAATAGCTGATTTTTTTTTTTTTTTTTTTTTACTGTGCATATTCACCATAGAACTGCTATATCTGTACCTATGTGATTCAAAGTGCCACATTCACCTTTGGAGACTCAAATGTCCCCTTCTTTTACTGAATTGTATCTTTAATCAGCAATAAAATGTTGATCTTTCAGTTTAAATCAGCTAAATAAACTCCAGGTGAATCAAAGCAAAAAATGTCTAAGGCTACTTTCACACTGGGGTGTTGGGGGAGTCGGCGGTAAAGTGGCGCTATTAGGGCGCTAGCGGCCGAAAAAGGGTTAAAACCGCCAGCAAATTGATTTCAATGGGCAGGGGCGCTTTAGGAGCGGTGTATACACCAATCCTATAGCGCTGCAAAGATGCTGCTTGCAGGACTCTTACCGTCCTGCAAGCGCACCACTCCAGTGTGAAAGCACTCAGACTTTCACACTGGAGAGACAGGAGAGGCTCTTTACAGGCGCTATTTTAAGCGCTGTAGCACCTGTAAAGCGCCTCAGTGTGAAAGTGGCCTTATTGTTTGTTTTTTTAAGAAAGCAGCCACAGTAGAAAAACCTGTGCCTTGCCAGCATGCTACAGAGTGGGGACCCTTGCTCCCTCTGTGGTCTTCCAACAAGGGGCAGTCATGCCCCCTGCTGAGTCAAACCCATAGTTCTTTAATCAAGTAAAGCTCATGCTTGCTGCTGATTGGCGAGCTCTAGCCATGTGCACTAGATGCCAAGTACTAGGTACTTATTTTAGACCCCTTTCACACTGTGCCGCCACCGGCGTCAACGTTAAAGCGGCGTTATTTTTAGCGCCGCTTTATCGTCGTTTTAGCGGCGCTATTCGCCACTAGCGAGGCGGTTTTAACCCCCGGTTGCGGGCAAAAAGGCCAGGCATTAAATCTGCCCGCAAAAACGCAGCCGGAACGGCGTTTTGCCAGCGGTATCGCAGCGCTGCCCCATTGATTTCAATGGGGAACAGCGGTGGAGGAGCGGTGAGTTCACCGCTCCAAAGAAGCTGCTGGCAGGACTTTTTCTGATGTCCTGCCAGCGCACCGCTCCAGTGTGAAAGCTCTCGGGCTTTCACACTAGAGTGAATGGAGCAGCTGTTTTAGGGCGGTTTGCAGGCACTAATTTTAACGCTATAGCGCCTGCAAAACGCTCCAGTGTGAAAGGGGTCTAAGGGTTTAAAAGGGTTCTCCAAATTTATTGATACTCTTGCTTGAATTTCCAGCTTAAAGCATCCAATTTTGAGAGGTGGGCTTAAACAAAAGACCACCTCTCCACCACCTCATTTGTCCGATAATCTCATCGTGTGTACCAGGCATTACTGGCTCTCACATCCCAAATCTACATACCAGAAAGCCATGAAGTTTTCTATGAACACAGCAGGGGCTAAGGTAAAGGCATTGTTCTAAAAGAACAAGAGAAACTAAAAGCTTTTATTTTTCTGCAACAGAGGTACATTAATAGTATATTGGTACATAGGGGAGCTTTATTTAAAAAAAAAAAAATTGTTAGCAGGAACTGGGCTTTACATGGTTAGTCACCGATGTAAAGTCCAAATCTGCTAGTCCATCCAACACCACCCTTCACAATGATCGACAATGCTGCTGTCCCAGGGTGGTTATGTTTGTTTTTGAGTTACATAGTAGGTGAGGCTGAAAAAAAGACGCACGTCCATCAAGTCCAACCTACGTGTGTGATTATGATTATATGTCAGTATTACTTTGCATATGTTGCGGTCGTTTAGTTACGCTTTAAATAATAATAATAATAATAATAATAATAATAATAATATTATATATATATATGATTATGGCTTACAGCTCATGAAAACCCCAAATCCCCAATCTCAGAAAATTAGTGAAAAGGTGCAATATTCTAGGCTCAAAGTGTCCCACTCTAATCAGTTAAGCCATAACACCTGCAAAGGGTCCCTGAGCCTTTAAATGGTCTCTCAGTCTGGTTCAGTAGGAATCTCAATCATGGCAAAGACTGCTGTCCTGACAGTTGTGCAGAAAACCATCATTGACACCCTCCATAAGGAGGGAAAGCCTCAAAAGGTAATTGCAAAAGAAGTTGGATGTTCCCAAAGTGCTGTATCAAAACACATTAATAGAAAGTTATTTGGAAGGGAAAAGTGTGGAAGAAAAAAGGGGATGACCGCAGCCTGGTGAGGATTGTCAGGAAAAGGCCATTCAAAGGTGTTGGAGACTTTCACAAGGAGTGGGCTGAGGCTGGAGTAAGTGCATCAAGAGCCACCACACACACAGACGGATACTGGACATGGGCTACAAATGTCGTATTCCTCTTGTCAAGCCACTCCTGAACAACAAACGTCAGTAGCGTCTTACCTGGGCTAAAGAAAAACAGACCCGGTCTGTTGCTCAGTGGTCCAAAGTCCTCTTTTCTGATGAGAGCAAATTTTGCATCTCATTTGGAAACCAAGGACCCAGAGTATGGAGGAAGAATGGAGAGGCACACACTGCAAGATGATAGAAGTCCAGTGTGAAGTTTCCACAGTCTGTGTTGATTTGGGGAGCCATGTCATCTGCTGGTGTTGGTCCACTGCGCTTCATTAAGTCCAGGGTCAAAGCAGCCGTCTACCAGGAGATTTTGGAGCACTTCATGCTTCCCTCCGCAGACAAGCTCTATGGGGATGCTGACTTCATTTTCTAGCAGGACTTGGCACCTGCCCACACTGCCAAAATCACCAAAACCTGGTTCAATGACCGTGGGATTGCTGTGCTTGATTGGCCAGCAAACTCGCCTGACCTGAACCCCATAGAGAATCTATGGAGCATTGCCAAGAGAAAGATGAGAGACATGACACAGAACAATGCAGAAGAGCTGAAGGTCGCTATTGAAGCATCCTGGTCCTCCATAACACATCAGCAGTGCCCCAGGCTGATAGCTTCCATGCCACGCCGCATTGTGGCAGTAATTGGGGGCCCAAACCAAGTACTGAGTACATATGCATGCTTATACTTTTCAGAGGTCCGATATTGTTCTATGTACAATCCTTGTTTTATTGATTGCATGTCATATACTAATTTTCTGAGATTGTGGATTTGGGGTTTTTATGAGCTGTAAGCCATAATCATCACAATTATGACAAATCACGGCTTGAACGATCTTGCTTTGCATGTAATGAGTCCATCTCATATATTAGTTTCACCGTTTAGGTTGCATTAGTGAAATAAATGAACCTTTGCACGATATTCAAAGTTTTCGAGTATCACCTGTACACAGATGGGGCCAGCAGGCCTACAGCTGTTGGTGGCCTAGGTAGCTCTTGAACTACTACTACTACTACTACTACTACTACTACTCATGTACCAAAATTTCTGGTTTTCTGGACCTTTTAATAGAATATTACATAATTTACTATAATAACTCAAAAGGTTTCCATGTTATACTATCAACAGAAAATGGGGTTAAAGTAGAATAAAACCTAATCACTAAAATCTCATATAAACTTTAGGATGTTTATTGAAGTTCAGATAATGTTTTTATTATCTTTAATTAAAATTAGGCATACACCGATACAGGTATCGGTGCAGCTACGAGGTGCTCACAAGGCTGGAGGACATGTATAGGCGGTCCACCTCCACGCTGACATCACTTTCGCCCTATACCCATGGGGTCCTGATCCTTCTCCTCGAGCCCTGTGAGCCCTGCTTTTCTATCATTGGCGGGACCGGGACACCTATGCAGATTTTACATTTGACCAGATACACTATATTACCAAAAGTATTGGGCCACCTGCCTTTACACGCACATGAACTTTAATGGCATGCCAGTCTTAGTCTGTAGGATTCAATATTGAGTTCGCCCACCCTTTGCAGCTATAAAAGGCATCAACTCTTCTTGGAAGGCTGTCCACAATGTTTAGGAGTGTGTCTATGGGAATGTTTGACCATTCTTCCAGAAGTGCATTTGTGAGGTCAGTCACTGATGTGGACAAGAAGGCCTGGCTCGCAGTCTCCGCTCTAATTTATCCCAAAGGTGTTCTATTGGGTTGAGGTCAGGACTCTGGACTGATGCCTTAGGCGTTCCCTTCACTGGAACTAAGGGGCCAAGCCCAACCCCTGAAAAATAAATCCACTCCATAATCACCCCCCAAACCAAATGATTTGGACCAGTGCACAAAGCAAGGTCCATAAAGACATGGATGAGCCAGTTTGGGGTGGAGGAACTTGACTGCCCAGCACAGAGTCCTGACCTCGACCCGATAGAACAATTTTGGGATGAATTAGAGCGGAGACTGCGAGCCAGGCCTTCTTGCCCACATCAGTGCCTGACCTCACAAATGCACTTCTGGAAGAATGGTCAAAAATTCCCATAGACACACTCCTAAACATTGTGGACAGCCTTCCCAGAAGAGTTGAAGCTGTTTTATAGCTGCAAAGGGTGGTCCAATTCGGACTAAGACTGGGATGCCAGTAAAGTTCATGTGCGTGTAAAGGCAGGTGTCCCAATACTTTTGGTAATATAGTGTATGTATTATTGTATTTTCTAACATTTTTAATAAACTGCCCACTAGATGGCGCTTTTCCCTTTCTATACACGCACTCTCAGGAGCAGTGGGGCAAATCGCATGAAATTCAGACAGGAATCGCAACACATTTCTGTTAAAATTGCATGCGATTCTTCTCAGTGTGATTTGCGCCCATTTATTTTGTGTTGACGTGAATCGCACCACAAAGTATTGCACTGAAAGTATGGGTACTCGTACTTGCAAAAAAAAACCCGGTATTGATGGAACTCCAACTAAAATATCCAGTGAATTTGCCATGAAGCTTCCCTCTCAGGAACTTCCTGTTATGAGGTGACAACCATCTCCCAACTGTCCTCCTGTCATATATGCCGCCGGTAGCAACAAGTGCCCATACTAACACTCACTGCGCAGGCATGGTCCATTGCTGTCACCATCAGGAAGCTGGTCCAGAACAATTATGTGCGGCTGATGCAAATACATACAGACAGAATGTGGCTGAAAGAGGATAGAGGAGATCAGAAGCACTAAGATGAAAAAAAAGGGAAAAAATAAAATAAAAATAGTATATTAAAAAAAAGTCACTGTTTAGTATTTACATTTACCTTACAGTGTTACTAAACCCAGGATCCCGCATTCACTATATCTGGTCTCCCACAGTACACAGAACATGGAAATGCAATTATTTTAGTAAATAAACTGATAAATACCTTTTCTCAAGAGCAGTATATAGCAGTCTTGTGACTTCTATCAGTTTCCTAGTAAACCTTGTAGGAGGAGTTTTGATTCTCCCTTGACCCTCTGTCTGGACAGTGCTGATTGGCCCTGTGCTGATCACATGTACCCTCCCAAGAAAAAAAAAAAAAAAAAAAAAACTCTCTAGCAATACACACTAAACTGAGAGGTTATTTTTTTGAGACAGTGGAAGAAGAGGAGGATCAGTGAAGACAGGATCAAACAGCCTTTATACACAATGCAAAGGATTAACCCCTTAGGTTCCACAGTGAGTATAACAAGCATGCTTTACTGCACATACAGACTGATTTTACTGTTGTGGGTTTAGTAACACTTTAACCAATTCAGCCCTGGAAGGATTTGCCCACTTCCTGACCAGGCCATTTTTTGCGATACGGTACTGCGCCGCTTTAACCGACAATTGCACGATCATGCGACGCTCTACACAAACAAAATGTACGTCCTTTTTTCCCCACAAATAGAGCTTTCTTTTGGTGGTATTAGATCACCTCTGCGGTTTTTAATTTTTTGCTTTATAAACAAAAAAAGAGCGTCAATTTTGGAAAAAACACAATATTTTGTCGTTTTTGCTATAATAAATAACCCACATTTTTTAAAAAATAAACAATTTTTTCCTCAGTTTAGGCCATGTATTCTTCTACATATTTTTGGTAAAAAAAAAAAATCCCAAGTGTATATTAATTGGCTTGTGCAAAAGTTACAGCATCTACAAAATAGGGGATAGATTTATGTCATTTTTATTATTTTTATTTTTTTTTACTAGTAATGGCAGCGATCTGCATTTTTTTTTATCAGGACTGCGACATTGCGGCGGACAGATCGGAAACTTTTGACGCCATTTTGGGACCATTGACATTTATACAGCGATCAGAGCCAAAAAATAGCCATTGATTAATGTATAAATGTCACTGGCAAGGAAGGGGTTAACACTAGGGGGCTACCAAGTGGTTAACTGTGTTCCCTAGGTGTGTTCTAACTGTATGGGGGATGGGACTGACTAGGGGAGGAGAGAGATCGGTGTTCATACTTGTTATGAACACACGATCTGTCTTCTCTCCCCTGAGAGAATCGGGATTTGTACTTTTGCACACACAGATCCCGGTTCTCGCTCTGTCACGAGCAATCGTGGGTGCCCGGCGGGTCAGCTAGTGGTTAAAGTGTTACTAAACCCAGGATCCTGCATTCACTAGATGTGGTCTCCCACAGTACACAGAAATGCAATAGTTTTAGTAAATATAAACTGCTAAATACCTTTTCTCATCAGCAGTTACAGCAGTCTTGTGACTTCTATCAGTGTCCAGCAGAGCACTGGTTAAAGCCTGTAGGAAGAGTTTTCATTCTCCCCTGATTGTCCTATGAGGCTGCAGGACCCCTGACTCTCTGTCTGGACAGTGCTGGTTGGCCTTGTGCTGATCACATGCACTCCAAGTAAAAAAAACTCACTAGCAATACACACCAAACTGAGCACATGCAGCTTGCCTCCAGGGCTCTGTTACATCCACAGATAGATTGGGGACAGTGGAAGGAGGGGAGGGTCAGAGAAGACAGGATCAAACAGCCTTTTTACACAATGCAGAGGATTAACCCTTAGGTTCCACAGTGAGTATAACAATCATGCTTTACTGCATATACAGACTGATTTTACTATTGTGGGATTAGTAACACTTAAAGTGACACTAAAGGTTCATGTTTTTTTTTTTAAATAACAAACATATCATACTAACCTCCACTGTGCAGCTCGTTTTTCACAGAGTGGCCCCGAACCTGCTCTTCTGGGGTCCCCCTGCGGCTCTCTCGGCTCCTTCCCACATCAGATAACCCCCTAGGAGAAGCGCTCTGTCAGGGGGTTACCTTGCGGGCGCGCTCCCGAGTCCAGCATTCGGCGTCCATAAACGCCAAATGCAGGACCCAGCCCTGCCCCCCCGGCGGCCGTGTCCTTGGATTTGATTGACAGCAGCGGGAGCCAATAGCTGAGCTGCTATCATTCTATCCAATCAACAGCGCGTCCCCGTGGGACAAGTTCGAGGGTTCAGGTAAGTAAAACAGGGAGGCTGGGGTCCGGTTACTAACAGGTGTTTTTTCACCTTAATGCATAGGATCCATTAAGGTGAAAAAACACGAACCTTTACAACCCCTTTAACTGTATAGGGAATAGCTCTCCTGTAGAGCAGTGGTGTGGATGTGTCGAAACGCAGAATAGCCTCATTGTACAGTAGGTCACATGAATGCCTTGATGTTGACAAAACTTTGAAGGGAAACTACTCTTATGAATTCCGCCAGCAAAAGTCTGATTGAGCATACACACAGTCGCTTTTTCCGACCAAAAGCTCTCATCGATCTTTTGCTGGCCGAATTTCTGATCGTGTGTACGCGGCATTAGAATTAGGTAAATCAAGTACCACAAGCAGAAATGTTCAAAGAGTAGATGAACAATAAATACGGCACCTATAATTAATAGTCATCTGGAATAGGTTATTACAAACAAGACGTTACATGCAAACGTGTGCTTTCAGAAGTGGACGATCTCTTTAAACTGGTATAAACAGAAGCATTTTAAATGTCAGCTGTTAATGGCACACAATAACATCCACATACATCATATGGTTCTGTGTCGAGCGATTAATTCAAGAGAAAATTACTTTTTTTTCCATTGCCACTTCCAAGAAAAGCCTCAGCTTTCCACCAATTTAAATGCAGAATAACAAAGTCATTCTTGCCTCTTTGTAGTTGTGTTTATACAATCATAATGCAGCCGTTTCATCGCTCTCAGTGACTAAACAAAATCTGACGCCGGACGCTCCAATTCATCATTGGGCTTTATACAGCCATGTGGAAAAACCTGTCGGTTTTCTAGTAATGACAGTTTTTATTATTTTCAGTCTTCCAGACATTGTTCAGAGACGGTAAGCACATGTTAAACTTTCAGCCTAATCTGGACTGGTTAGCCCATTAATAAAAAAACATTGATGGACAAGAAAACAGGTAAAACACTCAAATACAGTTGTGAGCTAGTAGTGGCATTTCAAGCTGTGCTTTGTGTTACATAACTGTAATGTGTGGGAGAGTCACATAAGAGAATAATACATGACGTAAAATAGATGATGGTGCCGGGCAGTATGAATCATTCTAGTCTACAATGCGAGAAAACAAAAAATATTCCTGGCCTATACACAGTGCTGAAGAATCTGGATGCTGGATTTTAGATTGTAAACTTGCGAAGAGTCTGTTATTATTAGGGCTGGGGAAAAAATCGATTTAAATCTTAAATCGAGTCGAGAGGTTAAATCAATTCAAAATTTCAGCAAATCGATTTATTTTTTTGATCAGGACCAGCGCTGACACCGCGCCAGTCCTGAGGAGCTGCGGGCAGGAGTTTTTAGGCGAGGCTGAGGCTTCAGCCTAGTCCGCGAGGCCAGACGCCGCGGACTAGGCCGCAGCTGGGGTCTCGCCTAAAAACTCCTGCCTGCAGCTCCTCAGGACCGGCGCGGTGTCCAAAAAAAAAACAAACAAAAAAAAAACACTTAATTCGAATCGTGAATAGAGTTTTTTTTTTTTAACAAAATCGCAGATTTTTTTTGAGAAAATTGCCCAGCTCTAGTTATTATACAAGTTAAAATCCTTAAGATGCTGTTTAATAGTAAAGAAAGATTATGTTTTAAAATACCCAACTCAAGGAATAAGAAAACCAAAATCTTCTATTGCTCTCAGCCTCCTCCAAATTCCTTTTTTTTTTTGCTGCAGTGATCCAACTTCCTGTTAGAGGAAAAAAAAATGGACTAGAGCCCACGGGATTTGTAGTGTGCATAGAGCACAACTAATGCACACTGCTCATTCCAAACAAATGGAAGCGAGGGGGAAGTAGGATAAATTCATGAGATCACAGTGGGCATTACAAGGAAACAGAAAAAAGGCAGTTAGAAATTATTTCATGATAAATAAATTACAGGGCCGTTAAGTAGTGGATGCATACGGATTATTTTTGGAGAACAAGGAGATCATTAAGTGTCAATTACAAAGGTAATTTTACCCAAAAAATGTAAAGTTTAGCTTTTCACAGATACTTAAGCTGCCCAAAGACCAGAGCACTTTTTGCGATTCGGCACTACGTCGCTTTAACTGACAATTGTCGCGGTCGTGCGACGTGGCTCCCAAACAAAATTGATGTCCTTTTATTCCCCACAAATAGAGCTTTCTTTTGGTGGTATTTGATCACCTCTGCTGTTTTTATTTTTTGCGCTATAAACAAAAAAATAGCGGCAATTTAAAAAAAAAAAAAAAAACTCATTTTTTACTTTTTGCTATAATAAATATCCCCCAAAAATATATATAAAAAACATTTTTTTTCCTCAGATTAGGCCGATACGTATTCTTCCACTGATTTTTGGTAAAAAAAAAATAAAAAATGCAATAAGCGTTTATTGATTGGTTTGCGCAAAAGTTATAGCGTCTACAAAATAGGGGATAGTTTTATGGCATTTTTATTAATATATATTTTTTTACTAGTAATGGTGGCAATCAGCAATTTTTATTGTGACTGCGACATTATGGTGGACAGAACAGACACCTTTGGCGCTATTTTGGGACCATTCAGGGGACATATTCAGTTATACAGCGATCAGTGCAATTAAAAATGCATTGATTACTGTGTAAATGTGACTGGCAGTGAAGGGGTTAACCACTAGGTGGCGCTATAAGGGTTAAGTGTGTCCTAGGGAGTGATTCTAACTGTGGGGGGGAGGGGCTATGTGTGACACGACACTGATCACCGCTCCCGATTACAGGGAACAGTGATCAGTGTCCTGTCACTAGGCAGAATGGGAAAATGCTTGTTTACATCAGCATTTCCCCGTTCTTCCTCTCCGTGAGACGATCGTGGGTATCCCCGCGGACATAAGTCCGCGGGACCCGCGATCACACTCACGGAGGTCGTGGCGGGCGCATGCAAACCGCTTCTTAAAGGGCAATGTACAGGTACGTTAATCTGCCTGTACGTGCCCTTCTGCCAACGTATATCAGTGTGAGCCGGTCGGCAAGCGGTTAAAGAGGTTGTAAACCTCCCTGCATTACTTGTACCTATTAGGTAAGCCTAGAATAAGCAAAAAGGCTATTCTAGGCTTATTCCTATAGGTAAGCCTAGAATAAGGCTTACCTATAGGTACTGTAAATCAGTGGTCATCAACCCTGTCCTCAGGGCCCACTAACAGGACAGGGTTGATGACCACAGCTGTAACTATCTCCTAAACGTGTGAGGAATGGCCGTCCGTGTTGTTTCTTCAGGAGCGAGTACCGTGACTGGCAACTCCTGCGCGCATGCATGGGAGTGACGTGACACGGCTCTGGCCAGTCACATACCCAGAGTCCGCGGCCCCGGAAGGAAGAGGGGGCGAACATGGATGCGGCCTGCAGCCAGTGGCGGCTGGTGAAGTTTTAGAATGGGGGGAACCTGACCTCGCCCTTTTTTGACCTTTCCCACTTCTCATAAGCCCCCCCTTTATAGAATCCACCCATTCCATCCCCTGTATTCCACTAGCTTCCACCCAGAGTGTCAGGAGTATTTAGCTCAGTATCAAAGGACAGAGAATACAGCCCCAGCATCACAGGACAGCCTTAAACTACGTAGAGGGTTATTTTACTGTAAGAGCGGCAAGGATGTGGAATTCCCTTCCACAGGTGGTGGTCTCAGCAGGGAGCATTGATAGTTTCAAAAAACTATTAGATAAGCACCTGAACGACCAGAACATACAGGGATATACAAGGTAATAATTACATATAATCACACACATAGGTTGGACTTGATGGACTTGTGTCTTTTTTCAACCTTACCTACTATGCAACTATATATAAGAGTATACAGCCCCACCAGCATCACAGGACAGAGTATACAGCCCCACCATCATCATAGGACAGATTATACAGCCCCACCATCATCACAGGACAGAGCATACAGCCCCACCATCATCACTGGACAGAGTATACAGCCCCACCAGCATCACAGGACAGAGCATACAGCCCCACCATCATCACTGGACAGAGCATACAGCCCCACCATCATCACTGGACAGATTATACAGCCCCACCATCATCACAGGACAGAGCATACAGCCCCACCATCATCACTGGACAGAGCATACAGCCCCACCATCATCACTGGACAGATTATACAGCCCCACCATCATCACTGGACAGAGCATACAGCCCCACCATCATCACTGGACAGATTATACAGCCCCACCAGCATCACAGGACAGAGCATACAGCCCCACCAGCATCACAAGACAGAGCATACAGCCCTACCAGCATCACAGGACAGAGCATACAGCCCCACCAGCATCACAGGACAGAGCATACAGCCCCACCAGTATCACTGGACAGAGCATACAGCCCCACCAGCATCACTGGACAGAGTATACAGCCCCACCAGCATCACAGGACAGAGCATACAGCCCCACCATCATCACTGGACAGAGCATACAGCCCCACCATCATCACTGGACAGATTATACAGCCCCACCAGCATCACAGGACAGAGCATACAGCCCCACCAGCATCACAGGGCAGAGCATACAGCCCCACCAGCATCACAGGACAGAGCATACAGCCCCACCAGCATCACAGGACAGAGCATACAGCCCCACCAGCATCACAGGACAGAGCATACAGCCCCACCAGCATCACAGGACAGAGCATACAGCCCCACCAGCATCACAGGACAGAGTATACAGCCCCAGCATCACAGGACAGAGTATGCAGCCCCAGCATCACAGGACAGAGTATGCAGCCCCAGCATCACAGGACAGAGTATACAGCCCCACCATCATCACTGGACAGAGTATACAGCCCCACCAGCATCACAGGACAGAGCATACAGCCCCACCAGCATCACAGGACAGAGCATACAGCCCCACCAGCATCACAGGACAGAGCATACAGCCCCACCAGCATCACAGGACAGAGCATACAGCCCCACCAGCATCACAGGACAGAGCATACAGCCCCACCAGCATCACAGGACAGAGCATACAGCCCCACCAGCATCACAGGACAGAGCATACAGCCCCACCAGCATCACAGGACAGAGCATACAGCCCCACCAGCATCACAGGACAGAGCATACAGCCCCAGAATCACAGGACAGAGTATACAGCCCCAGCATCACAGGACAGAGTATGCAGCCCCAGCATCACAGGACAGAGTATGCAGCCCCAGCATCACAGGACAGAGCTGCATGTATCTTCCCCCAATAGGAACAGAAAATGTGGGCTTTTGCCTGGGGCGATGCTACAGCCAGCCAGATTTTTTTTGTAAAAATATTTATTGGATTTTTAAATATAGGTATACTTTATTAAAATAAATTTGATAAAAATAAAATCGATTTAAATAAAAAAACAATTCAATTTTTTTATTATTATTTTTAAAAATCATATATTTATATTCACCCTGGTTACTCCTCGGTGGTCCTTCTAAAAATGAAGTACATTTTATTTTAGTAAGAGTCCATTGTACCCTACAACTCCTTTCAGTGTCATACTTCTATACACAAAACCGTGGAATGTACATACTTCAAATTGAACCAAAGGCCATCTAAGAACATCTCAGAAAATGCAGTAACATCCAGAAATGAAAGAAAAAAAGGGTTGACATTAATGCTAGTCATACCAATGGCAGATGTCACACCTGTCTGTATGATAAAGTGGTAAATGTCTGCATTTTAGAATAGGTTCGGATAAATGTATCCCTATATACCAGATTAAAAGAACTGCTGAGCTGCAATTTAATACATTTATTTTGTTTCTGGGTTTCATATCACTTTAAGGACATCGGTATTGTGATCTGACACCATTGGCTCTGTTCCTGCCCAAGTTAAAGTAGTACTAAAGCCATCCCTTTTAACAACAACACATCAGAATGCATACATTTCACACAGATCAACCGATTCACGTTAAGCAACTGCCTCATCCTCCATTTTCCCATGTGCCACTTCCCTGCACTTGCTGTCAAAAAGCGCGCGCTCAACGCATAAAGTTAGGTAATCACTGGACTGGAACTATATTTTCAATCAATCATAATGCCCCTGCCCATGCGTGCCCTGTTGGCGGCTGTGAGGGCACACACGCAAAAAAAAAAAAAAAAAAAGTTTAACTTTCTGCTTTAATAAATATAAATATATATATATATTTATTTATTTATATATTACACACACATACATACATACATACATACATATATATATATATACATACATACATATACACACACACACACACACACAGTGGGGACGGAAAGTATTCAGACCCCCTTAAATTTTTCACTCTTTGTTATATTGCAGCCATTTGCTAAAATCATTTAAGTTCATTTTTTTTGTCATTAATAAACACAGCACCCTATATTGACAGAAAAACACAGAATTGTTGACCTTTTTGCAGATTTATTAAAAAAGAAAAACTGAAATATCACATGGTCCTAAGTATTCAGACCCTTTAATACAGCCATGAGTCTTTTTGGGAAAGATGCAACACGTTTTTCACACCTGGATTTGGGGATCCTCTGCCATTCCTTCTTGCAGATCTTCTCCAGTTCTGTCAGGTTGGATGGTAAACGTTGGTGGACAGCCATTTTTAGGTCTCTCCAGAGATGCTCAATTGGGTTTAAGTCAGGGCCCTGGCTGGGCCATTCAAGAACAGTCACGGAGTTGTTGTGAAGCCACTCCTTCGTTATTTTAGCTGTGTGCTTAGGGTCATTGTCTTGTTGGAAGGTAAACCTTCGGCCCAGTCTGAGGTCCTGAGCACTCTGGAGGAGGTTTTCGTCCAGGATATCCCTGTGCAACCAGTCGTCCTGTCCCTGCAGCTGAACAACACCCCCACAGCATGATGCTGCCACCACCATGCTTCACTGTTGGGACTGTATTGGACAGGTGATTAGCAAGTGCATGGTTTTCTCCACACATACCACTTAGAATTAAGGCCAAAAAGTTGTATCTTGGTCTCATCAGACCAGAGAATCTTATTTCTCACCATCTTGGAGTCCTTCAGGTGTTTTTTTAGCAAACTCCATGCGGGATTTCATGCGTCTTGCACTGAGGAGAGGCTTCCGTTGGGCCACTCTGCCATAAAGCCCCGACTGGTGGAGGGCTGCAGTGATGGTTGACTTTCTACAAGTTTCTCCCATCTCCGACTGCATCTCTGGAGCTCAGCCACAGTGATCTTTGGGTCCTTCTTTACCTCTCTCACCAAGGCTCTTCTCCCCGATAGCTCAGTTTGGCCAGACGGCCAGCTCTAGGAAGGGTTCTGGTCGTCCCAAATGTCTTCAATTTAAGGATTATGGAGGCTACTGTGCTCTTAGGAACCCTAAGTGCAGCAGAAATTTTTTTGTAACCTTGGCCAGATCTGTGCCCTGCCACAATTCTGTCTCTGAGCTCTTCAGGCAGTTCCTTTGACCTCATGATTCTCATTTGCTCTGACATGCACTGTGAGCTGTAAGGTCTTATATAGACAGGTGTGTGGCTTTCCTAATCAAGTCCAATCAGTATAATCAAACACAGCTGGACTCAAATGAAGGTGTAGAACCATCTCAAGGATGATCAGAAGAAATGGACAGCACCTGAGTTAAATATATGAGTGTCACAGCAAAGGGTCTGAATACTTAGGACCATGTGATATTTCAGTTTTTCTTTTTTTAAAAATCTGCAAAAATGTCAACAATTCTGTGTTTTTCTGTCAATATGGGGTGCTGTGTGTACATTAATGAGGAAAAAAAATGAACTCAAATGATTTTAGCAAATGGCTGCAATATAACAAAGAGGGGTCTGGATACTTTCCGTCCCCACTGTATAATTAATATATACACTACCGTTCAAAAGTTTGGGGTCACATTGAAATGTCCTTATTTTTGAAGGAAAAGCACTGTACTTTTAAATGAAGCTAACTTTAAACTAGTCCTAACTTTAAACAAATATACTCTATACATTGCTAATGTGGTAAATGACTATTCTAACTGCAAATGTCTAGTTTTTGGTGCAATATCTACATAGGTGTATAGAGGCCCATTTCCAGCAACTATCACTCCAGTGTTCTAATGGTACAATGTGTTTGCTCATTGGCTCAGAAGGCTAATTGATGATTAGCAAACCCTTGTGCAATCATGTTCACACATCTAAAAACAGTCTAGCTCCTTCCAGAAGCTACAAAACTGACCTTCCTGTGAGCAGATTGAGTTTCTGGAGCATCACATTTGTGGGGTCAATTAAACGCTCAAAATGGCCAGAAAAAGAGAACTTTCATCTGAAACTCGACAGTCTATTCTTGTTCTTAGAAATGAAGGCTATTCCATGCGAGAAATTGCAAAGAAATTGAAGATTTCCTACAACGGTGTGTACTACTCCCTTCAGAGGACAGCACAAACAGGCTCTAACCAGAGTAGAAAAAGAAGTGGGAGGCCGCGTTGCACAACTAAGCAAGAAGATAAGCACATTAGAGTCTCTAGTTTGAGAAACAGACGCCTCACAGGTCCCCAACTGGCATCTTCATTAAATAGTACCCGCAAAACACCAGTGTCAACATCTACAGTGAAGAGGCGGCTGCGGGATTTTGGGCTTCAGGGCAGAGTGGCAAAGAAAAAGCCATATCTGAGACTGGCCAATAAAAGAAAAAGATTAAGATGGGCAAAAGAACACAGACATTGGACAGAGGAAGACTGGAAAAAAGTGTTGTGGACAGATGAATCCAAGTTTGAGGTGTTTGGATCACAAAGAAGAACGTTTGTGAGACGCAGAACAAATGAAAAGATGCTGGAAGAATGCCTGACGCCATCTGTTAAGCATGGTGGAGGTAATGTGATGGTCTGGGGTTGCTTTGGTGCTGGTAAGGTGGGAGCTTTGTACAGGGTAAAAGCTAAGGAAGGCTATCACTCCATTTTGCAACGCCATGCCATACCCAGTGGACAGCGCTTGATTGGAGCCAATTTCATCCTACAACCGGACAATGACCCTAAACACACCTCCAAATTGTGCAAGAACTATTTACAGCAGAAGCAGGCAGCTGGTATTCTATCGGTAATGGAGTGGCCAGCACAGTCACCAGATCTGAACCCCATTGAGCTGTTGTGGGAGCAGCTTGACCGTATGGTACGCCAGAAGTGCCCATCCAACCATTCCAACTTGTGGGAGCTGCTTCTAGAAGCGTGGGGTGCAATTTCTCCAGCTTACCTCAATAAATTAACAGCTAGAATGCCAAAGGTGTGCAATGCTGTAATTGCTGCAAAAGGAGGATTCTTTGATGAAAGCAAAGTTTGATGTAAAAACAATGTTATTTCAAATACAAATCATTATTTCTAACCTTGTCAATGTCTTGACTCTATTTTCTATTCATTTCACAACGTATGGTGGTGAATAAGTGTGACTTTTCATGGAAAACACAAAATTGTTTGGGTGACCCCAAACTTTTGAACGGTAGTGTATATATATATATATATATATATATATATATATATATATATATAGTATTCATCAGTTTAGGCCAATATGTTTTCTGCTACATATTTTTGGTAAAAAATAAAATAAATAAAATCGCAATAAGTGTATATTGATTGGTTAAAGTTATAGCATCTACAAAATTGGGGAAAGATTTAGGAACATTATTTTTTTTATTGTTTATACTAGTAATGGTGGGGATCAGTTATTTTTAGCGGGACTGTGACATTGCAGTGGACAAATCTGACCCTAAGTGACACTTTTTGGTGACCAGTGACATTACTGACAATACAGTAATCAGTGCTACAAAAATGCACTGATCACTGTATAAATGGCACTGGCAGGGAAGGGGTTAACACCTAATTCATTCAGCTTTAATTAAGCTTATATAAAAAGGAGCTATAGTTATGGGCTTAAAGAATTACACAGTACAACCACCAAACACAGCACTAATAATGTTTCCATTACATGTTTGCATTCTTTTGAGTCCTGATTAGAATTATCCTGCCTATGTTACGCCCCTTGTTACCATAAAAGTACAATTTAAATATTAATGTTATACCTACATAATCAGGTGTATAAAAACCTTCAATTGCGTCAAATAAAACAGAACAGTTATTTTGGAAAGATGCTGTATCTTGTGTGTCTGTTATTAATCCACTAATCAATATGAGTATAGGAGTTGCCTATCTATAAAATTTACAGAACAGTTACATGATGATTGACAATTAGTTACTGTGATCTACTGCTTTTTCATTGCCCTACTAAATATTGTGGTTTAATTGAGGAGCAAATGGTATATTTGATGTTTTAATTTGAGCCCCATTACAGTGGCAGAACAACCGGCATAGCAATCCATGCAGTCACCTCATCCCAGTGTACGGTCCAATTTCAGGTGCCCCCCAACCCTTCCTATCATCTATTCCTCCAAGAATCCTAGCAGCGTGTGTTTATCTACCGTATTTAAAATCATGCTGAGAGTGAACAGGTCAACAGAAAAAAGGATTTACTCAGATTTGCAGTTTATAATTGCAACTGAAAAATACATCTGAAAAGGTTAAAATTCTGTGATTCACAGTAAAGACCTATGTGAGTCAACAACACAGCAACCCAAGCACAATCCACAGTCCATTCTGAAAACCTGTTTGTACTTTCAACCATGCCCGAAATGCCTTTTATGCTGAAAAATATGATTATAATACAATGTCTACAGAAGATTTCATTTTTATTTAAAAAAAAAATAAAAAGGTATAGCAAATAAAAAAAAAGGTATTAGGAAACATAAGAGCAAGTTAGTAACAACTGATTATAAGTCAATGCATGTTCATATTATCATGATTTCCCACCAGTGGCAATTTATAGCCAAATAAGATACCACCCAAAACGCTCAACCTAAATATCTCTTATCACGTGAAAAGGTAAGGTATAGTGTAATTGTAATGTACACCCCATTAAAATTGATTTTTTAAATATATAGTGCTTTTCAAAAGTATTCACCCCCCCCCCCCCCCCCCCTTGGCTTTTTACCTATTTTGTTACATTACAGCCTTTAGTTCAATGTTTTTTAATCTGAATTATATCTGATGGTTCAGAACACAATAGTCTAAGTTGGTGAAGTAAAATTAGAAAAATATATACATAAAACTATTTTTCACATAATTTGTGAAATTATATCCAGCTGTGTGAAATCTAAGTATCACATGATCTGTCATTCCATATACACACCTTTTTGAAAGACCCCAGAGGCTGCAACACCTAAGCAAGAGGCAACACTAACCAAACACTGCCATGAAGACCAAGGAACTCTCCAAACAAGTAAGGGACAATGTTGTTGAGCAGTACAAGTCAGGGTTAGGTTATAAAAAAATATCCAAATCTTTGATGATCCCTAGGAGCACCATCAAATCTTTTATAACCAAATGGAAAGAAGATGGCACAACAGCAAACCTGCCAAGAGACGGCCACACACCAAAACTCACAGACCGGGCAAGGAGGGCATTATTCAGAGAGGCAGCACAGAGACCTAAGGTAACCCTGGAGGAGCTGTTCCACAGCAGAGACTGGAGTATCTGTACATAGGATGACAATAAGCCGTACGCTCCATAGAGTTGGGTTTTATGGCAGAGTGGCCAGAAGAAAGCCATTACTTTCAGCAAAAAACAAAATGGCACGTTTTGAGTTTGCGAAAAGGCATGTGAGAGACTCCCAAAATGTATGGAGGAAGGTGCTCTGGTCTGATGAGACTAAAATTGAACTTTTTGGCCATTAAAGAAAATGCTATGTCTGGAGCAAACCCAACACATCGCATCACCCAAAGAACATCATCCCCACAGTGAAACATGGTGGTGGCAGCATCATTCTGTGGGGATGTTTTTCAGCAGTCGGGACTGGGAAACTGGTCAGTTGAGGGAAAGATGGATGGTGCTAAATACAGGGATATTCTTGAGCAAAACCTGTATACCACTCTGTGTGCGATTTGAGGCTGAACGGAGGTTCACCTTCCAACAGGACAATGACCCCAAACACACTGCTAAAGCAACAATTGAGTGGTTTAAGGGGAAACATGTAAATGTGTTGGAATGGCCTAGTCAAAGCCCAGACCTCAATCCAATAGAAAATCTGTAGTCAGACTTAAAGATTGCTGTTCACAAGTTCACAAGCGCAAACCATCCAACTTGAAGGAGCTGGAGCAGTTTTACAAGGAGAAATGGGCAAAAATCCCAGTGGTAAGATGTGGCAAGCTCATAGAGACTTATCCAAAGCGACTTGGAGCTGTGATAGCTGCAAAAGTTGGCTCTACAAAGTATTGACTTTAGGGAGGTTAATAGTTATGCACATTGACTTTTTCTGATATTTTGTCCTATTTGTTGTTTGCTTCACAATAAAAAAAAAAAAAAAAAAACACGCATCTTCAAAAGTTGTGGGCATGTTCTGTAAATTAAATGATCCTCAAACAATCCATGTTAATTCCAGGTTGTGAGGCAACAAAACGCCAAGGGGGGTAAATACTTTTGCAGGGCACTGTATTTATATAGGCAAACATTATATGTTTATTCAAACTGTGCCTACAGATAAAAAGGAGATATATTTAACTAAAAACAAAAAACAAAAAACGCTTTTTCAATCATTTATTCAACAAAATATTAATAGCTGTAATGGTGTACTGTGGAAAAAGTACACTCTTGGCATCAGAAGCTGGTATTGCCTCCATCAGCAGAAATTAATTCTTGTTGGCATTTTGTAACTGCCTACCAGTCTAGGACAATTTTACCAATTTCTCCATGCAAAAAAACATCAGTTGCAAGAGGTTTGTGGGTCTCCTTAAATATACTACATGCAATATATCCATCGCACATGTTCCTGAAAAATGCATAGAGTAAGCAGTAGCAACTACCAGCTGGAGGCTGGTAACATCATAGGTCAAAACATATATCAGCAGCACACCATGGATATTTATGATCATGTCTAAATGTTTATTAAGCTCATTGCTCACAACGGTAAGGTACGTTTTGGGGCCACGCTGACTCGCTGTAAAATCACAGTGGGAGCAAGCCGCCAGTGGCGCGTGCTCGCACCCAAAAGTCGGAAGTGCAGAATCACATATACATTTTATACATTTTATATATATATATATATATATATATATATATATATATATATATATATATATATATATATATATATATATATATATATATATATATATATATATACACACATATATACATACATACATACACACACACATATATATATACATATACACACACATACATACATGAAAAAGTATTTGCCCCCTTCCTGATTTTTCTATTTTTTTGGCATATTTGTCACACTTAAATGATTCAGATCATCAAACAAATTTTAATATTACACATAGATAACCCAAGTAAATACAAAATGCAGTTTTTAAATGATAATTTCATTTATTAGGGGAAAAAAGCTGTCCAAACCTGACTAACAGACCTGTAGAATCAAGAAATCAGTTAAATAGAAGCTGGCAAAGTGAAGCACGCTAAAAGATCTAAAAAAGCAACACATCATACCGTGATCTAAAGAAATTCAAGAACAGATGGGAAACAAAGTAGTTGACATGTATCAGTCTGGAAAGGGTTACAAAGCCATTTCTAAGGCTTTGGGACTCTAGTGAACCACTGTGAGAGCGATTAGCCACAAATGGAGAAAACTTGGAATAGTGGTGAACCTTCCCAGGAGTGGCCGGCCAACTAAAATTACTCCAAGAGCACAACAACAATTCATCCAGGAGGTCAAAAAAGAACCCAGAATAACATTTAAAGAACTGCAGGTCTCACGTTCCTCGAGTAAGATCAGCGTTCATGATTTAACAATAAGAAAGAGACTGGGCAAAAATGGCGTCCATGGGAGAGTTCCAAGGCCAAAGCCACTGCTGACAAAAAAGAACACACAGGCTCCTCTCACATTTACCAAAAAAAATCTTGATTATCCCCAAGACTTTTGGGCAAATATTCTGTAGACTGATGAGACAAAAGTTGAACTTTTTTGGAAGGTGTGCGTCCTGTTACATCTGATGTAAACTAACACAGCATTTTATAAAAAGAAAATCATACCAACAGTCACACATGGGGATGGTAGTGTGATGGTCTGGGGCTGCTTTGCAGCTTATGGATCTGGATGACTTGCCGTCATTTAGGGAACCCTGAATTCTAAGCTCTACCAGAAAATCATGAAGGAGAATGTCTGACCATCAGTTCCTGACCTCAAGCTCAAGTGCACTTGGGTTATGCAGCAGGATTGTGATCAGAAAACACACCAGCAAGTCCACCTCTGAATGGCTCGAAAAAAACAAAAAATAAGGTTTTGGAGTGGCTTAGTCAAAGTCTGGACTTAAATCCGATTGAGATGCTGTGGCATGACCTTAAACAGGCCGTTCATGCTGGAAAACCCTCTGTTATTGACCTATTTTTACCCTCTTTTCACATCTTAAAGCGGTATTAAACTGAAAACCAAAAATGTAATATACAGCATACCAATCCTTAGATGTGGTGTCTGCATTCTTTTTTTTTTATATATTATTTTTCCCTTTGTTTTCATGATAACAAACCCCTAGTATTGGAGTGCACAGGGGCACCTTTGAAAAGTAGCAAAAAGTAGCATGGTCAATTGGGGGGGGGGGTACTAGCACAGGGATCCTTAAAATTTTTAAACAGGGGGCCAGACTATACTGTTGGGGGGCCGGACTATAGTTTGAAAAAAATATGAACAAATTCTTATGCACACATCTTATTTGTAGTGCAAAAAATAAATAAATACAATATTTAAAATAAAGAACTATTTTAATAAACAAACTTATTTAGTATTTCACAGAATACCCTCATCACAGACCCCCTCTTTATAGACTCCTCTCCATCACAGAGCCCCCCACCACAGACTCCTCCCCCATCATAAAGCCCCCCCATTACAGATACAACATCACAGACTCCCCCCATCATAGATGCCCCCATCACAGATTCCCCATAATAGATCCCCCCCCATCACAGAGCCCTCCAGCGGTATTACACTGCCCTATGAGATTGAAGCACTCCACCTCCCCTCTGCTACCTTAATCACACAAGACGCAAAGCATGACCGGTCCGGACAAAGGGCAGGACTTTTCAAGTGAAAGGCAGGTGAATGATTGCTGGGACTGCCCTGCTGCCGAGTAACCAATCACTGGCTTCTTAACTCCATAAGCCCCACCCTTTGTCTGGATCTGTCATGTTTCTCTTCTTGTGTGATTAAGGTAGCAGAGGGGAAGGGGGAGTGCTGCGATCTCATGGACGAGGCAGTCCACAGGCTGGGTAAATCAGCCTGGCGGGCCGCATCCGGCCCTCAGGCCGTAGTTTGAGGACCCCTGTACTAGCAGAATAAAATACACTAACAAAATTGAAGCCAAACTCCAGCTCACACTTATAAGCAGTTACAGCAAATGTTTTTTTTTTTCTTTGGGGATAAATAGTTTACATAAATAAAAGCTGATCATTGTAAGCACCCCTGCCAATGTTAAATAGTTTGTCTCCTGCCTGCAAATGTGTAACTGCTACCTCTGCAAGAGAGCTTGTTCTTTGGAAAAAACAAAAACGACTTTCTGGCCAGATCACCAGGTGAAAATAAAAAGAAGGAAAGCCTAAAAAAACAAAAACGATGCAGACATAAGATCTAATGCCGCGTACACACGAGCGGACTTTACGGCAGACTTTGCCCGGCGGACGGGATTTTGTTGGACAATTCGATCGTGTGTGGGCTCCAGCGGACTTTGTTTTCTCAAAAGTTGGACGGACTTAGATTTGAAACATGTTTCAAATCTATCCGACAGACTCGAGTCCGGTCGAAAAGTCCGCTCGTCTGTATGCTAGTTCGACGGACAAAAAGCCACGCTAGGGCAGCTATTGGCTACTGGCTATGAACTTCCTTGTTTTAGTCCGGTCGTACGTCATCACGTACGAATTCGACGGACTTTGGTGGATTGTGTGTAGGCAAGTCCGTTCATTCGGAAAGTCCATCATAAAGTCCGTTGAAAAGTCCGCCGGGCAAAGTCTGCCGTAAAGTCCGCTCGTGTGTACGCGGCATAAGAATTAGTAATTAGCTGTAATATAATTAACATTTGCTTTTTGGTTAAATATTGCTTTAACATGCTCTTTCAACATTTCAAAATATAAGCTGGCAAGTAACAGAAACATTCTCTTTCAACATTGGAATATGCAAGTTGGCAATTTACATAAACATTCCCTTTCAGCATTTTAAATGTGCAGATAAGGAAATGCTATTTACATTTACATGGCAATTCTATTAAAAGAATGACAGTCTGATGATGTTATGATCATGATAGTTACTGTATGTAATATCCTTGCTGTACTATTTAATGAAATTCATTATTTGTACATTCTTTCTTTGAAAAATCTGAAATAAAAATTGAGAAAAGAAAAAAAAAAAATGACAGTCCAATATTTGGTGGAACGTATTTTGAAGAGGAAAATTATCCTCATATATCATAGTGGCCCCAACAACAAGATCTCTGAACTATGCATGAACTACAATGCATTCTCACTCACCAGAGTTCTCCGACCATTCATTTATTTTACATTACATAGGATACAGCAGAAGGAATAAGATACTGACACATGGGGGGGGGGGGGGGGATTTACTAAAACTGGTGCACTCAGAATCTGGTGCAGCTGTGCATGGTAGCCAATCAGCTTCTAACCAGAGCTTGTTTAATTGGGCTTTGGCACTAAAACATGGAAGCTGATTGGTTTCTATGCAGAAGTGAGCCTGATTTTGCACTCTCCGGCTTTAGTAAATAACCCCCATGGTTTTGTAATGGCATCATTGAAGAAACAGAGGGGAAATTCTAGAGGAGATCTCAACTCAGAAATCCACAGACATACAAAGCCATTTGGGAAATTAAATCTACTTCCATCTGCCTGAACCTTAAACATTCATTTTAGGTGGACATGGTAAGTTTAAAAAAAATGTTCGGTATTAAAAGCACTTATCTTCTGTGGTGCAGTACATTGGCTATGAATTGAAAAAAACAACAAACCAGGACCAATACACTAAAACCTTGGATTGCAAGCATAATTCATTCCAGAAGCATACTTGTAATCCAAAGTAGTTGTATATCAAAGCTCATTTCCCCATAAGAAATAATAGAAACTCAAATGATTTGTTCCACAACCATTTATACATACCGTATATACTTGAGTATAAGCCGAGTTTTTCAGCACTGTGCTGAAAATGCCCCCTCAGCTACTCGAGTCAAGCACTTTTCTGCAGCAGAGAATGACATTTTCCAAACTGACTTTGGGGCCCCGTATCTCGGGGCCACTTGGTGCTGGGAACCCCAAATTTGGTGTGCAAACCCAGTGGAACTAGCACTACAGCATATCCAAAGCTGGGGTTCCCAAAATGTCATTCTCTGCTGCAAAAAATTGCTTGCAATTTTCCAAACCGAGTTTGGGGCCCCGTATCTCTGGGCCACTTGGTGCTTGGAACTCCAGGATATGTTGTAGTGCTAGTTCCACTGGGTTTGCACGCCAAATTTGGGGTTCCTAGCACCAAGTGACCCAGAGATACGGGGCCCCAAATTTGGTCAACTGTGTCCATCTGCAGCAATGTCATTTCAGGACCCTTTGGGTCCAGAGACCCCAAATTTTGGCTGCAGCTAGGGGGCATCTAGGAACCCTTAACTACCAAGTTTTAATTTCGGGGGACCTATGGCTGCAAATGGGCACAGTGAGGCATGCAAATGGGCACAGTGAGGCTGCAAATGGGCATGGTTGACCCTCTTTTCCACTTACAGTAGCTGCGCATTTCTCACCCTAGGCTTATACTCGAGTCAAGTTTTCCCAGTTTTTTGTGGTAAAATTAGGTGCCTCGGCTTATTTTCGGGTCGGCTTATACTCGAGTATATACGGTAATCAGGGATTGCAGATGGCATGGCAACAGTCTACAAAACTCTTACAATGTTCCATCATTCTGACACAGTAGAATTAATGTATCATATATTTCTTGAGGGATATTGTTGATAAATATTACTGTTCCATTTTAAGTAATCTAAACCGCATATATGGTAAGTCCTTTGGTCTATAGTCCATAAAAAGGATTTAGCAATGTGATGGGTTGTGTAACTATAAAATGTAAATCCTCACATGGAAGCCTCCACAAGGGGATTAGAAGAAAAAATCCAGCAGGAGCTACAGAGTGTAAAAGAGAAGAGAGGCGCCTCTAAGTGTAGCAATATGTTGCTAAATGTTGTACCTTCATTAAATGTAACCATAATGCTACACTTAGAGGCACCTCTCTTCTCTTTTATACCCAGTTGACATGACGCTACTTGTATATCAAGTCAAAATTTATTAAAAAATGTTGCTCGTCTTGCAAAACACTCTCAAACCAAGTTACTCTCAAACTAAGGTTTTACAGTATTCTAACAAGTACATAACGAAGAAAGAGTAAATCCTGCCCTAATGAGCTTACAATCTAGAGGGATACAGGCTAACAGATAAGCTCAAGATAAATGTTACCGTGTACATCATATTCCAATATCAATAAATAAGAACACCTTAGGCCAGGCTTTAGTTTTACCTATACAGGTGCATTCCAAGGATCCACTGTACAGTTACATAAAAACTCAGTTTTCCCATTTACTTTCTACAATTGCATAAAGATTTGAACATTGTAAAATATGAATGTTACTACAAAACATTAGGCAGGTGATTGTAATGCTGGCCATACACTATATGAAAAAAAAAAAAAAAAAAAAAAATCGGCCGAAATGCGGTCATTTGGCCAGTCTGAACTGTTTGCACTAGATATTATATAAATATATATATATATCAAAATTTAAAAAATGGATTCATTTATGTCCACTGAACGATTTATCGGTCATTACATGGTGGCACTATCGTTTGCTTTCACGGCTGAATGTCTGTTTTTCGAAAATGGGTTTTGGACGATTTTTCATATAGTGTATAGCCAGCATAAGGATTAATGCAAAAGGAAGGAAAAATTAATAAAAAAGGAAGAAAATATTGTGCATGATGCTTTTAAAAATAGATTGTAGAATCAGACATACATACATGTCATTTTACATAGGTCTACACTTTCACCAGCCTTTTATCAGAACGCTTCAGTCCAAGCACCACTGCTGTCCTTATAAGACAACACACGAAGCTTCCACTGTATTAGATGTCATTGCTTTAATGGTCCTGCTGCAGTGTAATGTATATTTTATCCTAGAGCTTAGACTCTAAGCCACCAGTAAGATATAAAATGCAGCATCTTAAATAAAACATGCAGTCCTATAAAAAGAAATGCTAAAATGGGTCAATGAAAATCTGTAGAAATAGCGTCATTTTTCTTTTTTTTCTTTGCATGCAATGAGGCAAGCAGTTACCTTTCATGATGGAAGTGCTGCATAGCGTGCTGCAGACATGATCGTGATCGGCAGCACTGGTGATAGACTGAAATGAATCCATTCCATCCCCTAGCAGATATACAGCCGGGTGCAGAAATCTCCTGGCTCCATTGTGTGCATGTCTCTGCAATGCACTGTGCTGCAGGCCCACATCGCACTACAGAAAGTCTAACCCTTTCACTGCCTACAGCGCTGCACAGGCACAAATAAAACATTACCTCCTCCAACATGCTATATTGGATGGAAAATATGCTACATACATTTTAGCTCAATAAAAATGATGAATAAAAAAAAAAAGAGAGATCAGGTGACCTTACCTGAAGCTCTCCAGAGAAGCTTTAATTTCCGACCCCTGGCGATTCTCAGCGATTTGGGGAACCAGAAAAAGAGACGAGCTATTCTCCTGATTGTTTTGCCGAGCTCATGTCTGACAGCCATGGCTGGTCGTTGCTATGGGCACATGTTGACGATCAGTGGAGTATGCAGGCGGCATGATCGAGCAGACCCCTGCACATCGATGTGTGACATGCTTGCTGTGAGCCGAGCCTCAGCCAGCATGTCTCAGGACCACCTGTTGCCCGGCATCCTCCTCTCTCTGTCTGCCAGTCAGCTGGTTCCTCCCAGACCTCTCCTCTTCTGGAGCAGAAGGATGTATTAATAGTGCACCAAAGGACCACAGACGTGCTCCTGAAAATCCACGTCTGGGGGGATCACTTTCACTTGTATCACACAAAAATAACATCATTCATAAAAATATATTCTACTATTCACGGATTGGCTTCCCAAACCTAAAAATAAATTAATACATTGTACATGCCTGTGGCAGTGAAAACCCTCACTAAAATATCCTAGGTGTTAAACAATATTTTTACTATTGCATAGTTTTCACCTTTAAAAAAAATATTTTTACTATTGCATATTGCTTAGTTTTCACCTTTAAAAAAAATATTTTTACTATTGCATATTGCTTAGTTTTCACCTTTAAAAAAAATATTTTTACTATTGCATATTGCTCAGTTTTCACCTTAAAAAATATATTTTTACTATTGCATATTGCTCAGTTTTCACCTTAAAAAAATATATTTTTACTATTGCATATTGCTCAGTTTTCATCTTTTAAAAAAATATTTTTACTATTTCATATTGCTCAGTTTTCACCTTAAAAAATATTTTTACTATTGCATATTGCTCATTTTTCACCTTTTAAAAAAATATTTTTACTATTGCATATTGTTCAGTTTTCACCCTTTAAAAAAAATATTTTTACTATTGCATATTGTCCAGTTTTCACCTTTTTATAAAAATGTTTACTATTGCATACTGCTCAGTTTTCACCTTTTAAAAAAATATTTTTACTATTTCATATTGCTCAGTTTTCACCGTTTAAAAAAAATATATTTTTACCATTGCATATTGCTCAGTTTTCACCTTTTAAAAAAATATTTTTACTATTTCATATTGCTCAGTTTTCACCTTAAAAAAATATATTTTTACTATTGCATATTGCTCATTTTTCACCTTTAAAAAAAATATTTTACTGTTGCATATTGCTCAGTTTTCACCCCCTAAAACAATATGTTTTTACTGTTGCATATTAATTTTTTTACAAAATTTGCATAACTTATCTTTGATCTGCATACACAATACTGTAGTTTTTTAAACTCAGAAAAAGTAAATACTTTAGTTTGACACTTTTTCTTGGGTCCTATATGGTGCTGGTTGTAAAAGCTTATTTTATATTTTTCTGCTCCCTAAAGCCCAATTACGGGCACAGGGGAAAAAAAAAAAAAATTAAAAATCCCCTTGCAGTGATGCACCCCAAAATTAGTTTTTTGCTCCCTTTTGGTTTGTTATAAACCCCAATGAAAGGGTTTTCATTTATATGTTCAGCAGGATTACCAGGTAACAATAAAGGAAGAAAAAACGTTTGAAAAAAGAAAACTATTGCAGCCACCACATCAAAGGACTGGTAAGCTGCAATGCTGTCAAATTTTGTTCTTGGGTTTACAGACACTTAAAGCCGAAGGTCGGCCATACACAGAGCAAATTTCTTTCCTCCAACCATAGGTTGGAGGAAAGAAATGCACTTGGTTCCCCCATCAACACAGACAGTGCTAATGCGGGAATCCCTCCTGCCGGGCCATTGTCTTCTCCCAGTGAGGGGAGCCGTCCCCGCTGGGAGAAGACAGTGATTATTGCTGGCAGCAATAGCAGCCACTAGTGATAATCGCAAGAGAATTTGGCAGGCTAGTTGTACCCAAGTTGACCGATCAATAAACTTGGTGTATTCAGCCTGCCCAATAACGGTTCGAATCTTGTCCGGTTCCTGCTGAACTAGCCGAGATTTGAACTGTGTATGGCCGGCCTAACTTGACATTTAATGTCCCTTTAAACAGTTTGTTTTAGCCTCCTTTCATACTTGTGCGACTTTTCCTGCGACTTTGGACATCAGCATCACATGACAAGTCGTACTCCATGATTCCTAATGATAACCATTCATATCTATGTGACTTCAAGTCGCGCCGACTTAAAAGTAGTCCCTGTACTACTTTGATCCGACTTTGATGCAACTTGAGGTCCATAGACCTCAAGATTACACAGGCATTCCCTGAAGTCGTGCCGCAAAGTTGCAGTGCAGTGCAGTGTGAAATGGACCTTGGGCTCAGCTTCCCACCTCACTCCTAGGAAAAAAAAAAAAAATTGGGCTGAGCATTACCCAACCCTTCATGGGAAGCGTAGTATTTTATGAATGAATACAAAACTTCTTCCGATTGGCTGTGTCAGAGATCATGGCGTCATCTGCCTACCGCTCCACCTCAGCCAATCAGAGGAAGCCTTGTATTCATTTATAGAATACTAAGCTTCCTGTGAATGGTTTAACCTGACTATTTTGTTCCAGGAGTTGGAAAAGAAGTGAGGCTTGCCCTCACCATGTATAATACAGTCAATAGCCCTGCACTGTATGCGATGATGCATAGGCTCCTCCTACAGATTGGAGCTTCAGGAAAGAAGAAGGAGAGTGCTGGGAGTCAGGTAAGTAATAGGGTCTCTTCTGCAACCCTCTAGACTAAGGGCCCATTAACACTAGGAACTGCATTGTAATCAACCAGGAACGCTGTGCAATGGGCCGAAAATCGCATGCACTGCAAAAAGATTGCATGGTACAAAAGTACAATCCAGTGTGGGTCGGTGCGGACAAACACACTGTGCTTCCAACCTACGTTTGGGGTGTTTTTACCTTTGCAGTGATCGTGGTGGTAAAGGGCCAATCACAGCAGCCTTTTACCACATGATCAGTTGTGTCCAATCACAGTGTAAACAGAGTTGCCAGTTATCAGCAGTACTTTCCTCATGCGCTGTCACAGGAGTAAGGAGAGGAAAGCCGGTAACCGACAATCCCGACAGGGGACATGCACACAGATAATCAGATCTCTGATTATCAGTGCAGGCCCATCAGTGTTGCTTCATCAGCGCACATCAGTGAAGGAGAAAAAATGACTTATTTGCAAAATTTTATAACAGAAACTAATGGCAGGAACACATGGTTAGAAAATCAAACGATCGCTTGACCGTCAACCAATGAAACAGCGTTCATTGGTCGAAATCGTAACCAATAAAAAAAAAATTTAAAAAAATCTTTAAAAAAGAGCAAATCAATTTCATACGTAGTGTTGACGTCTCGTGTACAAGTGGGGTCGTCTACTAGTTCTGCTCATGCGTGATAATGTTCCAGAGATATGCTTTACGGATGACCTTTACACCAATGAACCAATGAATAGAATATCGTTCATTCACAAATGATACGACAACATTTTTTCCATTTTTTTTTCCAGTAGAAAATCGGCCATGTAGTCCTGCCATAAAGGTTTTTTTTTTCCAAATTTTCCATCTTTTTTAGTTTGTTTAGCAAAAAATATAAAGCCCAGTGGTGATTAAATACCACCAAAAAGTTCTATCCGTCTCAAATTTTTTTTTTTTATATGGGTACAGTTACATAGTAGGTTACATAGTTATATAAGTAGGTGAGGTTGAAAAAAGACACAAGTTCAACTTATGTGTGTGATTATATGTCAGTATTACATTGTATATCTCTGTATGTTGTGGTCGTTCAGGTGCTTATCTAATAGTTTTTTGAAACGATCGATGCTCCCCGCTGAAACCACCGCCTGTGGAAGGAAATTCAACATCCTTGCCGCTATTACAGTAAAGAACCCTCTACGTAGTTCAAGGTTAAACCTCTTTAAAGTGATTTCAAAGCTTTGGTTTTTTTTTATAAATAACAAACATTTCATACTTACCTCCACTGTGCAGTTTGTTTTGCACAGAGTGGCCCCGATCCTCGACTTCTGGGGTCCCCCGGCGGCGATGGTAGCTCCTCCCCGCATTGTATAACCCCCTAGGAGAAGCGCTCTCCCAGGGGGGTTACCTTGCGGGCGCGCTCCTGAGTCCACCATTTGCATCCATAGCAGTAGAATGCCGGACTCGGCCCTGCCCCCCCCCCGCTTCATTGGATTTGATTGACAGCAGTGGGAGCCAATGGCTGCGCTGCTATCAATCTATCCAATCAAAAGCTGAGACAACGAGCAGAGGGGAAGCGCGCGCCTGCGGTGTAGGAATTACAGGGCTCAGGTGAGTAAAACAGAGGGGGGGTGGCGGTCAGTGATAAGATGCATTAAGGTGAAAAAACACGAGGGTTTACAACCCCTTTAAGTTTAAACAGTGTTGCATGACCTCGCAATTGTCAAAGTGCGACAGCACTAAAAACTGAAAATTGGCCTGGTCGGGAAGGTAGTATAAGTGCCCAGTAAGCAAGTGGCTAATTAATGCAAGATGATTGCATATCAGCATGCTGCTTTGATTCTTAGTGAAAAGGGAGGAAAGGTCCACTTTAAGGCCCCTTTCACACCGAGGCGTCGGTGGCAAAACGCCGCCATTTTTAGCAGCGCTTTACTATTGGTTTTTGCAGAGGTTTTCGGCCGCTAGCGGGGCGCTCTTATCCCCCGCTAGCGGCCAAAAAAGGGTTAAAACCACCCACAAAGCGCCGCTGCAGTGGCGCTTTGCCGGTGGTTCAGTGGCGCTGCCCATTCATTCCCATGGGCAGGGGCGCTTTAGGAGCGGTGTACACACCACTCCAAAGATTTTTTTTTAACGCCCTGCCAGCGCACCCCTCCAGTGTGAAAGCCCTCGGGCTTTCACACTGAGACTGCAGGGGAGCCGTTTTTCAGATGCTATTTTTAGCCCAAAAGCGCCTGAAAAACACCTCAGTGTGAAAGGGGTCGAAGAGAACTTATAATTTGAAATCCTATGGCTCCATGCACACTAGCATTTTTTTTTTAGGCAAAAAAAACGCTGGATAAAAAACACTGGTAATAGTTTTGTAGTAGCATTTTAGTAGCGTTTGATTAGCATTTATTGCAGTTCCGTTAAAAAAAAAAAAGGGGGGGGGGGGGCCTCAAAAAATGTTATTAGGAGCATTTCTGCTGGAAAGACAGTTCAAAAAACTCTACAAAAACTATTTTTTTCTGCTCCTAGAAGCTCAAAAAATGCTAAGAGCCCATTAGTGTGCATGGACACATAGGATAACACTATTTAGCTTCTAAATAACAAAATGCGGAGCGGGGAAACCGCACAGAAACGTGGCTTTCCTGCACTGCATGCTAGTGTGAGCAGGCCCTTATGGAGCATTTAGGCCTGGTTCACACTATTGTGGGTAGCTGCAGGTATAGCTGCTGCTTTTGTGGGTGTGAGAACTGCTGGGAAATCGCATGGTAAAAAAGCATGAATGAATGAAAGACTTGTATAGCGCTAACAAATTACGAACTGAATTGCCTCAAGGCGCTTATTCCGTCCTGTGTTGTCCTGTTCTTAGAAGAGGTGAGTCTTGAGTTTTTTTCTGAAGGCCCGATGGTTTTCTTTCATGCGGATGTTAGTGGGTAGACCGTTCCATAGCCGTGGTCCTTGGACTGCGAATCTTCGTTCTCCTTTTGATTTGAAGCAGGACTTAGGGACAAGGAGGAGGTTTTGGTTAGTTGATCATAGACTGCAATTTGGTGTGTAGTGTTTTATTTTCTCGCAAAAGTAGTGGGGTGCGTTCCCTTGTATGCATTTGTGGGTGAGGCAGAGGGTCCTGAATGTGATCCAATCCTTTACGGTTAGCCAATGCAGGGTGGAGATGGATTCCCAGGGTTTTTTCCCGTTATCAATCTTGCTGCCATGTTTTGGACGACTTGAAGGCGCGCAATCTGGTATTTAGGTAGTCCTATGTAGAGGGAATTTGCGTAGTCGAGTCGGGAGTTGATGATTGTTCCAACTACTGCTGCTTTCTCCTCTTCTGGGATGAAGGGGATGAGTATACGAAGCAGGCGGAGAAGATGGTGAGATACTATTTGTGCATCCATCGACATCTGAGTCAAAGAGGACTCCGAGACTTTTGGCTTTGGTGCTTGGGGAGATGGACTGTCCAAGGATGGTGGGTGGTGTCTATGGAGCTTTGGTTTTTGTATTTCGGTTTGCTTGGAGGAGGAGAAATTCTGTCTTGGATCCATTGGGTTTGAGGGAGCTTGTGGTCATCCAGTCATCCATCAGCACGAGACATTTTTCTAGCCCCTGATATTGGTCTTTTTGTTCAGTGATGCGATGGTAGAGTTGAGTGTCATCAGCGTATGAGTGGAAGCATAGGTTCGCTTTCCTGATGATTTTGAGGAGTGGACGAATGTAGATGTTGAAGAGCACGGGTGATAATGGTGATCCTTGAGGAACTCCATAAGAGATTGCCCGCGTTTTGGAGGAGAAGGCTCCTAGTTTCACGGTTTGTGATCAATTTCCTAAGAAGGATGCGAACCATGGTAGATCTGAATCTGTGACTCCTGCTACTTCTGAGAGGCGGATGAGTAGAGTATTGTGTCGAAGTATTGTGTGTCGAATGCTGCACTGAGGTCCAGCAGTACCAGGAGACATGGTTTTCCGTCATCTGCTTCTTTGAGGGCGTCGTCCCATATTTTGAGAAGTGCCGTTTCTGTGCCATGGCCAGGGCGGAAGCCTGATTGCAGTGGGTCCAAGAGTTTGTGTGTGTCAAGATGGAGTTGTAGCTGTTGTACTACTGCTTTTTCCATAACCTTGGCAATGGTATTCAGGCTTGTTACCAGTCTGCGATGGTTAGGGTCTTTGGGGTCGAGGTTGGGTTTCTTCAGTAGTGGTTTGACTATGCCTTGCTTGAGGGCGATCGGAACAGTTCCTTCTTTGAACAACTGATTTATGAGATGTGTTATCGTAGGAGCCAAGATTTCGGAAACATTCTTTCAGGAGCTTTGTGGGAATTATGTCATTTGGTGCAGTGCTGTCTCGGAGGCTTCTGATGATGTTTTTGGTAGTGTCAGTGGTGATCGGGATCAGCGAAAAATTTGAAGCTTTTGTGATGTTCGTATCGCTTTCCTCTCTTTGCTTTAGTTAAATTGAGGTTCTTTGTTTTTTTCTGTTGAATTATATTCTGAATGTTGTTGATTTTGTTGATAAAAAAAAGTTTAACTCATCGCAGAATTCTTGAGTTTCGTTTGCTGGGGACTCTAGGAAGGAGGAGTTCATAGTCTGAGCGACTAGTTTGAAAAGTTCATGAGGGCGGTTTAAGGCATTTGAGATGGAGTTTGAGAAATGTTCTTTTTTTGCTTTGAAGATTGCTTTGTGAGATTTCTCGGTAAATGCTTTGTAGTTTGTGTGGTTTTCCTTTGTAGAATTTCTTCTCCACGCTTTTTCTGCTCTTCTGCGTTCCTGCTTTAGTAAAGTAATGCCCCGTACACATGGTCGGATTTTCCGACAGGAAATGTGTGATAGGACCTTGTTGTCGGAAATTCCGACCGTGTGTGGGCTCCATCACACATTTTCCATCGGATTTTCCGACACACAAAGTTTGAGAGCAGGATATAAAATTTTCCGACAACAAAATCCGTTGTCGGAAATTCCGATCGTGTGTACACAAATCCGACGGACAAAGTGCCACGCATGCTCAGAATAAATAAAGAGATGAAAGCTATTGCCCACTGTCCCGTTTATAGTCCCGACGTACGTGTTTTACGTCACCGCGTTCAGAACAATCGGATTTTCCGACAGCTTTTTGTGACCGTGTGTATGCAAGACAAGTTTGAGCCAACATCCGTCGGAAAAAATCCTAGGATTTTGTTGTCGGAATGTCCGAACAAAGTCCGACCGTGTGTACGGGGCATAAGAGTGTCATTAAACCACCCAGAATTTTTTTTTTTTTTGAGTACACTACGTTTCGGGGTGACTGAGTCTGCAGTTGGCACTAATGCCATGTTTAAAGAGTTGAGTGTTTGTTCCGTTGAGTGGTTTAAATTTAGCACCCCTATATTATTTGCTAATGTGGTTTTGAAGAGTTCAGAGTGTAGCTTCTTCTGAGATCTGGTCCAATGTGTTGTTGTCGAGTGTTTCAGTTTTTGGAGGGTGGTGTTAGTGGCGATTTTAAATTTGATAGCGTGGTGGTCCTTCCAAGGTAGCGGTACGTTGTCGAGTATGTTGATGTCCATGTTTTGTTTGAAGATGAGGTCCAGAATGTGCCCAGAACCATGCGTGGGCGCATTTATCAGTTACTGAAGACCTAGTTCTTCTAGAAAGGGGGGGGGGACGGGACACCAAAAAAATGCTATTAGGAGCGTTTCTGCTGGAAAGACAGTCCAAGAAACTCTACAAAAACTATTTTTTTTCTGCTCCTAGACGCTGAAGCTCAAAAAATGCTAATAGCCTATTAGTGTGCATGGACACATAGGATAACACTATTTAGCTTCTAAATAACAAAAAATGCTAATAACAGCTTCTAAGAGCTTACAAAAATGCTAGTGTGCATGGAGCCTGAGTGTACCATGTAGAAAGTGTTGTATAAACTAAAAAAGAAAAGACAAACCACCACACACACACACACACAGTTTAAAAATTCAGAATCTGAAAAATAAAATCAACCTCGAGCCCGTCTACTTTTCGCAATATAAAATAAAAATTAAACATGTGAGAAGGAAATCCAGCAATGTCAGATATGTAAAAACACATATTACTAACAGCAGCAGGAGCTTCTGGATGACAACTGACAGCATAGGTATTTCTTAACTAAAACACAGATGACAAAGATTAAAGCGGAGGTTCACACAAAAATTGAACCTCCGCTTTTCGGAACCCTCCCCCCCTCCGGTGTCACATTTGGCACCTTTCAGGGGGGAGGGAGGTGCAGATACCTGTCTAAGACAGGTATTTGCACCCACTTCCGGCATAGACTCCCACGGGAGTCTATGCCTCTTCCCGTCCCCACCGCGCTGTCTGCTGGGACACACACGGGTCCCAGAGACAGCGGGGACCAGTTAGGAAGTGCAGCGCGACTCGCGCATGTGCAGTAGGGAACCGGGAAGTGAAGCCGCAGCGCTTCACTTCCCGATACCCTTACAGAGAATGGCGGCGGCAGCACCCGAGCACCGAGGGACGATTCGGTCTCGGGTGCCGACATCGCTGGACCCTGGGACAGGTGAGTGTCCTTATTTTAAAAGTCAGCAGCTGCAGTATTTGTAGCTGCTGACTTTTAAAATATTTTCGCGGGACTCCCTCTTTAAGGAGATCCCTTTTAAATTTACCCTTTACCCTTAGGCAAGAGGAAGTTAGTTTGTATATATTTTCAGAAGCTGTAATTTGCTTGCAAAAAACGGTTCTCAACCCATAGGAAGTATTTCGGGATTTAGGCATAGCTTGATCAAGGCTTAAATTGTAGCTACAACAGCGGATTCATTTTGGTGATGTCCCAGTGCAAACATACCCACAGCCTTGAAGACCTCATAAGGCCTGGTGCATTTTTTAGTGCGTTTTTTAGTTTTGCAGAAACACACTACAGTCCATTTAACATGGTTTCCTGTGGATGTAGTTCACATTTGTGCATTTTATGGAAAGCGCCAGGGTTTTTTTTTTGGTTTTTGGTTCCATAGACTTCAATGGATCAAAAGGGTGTATTGAAAAACGCAAAATGCACCTGCAATATGCAAACTGCAACCTGCATAGGTGTGAATCAGGCCTAAGGCTTGATTCACACCTATGCATTTTTAGTGCTTTTGCATTTTGCAGATTTGCACTACAGTTCATTTAGCATGGTTTCCTATAGAACATGTTCTGTAAAGCAAATCTGCAAAATGCAAAAAGCACTAAAAATGCATAGGTGTGAATCAAGCATAAAACAGCAGAGGAATGTTGGATCGTCTTGAGTGAACAAGTCAATATGTTGATTAACTGCAGGGATTGATCTTTAATTCTACTGATATTCATTTATGAAAAAGAGATTGGGGAGGTGCTATAAAAGCTGGACAGATGTCTAAAGGGAAAACAGCCAAAGTCCCTGTATAGATATGATGACAGAAGCCTCAATCCCCAATAATATCCCCATCACAATGAATTTTCTACCACCTACCCTTGAGCGTGAAGATAAAATCTTGACCCCAATACAAAATATGATCCATTCCTCCTGAACATCTACCCATCACTAATAAAATTACTATGTAAAACAATGTTTTAGGCAATGTTACAAAGCTGACAGCATGAAAGCCTCTTTGACCTCACAAACACACAATGATGCAGCTGCAAAAGCAAGCTTAAACTGGTTGTAAAGTCTCAAGGTTTTTCACCTTCATGCATTCTACGCCTTCTGTGTTGCAGCAGCCCCCCAGAGCCCCTAACACTTACCTGAGCCCGATCGTTCCAGCCGGTCTCGGGTCCTCATTGGACAGATCAATAGCAGCTGCTGTCGATTAAATCCAGTGACATGGGAGCCGGGGGGAGGGGGCCCGAGTCCTGCTGTCTGTGTCAATGGATGCAGCAGCAGGACCCGGGAGCGTGCCCGCACGAGTGCTCCAATGGAAAGCGGCTCTCCGTGGGGGCACTCGAGGAGGAGGGAGGAGCCTGGAGGCAGGGGCGTAACTACCACCATAGCGACCCATGCGGGCGCTATGGGGCCCGCAGCCGAGTGGGGCCCAGTGAGGATAAGAGCACCGCCGCCACAATCTCCCAGCCAGGGGAAGAGAGAGGAAAGGAAGAGGCGAGCTGTCCATATCAGCAGAGAGCTGAATTGCCCGATGTAAGAGCTTTCATTAGAACTTCCAGTGTTCCTGGGACTCACGTCACATAGGTCCACCTTTTGGCCCGGTGCCTTTGATAGACAGAACGCCGATCCAATGCGGGACATGTGACGTCATCAAAGGTGTCGGGCCAAGAGGTGGGGCTATGTGACGATGAGCCCCGGGAAACAGGAAATTCAAATGAAAGCTATTACAGCGGACAATCCCGCTCTCTGCTGATCCGGGTGGCTTGCCTCTTCCTCTGCCTAGGTGGGGCTGTATGGGGCACAGGCAGACCAGGCTGTATTGGGCACAGGTCATGCTGTATGGGGCACAGGTCACGCTGCATTGGGCACAGGTCACGCTGCATTGGGCACAGGTCACGCTGTATGTGGCACAGGTCACGCTGCATTGACACTAGGGCAGCTGTGGGAGGGGGGCTGTTTGCAGGGGGGCCCCATACAACATTTTGCTATGGGGCCCTGCTATTTCTAGTTACGCCCCTGCCTGGAGGGCCGCCGGCGGACTCCAGTAAAGGAGTATCTGGGCCGCTCTGTGCAAATCCCTTGCACAGAGCAGGTAAGTATGCCCTTTTTTGTTATAATCACTTTATCTTTTCCTGTATAAACAAGTTGGGAAATATTAGTTATGCCATTACAGTATTGCCTTCCACAATTTCACATCTAGAATATCCAGTCTTGTTCACATTTTGGGATGCATATATGCAGCCTCTTGGCCCACCTGTCAAGAGGCCGCATATATGCGTATGTCTGGCACAAAGAGGTTTTAAAGTGGTAGTAAAAAGGTAGAAGGTTTTGTACCTCAAAGCGGAGCTCCAGGCTCCTTCAGAAAAAGATAAAAGTGAGCAGCTACAGATACTGTAGCTGCTGACTTATAATATTAGGACACTTTTTCAATCAGCTCTCGGGTGCTGCCACCACCATCTTGCCTAAGGGTAACCTTGAAGGGTTACCTTGTGGCCTCACAGACGGTTCCCTACTGCACATGCGCAAAGGGCACTGCGCTTTGTGAAAAAACCTGTGCACAGCTCCCCTCCAAGCGCCCCCCCCCCCTCAAAAAAAAACAAAGAGGGTGCACCAGCCTAGCACATTACCTTCATACACCATTTATTATTCATAAAAGTAAACTTTATACTCACAAACAAGTTAGATATACAAGCATTTCAGTAAAATCAAAGCCACAACCACAAAATCTGCCGCACTTGACCAACTTCATGGAAAGAAGTCATCCAGGTCCAATATGGCTAACATGTTTCAAGGGGCATGCATATATTCTCACTCTCTCTTTTTTACTGGCTGCCTAAAAATATTGATGATTTGATGTTTGGCAACTCTGCCAGCAGGGTGTGCACTCAGGTGCACACAACCCTTATAATTGAGGTTTAGAAATAGTTCAGAGCTCCTACCAAGAGAGACAGGGGGTCTCTTACAGGAGTCAGAAAGGCTGCATATGGCAGTCAGAGCATGATTGTCTGCAAGAGACAGACAACGGCCTGAGGACTAAGGCCAGAGAGTAGCTGTGGCCGTTGGAGTGAAGCCGTCAGCACTGAAGCACCTATGGTCGGAGTGACCAGCGTAAAGAGCAGAGGTACTGTAAATAAAGCTGAGTGAGAGCTTAAGAGCCAGGTGGGCTAGCATTTTTCACTTGTGCTTATTGCTGGAGAAAAACCCATGTGTGGGAAACATTATATGTATGTAACCTATGTATGGACCTATGTATGGACTTTGTTTTCCTTTTAATAAAAGTAGGCTACCAAGCCCTTACTTATAGTTGCTGACTGATGTGAACTTACTTGAAAACGCATCTACCACTGAGCTAAATATCCCCTAGGTCACATTAGGCTTTGGAAAAACACAAAAGAATATAATTCAGGCTATACTATCATTCAGCTGCTTTTTGTGTAGCTTTCCATTCTAGCTCACTCAGATTAAGTATGTAGAATAACAGTTCTGATTTTTCTCATCGGTATGCATTTTTCAAGCCAGTAACTTGAATGATTGAAGACAGAGTGATGGACAAATAGATCTTTGGGGGGAGGTCCACAATGACAGCCTCCATATATATTCCAAAACAGGTTTACGCCAAAATCAATAGTAAATATCCAATATTAATAAGAAGCTTGGTTTTACTATGTGCAACTATGCGCAAGAACTACATTAAAAGGTTTGCAAATCACTTCCCCCAATACTCAGGCCAAGGTAATAATTCTGGTACAATTTTTTTATTGCAATATATGAGAAGTGAGAACAACTGTAATGATCCCACACAGGGGATATAAGCAGTAAGCATAACATGGTACAGCTTAACAATACACAATGGAAACATGTTTGGTAGTAAGAACTGTCGAACATCAACAACACTCCAGCCAAGGCTGGGGGCCAACATAGGGTGACTGAGCTTAATTGCTCAGGGATTGAGGTGTGAAGTAGTCCACAGAAATTTTGGAAAAGCAAAACTTGGATCGGGGTCACACGAGCAAGCAAAAAACAAATGAGAAAAAATAAATAAATATAAAGGGGGGGGGGGGGGCAGATGGCAAAGGAGGGACACTAGAGATGAAGGAAAGATAGAGAAGGAAAAGGAGGTGCAGAATAGGTAGGAAAGAGGTTCCCCCAGGTCGGGGGGTAGAGGAGGTCAGTTAGCAAGGTCCTAGGCTGGTCGGATGCAAAGTGGGAAGAATGTAGGACCACCATACCTTGAGGAATTTGGCGTGGAAGTCATGGAGAATACTAGGCATCTTCTTTTTAATCATGAGAGTCGTTAAAATGCTCTTCACCTCCGCAAACAGGACAGCCGACCTCTTCCAGGCCCTTGCTATTGCACGCTTTGCAGCGATAAACAAATAGGTGGCCAATTTCTGCTGATAGGAAAAGGGGATCGGGCAGTGGAGTAAGGCCAACTTGGCATCCTTGCGGCGGGGATGTATGGAAGAGAGTAGACAGAAGACCAAATTACCCTTGACCAGAATCCCACTAGGCGGGGCAGGACCACCAGATATGAAGTCCATCTCCACGCTGACCACAGCCCCTGAAGCATCTATCGCTGTAGGATGTATTTGATTCGGCAATATGGGATGGAACCCAGTACCAGCAGAGGAGTACCTTATAGGCTGCCTCTAGGGTAGCCGTGTTAAAAGGAGCATTTCGCAATATTAGACCAGGCTTTGCTCCAATCCGCCGAATCAAAGATGGATAAGTCCCGCTCCCATTTGGGGACATAAGATAAGGAGGTTGGAGTCCCGCTTGAGTTAAGGGAGGAGTAAATCAAAGATATGGTACCAGGAGATCCTGGAGAGTGTTGGCACGTTTGCTCAAAGGCCGTTTTCTGGTAGGGAAAAGCATTGTTGCGTCTGAGAGAGGAGATCCAGTGTTGTAATTGAAGATAGCAGAAAAATGTCACTGGGGGAGCTTTATGAGTCTCTTGGATTGAAGCCTACGAGGGGAAGGTGCGGTTTCCAAGGAAATGTCGGACCTGGGAGAATCCATGGGCTGGCAACCAGTAAAAAAAATGAGGTTGTTCGAAGCCGGGGGGAAACATAGGGTTATTTAGGAGGGGGAGGAGTGGAAGGGATGGGGACATGAGCCCACTGGAGTACCGGACCAAGTCCCAGAGCTTTAAGCTATGGGCCATCAAAGGGCTGAGTGAGGGGGGACGCATTTTAGGAGGAGGCCATTAGAGGGCAGAGATGGGACCGGGTTCACAGTTGGGGATTTCAAGGAGAACCCAGAGTGGAATATCGGAGGTAGCCTGGAGCATTGTAACCTGGGAGATTTGTGCAGCCTGGTTGTATTTGGCAATATTTGGGACTCCAAGCCCACCTCTCAGCCTGTGGGCATACAGGGTAAAGCAGGAGACCCTGGGACGTTTTTTGGCCCAAATAAAGGAGAAAAGCCTTTTCTGGAGGAGACGCAGGAAAAAATGCAGGGATCCGGACTGGTAGAGTCCGGAAGAAGTATAGGATCTTCGGAAGGACCGTAATCCTAACAGCATGGATGCGGCCAATCCAAGATAAGGTGGAGAACAGACAAGATGTCATGAGCGCCGTGATGGTACATAACAAGGGATAGTAGTTAGCAGAAAAAAGGAAAGGCGTAAGAGGGGGTCAGCTTAATACCCAAATATCCTAAAGCGGAGCCGGTCCAGCGGTATGAGAAGGTGGATTGGAGGTGCGTGACCAGGGAACCTGGAAGGGAGATGATGTTCAGCGCAGTGGTTTTGTGGGGATTAATCTGGAGCCGAGATGGTGGAAAAGCGGGTCAGGAGGGAATGTAGATTGGGTAAGGAGACAATTGGGTTAGTGTCAAAAGAGTGTCGTCCGCAAACATATTTACCTTGTAACATTCGCCTGTGTATGGGATTCCATTAATATTTGGGTCAGCTCTAAGGGCCATGGCCAGGGGTTCAAGGGCAAGGATAAAGAGAACAGGAGACAGGGGACAACCCTGCCGAGTTCCTCTGGAGATGGGGAATGGGGGTGATAAGCAACCCGCATAGCGGACAGCAGCCAAAGAGTAGAGTGCGGTCAGCCAGGTGAGAACAGAGTCTCCAAAGCCCCACCGTTGAAGCACATAGCATAAGTAGTCCCACGAGAGGGACTCGAAAGCTTTGTATATATCAAGCGAGAGAAGAAATCCTGGGATTTTGCGGTGGTGCAACAGGGAAATCAGGTGAACCACCTTCCGAACATTGTCCCCTGCCTGGCGACCAGGCACAAAGCCTACTTGGTCCCTGTGGATCAGGGAATGTAGGTATTTATGAATGCGTGAACACAGGATCTTGCCCAATTTTTTTATATCCTCATTCAGCAGAGAAATAGGGTGGAAGGCTTGGGGGTCATGGGCTTCCACAATGGTTTTCGGAATTATGGATATGCGCGCTCGTAAGGAGTCAGGGGAAGCGAGTGCTCCCTGTTTCATGCTATTAAAGTATGCAGTCAAATGGGGCAGCAGGAGGAAGGAAAATTTCTGGTAATATAGGGCAGAGAAGCCGTCTGGACCCTGGGCTTTTGAAAGTCGAATGCCTTTGATGGCCTGGGCTACCTGAGGTCCTGGCCTGGGGAGACTGAGGTCATGGAAGAAGGCGTCTGCTAAGTCAAGGGGGAAGGGGGGGGTTACTATCATGTGGTTTAGAATAAAAGGTGAAGTCACGGTCACGAGGGTGATGTTCCCTCCATGCATCCACCAAGCCTTGCAATTGCAAGAGTGATCTCATTTGGGCTTTTCTACAGCCAGGTCATGGGAGGGGGACACTCCTTGTGCATATTTCCTGTCCACTGAGGAATCTAAGGTTACGTTTGAGTCACCCATAAAGATAAGGGACCCATAACAGTGCTGGGAGACCACTTTAAGGCCCCATTCACACCTGAGTGTGGAGTTTTTGAGCTTTTTTCCGGCGTTTTGTCGTGCGTATTTGCGCGTTTCCATGCAGCGTTTTCCGGCGTTTTTCTGCTTTGGCGTTTTTTTTTATTAGTCAATAGGAAAAATGATCATCTGTTGCTATGTTGTCATCTGCTTCCTGCTCCAAAAATGCCCAAATCTGCCCGATTCGAGCGACAAAAAAGGGTCCAGAACTTGTTTGAGCTTCAGGCGACTTGGAGTGGAGATGTGAACCATCTCCATAGAGAATAATGGATTCTTTCCCCTCCAGCATTTTGTAGCTTCAGGCTTCAAGCTACAAAACGCTCAGGTGTGAATGGGGCCTAAGGAGGTGAGAGAAGAATTTGTGTTGGAAGCGGTTAGGAGCATAGTAGTCTACCAGAGTTACGTCATGACCATTTAGAGCACCTTGGAGCAACAGATATCTACTGGTCAGAACTGCAATTTCCTTAGTACAAGAAAATAAGAGGTTGCGCAGAAAGGCGATTAGAACTCCTCTATGTTTTTCGGGCGCAGAGGCTACATAGAAGGTAGGGAAATTAGGTATTTTGGGGCGAAGGAGGAAAACCTGGTCTCTTGTAGGCATACCACGTCAACCTAGCTAGATTTTAAATGCTGAAATACCTTTGAATGTTTTACTGGAGAATTAAACCCGTGGATATTGTGTGAATAGAACTTCAACGAAGTCATAGCCATAGCGAGGAGACGAAGTTGAGCTGAACTGGGGAGGTCCCGCATTGGCCTTCAAGGATTTGTGTCTTGGGCCATAATAGAACACCGACCTGGGGGGACAAGAGGGAGAAAAGGCAGAGGCAAGGAAAAAAAAAGGGAAAGAAGGACGGGGGGCTCATCCCAGGTCAGAGCATGGGGAGCCAGTTGCGGACGAGGTGCGTGAAAGGGAGTGCTTGTGGCTTTTCGCTGTTTCCCAGATGCGGCCTAGGAAGTTAGTAGCAGGGAAAAGAGGAGCAGAGTGGACAAGGCTCCGGTTTCCTTTGTTGGATGGCAATAGGCGAAGGGATTCCAGAATCGCTTGTGCTTCGTCCGCAGAGGTCAGGATGTGGTTGCGGCCCTTTTAGGAAAGAGAAAGCTTGAAGGGGAAACCCCAACGGTACCGAATATGATGGGCCAGCAGTGCAGAGATGTAGGACTTCATCGGTCTCCTTTTCACGATTGTGGACTGGGAGAGGTCTGCAAAGACTTGATAGCGGTTACCTTGGAATACTAGATCAGGCTTATCCCTGGCTGTTTGCAGGAGGGTTTCTTCAGGTTTCTTAGGGCCAAGCACACGGTAGATGCGGTCAAACTCCAGTCTATCAAATAGGAATGCCAGGGACTAGTTCCTGGAATACTGTTGCTGTGGAGGTGAGGTCTGAAACCGTCTCAGGGATGCCTCAGACACAGGTTACCTCTGTGAGCCCTATTTTCAAAGTCCTCCAGGTGGAGGTGGGCAGCTTCCAGTTCCTTTTTGAGATCAGTAATGTCCTGCTCATGGTTCTCCAGGACTGTGGCGGCCGCATCCATCTTGTCCTCGAGATCATTGGTGTGGGAGCCGTGCTCCCTGATCTCCTTGGTGAGGTGTGTTGCAAGTTTAGTGGTAGCAGCTGAGAGTTCCACTTGCAACATGATTTTAAAGCATGCGGGATTACCAAGCAGACCCCCAAGTTCATAATTCATACATTTTGTGGATTGGAAGGAGTTCATGTTGGAGAGATATTGTTTCTAATGTATGTTCATTCTGTTCTGGGAAATGGTTGCCACCATCCCTATTTCTGTACTTGAAATGGGAAAAAAAGACCCTCTTATGGGATTTTGAAGGCAACCAAAAAAGAAAAATGCATAACTATTTATATATAAAACCACTTTTTATTACAAAACTCTAAAAAGACATAGCCTTGTTAAAAACACACGTGACCATATTTAGGCCAAGATCCATTGTACACATCAATATACAGTTCATACTTTGCCAATGTTACATATCTCTTTGAAGGATTTGATGTTCAGCAGATAATTTGCTTGGGCATCATACATGCCGCCTAAGTATGGCCACGTGTGTGTTTTAACAAGGCTATGTCTTTTTAGAGTTTTGTATTAAAAAGTGATTTTATATATAAATGGTTATGCACTATTCTTTTTTGGTTGCCTTCAACATCCCATAAGGAGGGTCTTTTTTCCCATTTCATGTTGGAGAGACATGCACTCTCACATTGCTGCCTAGAATAAAACACAGATCTCGGGGTCAATGTGATGCTGAGCCTTTAGCCTGAGCCAAAGATCCATTTGTTGATGTGAAGTTCTACAAACAAAAAAGTGCCTCAACGTCTGATGAAGCATCCCACCATATACCTACCCTTCATCAATTAGGGCAGGGGTCTCAAAGTACCGGCCCGCGGGCCATTTGCGGCCCGCGGACCGGTTAAAAATGGCCCGCAGGCAGGGCTGATCCAGGACGTCTTTTTGCGCTGACAGAGGGGGAGGCGCCGAAGAGCTTTACCTCTTCATCTGCTCTGTCCTCTCCGCTGCACGCTGCTACAGCCCAGAGAGAGAACAGAGCGGAGGAAGGATCCGCCCATCGCCCCGCCCACCTAGGCACTGACCTCAGGGCGGGAGATTGTGTTCTCTGGGTCCCCTGTCACTAGCCATGTGTGGAAGCCAGGAGGAGAGGACTCGGGAGGCGGATGGTCCTGACTGCCAGGAGAGGTGAGTGAGCCATCACACTGAGGCAAAGTCCTTAGTGGGGTGACTGGGGTAGAAATGTGTGCAGTGTGGGGTTTTTTTTTTGTGTGGAGGGATTTGTGCAGTGTGGGGGTTAATAATGCGTTTGCTGACATCAGTGTTGGGGGTTAATAATGCGTTTGCTGACATCAGTGTTGGGGGTTAATAATGCGTTTGCTGACATCAGTGTTGGGGGTTAATAATGTGTTTGCTGACATCAGTGTTGGGGGTTAATAATGCGGTAGCTGACACCATTGCTGGGGGTTAATAATGCGTTTGCTGACATCAGTGTTGGGGGTTAATAATGCGTTTGCTGACATCAGTGTTGGGGGTTAATAATGTGTTTGCTGACATCAGTGCTGGGTTAATAATGCGTTTGCTGACATCAGTGCTGGGTTAATAATGCGTTTGCTGACATCAGTGTTGGGGTTAATAATGCGTTTGCTGACATCAGTGTTGGGGGTTAATAATGTGTTTGCTGACATCAGTGTTGGGGTTAATAATGCGTTTGCTGACATCAGTGTTGGGGGTTAATAATGTGTTTGCTGACATCAGTGCTGGGTTAATAATGCGTTTGCTGACACCATTGCAGGGGGTTAATAATGCATTTGCTGACATCAGTTTCGGGGGTTAATGTGTTTGCTGACATCAGTGTTGGGGTTAATAATGCGTTTGCTGACACCAGTGCTGGGAGTTAATAATGCGTTTGCTGACATCAGTGTTGGGGGTTAATAATGCATTTGCTGACATCAGTGTTAGGGTTAATAATGCATTTGCTGACATCAGTGCTGGGGGTTAATAATGCATTTGCTGACATCAGTGCTGGGGGTTAATAATGCATTTGCTGACATCAGTGTTGGGGGTTAATAATGCGTTTGCTGACACCAGTGCTGGGTTAATAATGCGTTTGCTGACATCAGTGTTGGGGGTTAATAATGCGTTTTCTGACACCAGTGCTGGGAGTTAATAATGCGTTTGCTGACATCAGTGTTGGGGGTTAATAATGCGTTTGCTGACACCAGTGCTGGGTTAAAAATGCGTTTGCTGACATCAGTGTTGGGGGTTAATAATGCGTTTGCTGACATCAGTGTTGGGGGTTACTAATGCGTTTGCTGACACCAGTGCTGGGTTAATAATGCGTTTGCTGACATCAGTGTTGGGGGTTAATAATGCGTTTGCTGACACCAGTGCTAGGAGTTAATAATGCGTTTGCTGACACCAGTGCTGGGTTAATAATGCGTTTGCTGACATCAGTGTTGGGGGTTAATAATGCGTTTGCTGACACCAGTGCTAGGAGTTAATAATGCGTTTGCTGACACCAGTGCTGGGTTAATAATGCGTTTGCTGACATCAGTGCTGGGTATAGTATATTATTGCTGGTATAGTTTTGAAAGTTTGCATGCGGCCCCCATGGGATATGAAAACTTGTCATGTGGCCCTCTGCCAATTTGAGTTTGAGACCCCTGAATTAGGGTCTCAGCCTTTATAACCCTCGGTCTAATCATAGGAAGTTGTCAGTTCATGGTCTGGTGTTCCTGTCCCTGTTTTGCTGAGACTCCATTCCTGCACTCAATTTGTAGTGACCCTTCCCTTGTATACTGGTCTCTATAAGGCTCTGCTTGTCTTTATTCTGCACTATATTACCTACTCAGACTTTCTTCCACACAGCTTCAACTACTATGTACTCAAATGGCACTGTTGGTTTGCGAACTACAAATCACTATCCTCCTACTCCACCCATGGAATATCTACTGACAACCAGTCGCTTCAACCAGGCCTGTACAAACAATGCATATAGGAGACCTCCAAGATCTGGTTTTACAAACGATGATCTGCTGAGCCCGAGTCATGACATGAACGTTGTCTAATGTCTAATTTTTGCCTAGAACCTATGAAAACAGGATGTTGAGATAATTAATATTTATAGTACCACTAAAATTGAAAATGAAAGACTGGGAAAATTATGGGCAACCACAATAATTATTTATGGCCATTGGGTATCTGACTGAAGATCTGTGCTACCTTGGTATGGGGAAAAAACATTTCCTTCATATGTATTCCCTCACAAGAACACATACTGGAAATGTGGCAAAACTGGCCAAACCTGCTGTCAGGAAGTTGTGATAACTATCTGTTGCATGTACTTGAAAAATCTAATCTAACTTGTCATCACCTACATTTTTTACATGCCAAAACGTAGCAGCATGTGGTTGTAAACGAATCTGTTTGTGTGAGTAATGCCGCGTACACACGAGCGGACATTACGGCGGACTTTGCCCGGCGGACTTTTCGACGTACTTTCCGACGGACTTTGTGAATGAACGGACTTGCCTACACACAATCCACCAAAGTCCGTCGAATTCGTACGTGATGACGTACGACCGGACTAAAACAAGGAAGTTCATAGCCAGTAGCCAATAGCTGCCCTAGCGTGGCTTTTTGTCCGTCGAACTAGCATACAGACGGCGGACTTTTCGACCGGACTCGATTTCAACGGATAAATTTAAAACAAGTTTCAAATCTAATTCCGTCGAACTTTTGAGAAAACAAAGTCCGCTGGAGCCCACACACATCGAATTGTCCGACGAAATCCAGTCCGCCGGGCAAAGTCCGCCGTAATGTCCGCTCGTGTGTACGCGGCATTAGTCTTGTAACAATTGCCTTTGTACAAGCGTATAAGTATCTCAGAAAATTAGATCAGGTGTTCCTTAGGTCATCAATTTATAACTGAACATTAGGTTATGACTACATTATGCAGAAATTAATACACTGCCAAAAAGCTCTGCAGTGTGGTTCAGCAAATGCCTTGGAGTCCTGGGATCCAGACTTGGATATCAGCGCACTACTGGAATGCACTTTACTACTCTGAGTTGGTAGGGTTCCTCTGGGAGTTGCTGTAATACAAGAGCTACAATGACCTTGGATGTACTGCATATGAGAATATGTTGGGTTTACCATAAATTTCATAGGCTTTTGCAATTGGTAATGAGGTTTACTTATGCTTTCCTCTGGAAACAGAAGGAGCATGTATTTTTTCACATACACCGCATTAGCCTGCATTAATCACAAGTACTGGCTTCTTACATTGAATAGGGAGTAATGCTGTTATGGAGTTAATTAGTTCATTAAAGTGGTTCCAAAACCTAAAGGTTTTATCTTTAATGTATTCTATACATTAAGGTAAAAAAAAAACTTCTGTGTTATGACGCTGTGCATGAGAGCATCAGCTCCCTCCCTCCTCACTAGGCAGCTTGATACCAATGGTTTCCGCTGATGTCAATCAAATTCTGTGATAAGGGATTGGGGGCAGAGCGGGTAAACAATAAGCAGACTGTATTGTAAAAGAGAAATAAAGAAAAAAAAAAAGGCAGAACTTAAAAAAAATCTACGTTGTTCAAAAATCATACCTTTGCAAGGCCCTCCATGATTTCTGGTACAATAATTTTTAATGCGCGTGAAAGAAACAAGACAGCTGATTACCCACACAGGGGTTATACAACAATGAGAAGGAAACAAGACATATAGGCACAAGTAATATCCTGTGCAACAAAACATTTTAGTAAAGCAAAATGTCAACTAACCAACCTTACCGATGGAGCCGTAGGTCCACATAAGTTACCTAAGCCCGAAAGCCTAAGGGCATACCATGAGGAAACAAGAGAGACAAAGCGGAAAGCCGGTCACCGATGAAGAGGAGAGGGAAAGGAGAGAAAAAAAGAAAGAAAAAAAAAAAGGAAACAAAAACAAGGCCCCCCATGATTTCAAAGAAGCTAGCCACTAGAGGCAATTGAGCAGCATTGTCTAAAACACTGCCTTAGCCACAGTAGCTTAAGGGCTGTACACAGGGTCCAAATATTTGGTGGCATCGGCCAGTTCAATAGAAAACGGCCTGTGTGTATGGCAGCCAGTCAAACAGAAGCCGGCCTCTGTCAAAGGGGCATGACCGAAAAAGGTCTGCCGATTGGCACCCAATCAGTGCTCTCAGCCAATGGCTGGCAGTGATGGAGATCGCTGTACTAACATCGGATTGTTAACATAGCTGCTCCTCCTGAGCTATTCGGGGTTTTTTTTGGTTCAGTCTGTTGGGTTGAATGAAAAATAAAAAACTGTTAGTATGGAGCAGGCTTTACACCCCAGTGGCCAGTCACATTACAGATAGGTGATCTAGGCAGACTCTGGTGAACGAAAAAATACACGATCATTGAGATTAAATGCTTTAAATATAAACAGCTCATCTGTCCTACTGCCAGTTGCTTTGAACTTCACTTTTTAAAAGATGAGGCTTCTGGTAGAATCTTCATATTTCACAAAAGTGCAGAATGCCTGCATCCCCCACTGCACATGGTGGTTCTGACCACTCTCCCCTTGTCAAGTGTTTGTGACTCTAGGAAGACCAGAGAAAGCCTCTCTCTGTCTTTCTACCTCAAACTTTGGATCTCCATCATGTCATTTGTTTTTGCACCTCCTGTGGACTGACAACAAAGCACACAACCTACTTTAAGAGCCCATTCAGACCTGTCCGTTCCTATGTGTGGCATTGACAAGGGTTTTGTCACGTGTTGATGTGCGTTTCATTATGGTAGGCCATTTATTTTGACCAAAAAAACAGACATGCAGCATTTTATCCAATGCAGCACACCATAATGAAAAATTAAGTGTCATGGTGCACTGCAAGGCATGTGCATGAAAGCTGCATTGTCTTAGTATGCTAGGTTGCCATTCAAAATGACCGGCACCACAAAAGACTAACGTGAGGATTGTTAGTTGTGCCAACACGTTCGCTACCACAACGCACTGAATCTCAAAAGGTGCGATTGAGTCCTGCACTGAAAAATGATGGAGATAGAGAGCCATTGATAACTTTTTTTTTTTTATTCTTTAATGCCGATTGTATTGCGGTCATGCTGATCCAAAGTCTTCAGTATCAGTATTTCTGAGTCACAGAGCAGGTAAGTGGACCAAGAGTCCCGACTTTAGGTTCTAATCTACTTCTTTCTAGTCAGATATTCACAAAGAATTAAGTTAAATGTTACTAAACCCAGGAGCCTGCATTCACTATATCTGGTCTCCCACAGTACACATACATGGAAATGCAATTATTTTAGTAAATATAAAACTACTAAATACCTTTTCTCATCAGCAGTATATAGCAGTCTTGTGACTTCTATCAGTATCTGGGTAAAACCTGCAGGAGAAGTTTTCATTCTACTCTGACTGTCCTATGAGGCTGCAAGATCCCTGACCCTCTGTCTGGACAGTGCTGATAGGCCCTGTGCTGATCACATGCACTCTCCCAAGAGAAGAAAAAAACTCTCTGCCATACACACCAAACTGAGCATGTGCAGAGTGCCGCCAAAGCTCTGTACTATCCAGAGATGGATTAGGGACTGTGGAAGAAGGGGAGGATCAGAAGCCAGGATTAAACAGCCTGTTTATACAATGTGAAGGATTGACCCCTTATGTTCCACAGTGAGTACAACAAACATGCTTTACTGCATATACACACTGATTTTATGATTGTGGGTTCAGTAACACTTTAAAACACATATGTCAAACACAAGGCCCGTGGGCTGAATCCGGCCATCCAGGCCCTTTCATGTGGCCCTTGCGCCTCTCCTGCAGCTGCGGAACCCCCTTCATCTCCGCCCCCACCTTGTCACAGCAAACAGCAGCAGAGAGGAGGACAGAACTCCTCTGCCAGATCCTGTGCAGCCGTGGAGAGGGTCCTCTCTGCCTCCATCTCAGCAGTTGGCAGCAGAAAGGAGGACCGAATTCTTCCTACAGATCCTGTGCCTCTCTGTGTAGTCACAGCACCCCTTCATCTCTGCCTCACCTGATCTCAGCGTTCAGCGAACTCAGGCAGCTGACTCCCGCCCTCCTCTGGTCCTCCTCCAAACCCACACTTTCTGCTGTTTCTTCCAGGCAGCAGGTAAGGGGGTGCACTGTGATGTAAGGGAGGTTTGGGAACTCTTGGCTTCTGATGTAAGGGGGAATGGGGTTCTCTGGACATCCAGTCTTTCACATACAACTTGCTCTTTGAGGGAAAACCATAATGCTGATGCGGCGCGCAGAGAAAGTTTGGCACCCCTGCTTTAAAGGGCCTGCGGGCAATTATCGCTTTAAGAAGGTTGGAAATGGACGCCCACATATATCCTCCAAAGAGGTTTCCTCCTGTGCCCATATACAACCTAACATGGATCCAAATCCAAATAGCTCATCTGATCTTCCCATACCGATGCAAGCAATCCTGGCAAAATAGGAGCAAACTTAGGTGTACAAACATTGGTTTCTATAAATATAAACGGTGATCGTTTATTACAGATGTTTTGTGCTTTTTTTTATTTCAGTAAAACACTGTGTGGCATGCAGAAAATTACTCTGCAATTAGACTGTTCCGGGGACTGATGTAACACTGACACCGTCACCATGGCAACCTCTAACTGGCACACTGATTCTAGGAGCGCTATTGTTTAGACTATAAATATTTTGCTGGAAAAAAGTAGGGCCAAAAATAGTAAGCAGATAAGCTCAATTATTGGTTATCTGCAGATTTGATTTATTCGATTTTGGAATATGTACTATATAATTTTAGCAAAGTTTGCCGATTCCTGGACTAGCTACTTTAGAATGGTGGCATGTAAAATATCGTATATGGCTTCATACTTGGTTATCAGTCATAACATATAAGCGTGTAATGTAATTCTGAAGGAGGTTTGTACATATCATAGGCTAAACACTGCTATGTGCTTTCTGCTCTTCCGCAATAATGCCCTTGAAGGGCATTGGCCTCCAGCACAATCTGAGCCCAAAATACTATTATTGAAGGAAACCGGTCATTAAAGTGATTAAGCCAAGTCTCGTTTTAAAAAAAATAAAAAATAACAAACATGTTATACTTACCTGCTCTGTGCAGTTGGTTTTGCACAGAGCGGGACTGCCTCCTCTTCTCGGGTCCCTCTTCTGTGCTCCTGGCTCCTCCCTTCTGTTGAGTGCCCCCCACAGAAAGCAGCTTTCTATGGGGGCACCCGAGCAAAGTCACAGCTCCCTGTATCCATTCAGAGATGGAGCCCCGACCCGGTTCTGCCCCCCCTCTCTTCTAATTGGCTAACTGACTGACAGCCGTGGGAGCCAATGGCGTCACTGCTGTGTCTCTGAACCCTCCCCCCAGTGCAGTGCCTCCTCTGCACCACCCCCCAGCCCAGGGCCTCCTCTGCACCCCCTAAGTCCAAGGTCTCCCCTGCGCCCCCCTCAGTCCAGAGCCTCCCCTCCCCCCAGCCAGTGTCTCCTCCACACCCCCTATCAGCCCAAGGCCCCCACTGCATCCCCCAGTCCAGGGCCTCCTCTGCACACCCCCCCAGTACCCCAATCTTTTGCCATACTAAACCCCAACTACCTAGTCCAGAGCAGGCAGGAGAAAGCCCCACCACTCAGGCAGGTCCACCGACAAAGAGTTTTTAATCTCCGGAAAGAAATAGAGCCCCAGGTGCTGGCTATTGCATGTGTAGATGAAGATAGACGGAAATTTTCCGTCTATCTTCATCTACCTAGTCCAGAGCCTTCTATACACAAACCCCTCTCCTTTTCCTAATAAATGCCTACCAGTTTCAGGAAGGCTCTCCCATGCTGAAGCTTGCTCTGGAATGCCTTTCTATAGCGCGAACAGGAGGAGCAGAGTGATTCAGTGCTAGTGCACCTGTGCAGGCTCCATCCTATTTGGTTCTCCAGTATTTGGCGAACTATGCAGTGGGCGCTGCCTGTCCATTACACTTGATCGGGTGACAATAACACCCTTACAGCAGCGCATCCCAGTGCGGGTGAGGGTGACACACCCCGTAGCATGTGCCCCCCCAGTTTCGGCCCTGCCAGGGATAGTGGTAAGTTGTGCAGGGGAGGGCTGTATGGCTGTACTGTGGGATAGAAGATCACTTACTACTGTTCTCCGGACTCTCCGCGTCGCCTACTCCAGAACCCTGGACTCTCCGTTTTGCCTACGTACTACTGACCCCTGAACTCTCCATAACCTACTACTGATCTCCAGACCCCTGACTTCTGAACTTACTAAGCCATCTGCTAATGAACCTTTGTATTACTTACTACTGAACCTCATGCAGCACTCTGCATCTCTTTAAGCCATGGACAATATTCAGCACAATAAAAATAAAAAACACACGGGTCCACCATTTCAGAAAATGTGTGTGTGTGTATACACATATACAAAAACACACACACACACACACACCATTTTCAGAAAACCTTGTGTATATGTGTTGACAATGCCCCTGTCAGCTGTGGGTGGAGTGTATCTGCTGCATAGGATTTTGCAGCTCATGAAGTAAATAGGTGGCAGTGGAAGGTTTGTAGCAGGATGCAGGGGGGTTAATCACTGACCACACCTTGTTCCCCATCCGGGGTATAATTTATTTGCCTTTCCCTGGGTTAATGGGTTGCTGCTGGGAAAGGATGCAAGCAAGCTGTGAGGTAACATGTCTGCAGGTCTTAAGCAGACCCAGTGGGGTTTATTTCCTAGCCAGAAGGCTTAGTAAAAGTTTTCTGCTGGACTTTTGTTTTGGACTATGATGTTTAACCCTTGCGAGGGAATCTTCTTGTTTTGCTGTAAACGCTGACCAATAAACATGGGCAGGAACCTCCTAAACCTATTTGGTACATGGAATACCTCTCTGCGAGCTCTCTGTTTGAAGCGGAACTCCATAACTGGTGCTTGGATGAGGGAAATCACTCTACTGATCCTTGCTGAAAGGCAATTTTGCTGGTTACGCGATGTACCTGATGTTAAAACTGCACTGAGATAAGCTATGTAAAGATACAGTGTAGTTGTAAATCTTCAACATGGAGGACTTGATAAGGGCCTTGGTCCAAAGCAAGCTACTCCTGCCCAACAAGAAATGAATAGACTGTGAGCCGCCCAGCTGGTGAGCACGGAAGCTCAAGTGACTGATTTTGCTCAGGCAGCTGAGAGAGACAGACAAGCCTTAGCAGAAGCGGAATGCTACTTTGCTGTAGAGGACCTCTTTGCTGGGTCTACAGTTTCAAGGTCCTTAACTGCCAAAAGACCCACTCCTATAGCTACCAGCTCAAACCCAGCATCACAGCCGGTAAAGTCAAAAAGGGAAAGTCCTGAGAAACTGGCAAGAGTGGTTGGAGGGTCACCGCCTGCTGAAAGGCCCCGTCTGGGGAGCCTAGGCAGAACTAGTGGGCAACCCCAGTGTTGGTGATGCAGTGACTGGGGTCACATTGCTGCCATATGTCCCCTGAACCCATGGAATATGTGGCCCAGGATACAAGCAGATGTGAAAAAACTATTGTAAGTCTTGCCCTGAAAGTCAAAAGTCAGCCCCTATGCCCCATTACTGCAGCCCACTGGTGCCATTGCCCGTGATCAAGGTCCCTTTTGACAGAATCGCTATAGATCTGATAGGACAAGTAGTTAAGTGGGCTAGACGCCATCAGCACATTCTAGTGGTCATGGACTATGCCACCCGATATCCTGAGGCTGTTCCCCTAAGAAACACTTCCTCTAAGACGATCATCAGAGAATTGTTCTACATGTTTGATGAAAGCTTCTGTTCTCTCAGGCCTTAAAGCGGTAGTAAACCCTGGAAGTTTATTTTTACCTACAGGTAAGCGTATAATAAAGCTTACCTGTAGGTAAAAATGAATAACTCCTAAAACGTGCACGGTTTAGATGATATTCTTGTGAGAAGCAGTTGGTGACATCACCCGCACATGCGCTCTGAAGGAACGGCATACCCATGCCCATTCCTTCAGAGCTGTGTGCCGCGGCTGAGACTCCCACTCGCATGCGCGGGAGTGACGTCATCATGGCTCAACCAATCAGATGTCCGGAGTCCCCGAATCCAAAAGAAATACTGGGTGAAGATGGAAGCCTCTGCAGCGGTGACAGCGGCTGCTGAAGGGTTTCTTTTTAAAAGGTAAGTCTTTCACAATTTTGCTAGTATGCGGCGCATGAATGTTCTCCACCATCACAGCATAAGGCTTACCAATAGACTAGTCAGTAAATTGATTTTTCTTTTCATCCTCTCAGTAAAATGGTGAGACCAACATCTAGAGTTTTGAAACATTTCCACGGTGTAATTTCTGCTGAATGTAAAGCTGCAATTTGCAAATATTGCGAGGAGAAATATTCTTTTCCAAATGCTACAAGGATGACAAAACACATCCTGGCATGCGAGAGGTGCCCTAAAGACATTAAAAATACTTTATGGAATGAAATGATGACCATAGTGAAAGTAGCTTTTCCCTCCAGAGTTCACATTTCAGAGACGCTCTTTCTGCTTATTCTGGATCAACACAAAGGGGGTTATTTACGAAAGGCAAATCCACTTTGCACTACAAGTGCACTGAAAGTGAACTTGGAAGTGCAGTCGCTCTCAATCTAAGGGGTATATCTGAAATGAGTGGAAGTTCTGCTGATTTTATCATTCAATCATGTGCAAGCTAAAATGCTGTTTTTTATTTTCCTTGCATGTCCACCTTGGATCTACAGCGACTTTACTTCCAAGGTCACTTTCAGTGCACTTTAAAGTGAACTTGTAGTGCAAAGTGGATTTGCCTTTAGTAAATAACCCCCAAAGTGTTTTTTCACCAGCAGCATCTTCAAGAAAGGAAGTGTTACAAACCACTGCCTCCCAAAAATACACAATACCTTCAATTACAGAGAAAATTACACCTGAAAATCAGGAGAACATTCACAAAGCTCTTGCAAGAGCAATATATGCTTCTGGATCAGCATTGTCAATAACTGAAAATGCATATTGACAGGAAACTTTTATAGTGCCATCCTGTCCCTTCTACATTGAACTGTATTGTAATTGTACTGTCCCTCTATTGTAAAGCACTGTGTAAACTGTTGGCGCTATATAAATCCTGTATGATAATAATAATGATAATAATAATAATAATAATAATAATAATAATAAAAAATACAAATTATGGGGGAAAGGGGGTGGTTACCCTTTCTTATGTAAATTTGAAATGTTCTTAACATATACAGTCCTAGTTATTCCATTTATAATAAAATGATACAATTTTAAAAAGCAAGTTTAGTTTATTTACTGAATAAGCTGTACTTTTATTTCATAATAAATTTATATAAATACATTTGCATAATACTTTTATATACATTGCATTTTACGTTCCGAGTGGAAACAACTTTCAATTTGTTAAACTACTATACAATGATTTTTAATTTTTTTTTTCCAAAAATTTAAATTTTTTCCACAAAAAAAACAAACAAACAATGGCTTCAACATTGGCAGGAAATTTTACATCTCTACCAACCACACAAGTGGAAGAAGGAGCAGAGCTATTATGTAAATTTACTCAAAGCCTGGAAAGATAGAAAAGCCCTCCGAGCCCTGGGTGATCAGCACCCTTATGCCCCGTACACACGGTCGGACTTTGTTCGGACATTCCGACAACAAAATCCTAGGATTTTTTCCAACGGATGTTGGCTCAAACTTGTCTTGCATACACACGGTCACACAAAGTTGTCGGAAAATCCGATCGTTCTGAACGCGGTGACGTAAAACACGTTCGTCGGGACTATAAACGGGGCAGTGGCCAATAGCTTTCATCTCTTTATTTATTCTGAGCATGCGTGGCACTTTGTCCGTCGGATTTGTGTACACACGATCGGAATTTCCGACAACGGATTTTGTTGTCGGAAAATTTTATCTCCTGCTCTCCAACTTTGTGTGTCGGAAAATCCGATGGAAAATGTCCGATGGAGCCCAAACACGGTCGGAATTTCCGCCAATACGCTCCGATCGGACATTTTCCATCGGAAAATCCGACCGTGTGTACGGGGCATTAGAAAGCGGAAAGCATAAGTGAGGTTCAGGGTGTGTCAGCATCACAACAGCAGGAGGTGAGAGCTTCTACAGCAAAATAAAGATTTCTTCTCAGAGTTGCCAGGCTGTACAAGTGCAATTAAACATGACATTGTCAAATAACCCCAAGGTTTGGGTGCGGCTTAAGAATCATCATATTCCAGAGGCCTGCAGACAGACAGTAGCCAAAGAGGTGCAGAGGATGTTAGACCTTGGGGTTATAGAGCAATCTAAAAGTGAACGGTGTAGTCCTATAGTCTTGGTTCCCTAACCAGATGGGTCCTTAAATTTTGCAACGATTTCCGGAGTTTGAATGAAGTGTCAAAATGTGATACCTACCCCATGCATCGTGTTGACAAACTAGTTGAGAAGTTGGGTCCCGCCACGTATATAACCACCCTGGATCTTACTAGAGGGTATTTGCAGGTTCCCCTGACAAATGAAGCAAAAGAAAAAAAAAACTTTTGCAACTCCAGTGGGCTTGTATGTCCAGATGCCCTTTGGGTAAAATGGTGCTCCAGCTACATTCCAGCGGATGATGGATGAGATTCTTAGCCCTTCAGACTTTAGGGGGGGGGGTCGGGCTGTGGCCAGTGGGACAACAACTTGTCCTGCTGTCAGTGGGAGGGATAGTGCCCCATCGTTGCTGTCAGTGGGAGGGATAGTGCCCCATCGTTGCTGTCAGTGGGAGGGATAGTGCCCCATCATTGGTGTCAGTGGGAGGGATAGTGCCCCATCATTGGTGTCAGTGGGAGAAATAGTGCCCCATTGTGGATGCCAGTGGGAGGAATAGTGTCTTGTATCAGTAGAAAGAAAGGGCCGGATAAAGGCAAGCAAAGGGCCTCATCTGGTCCTCTGGGCTGCAGTTTGGAGACCATTGATCTAAGGCACTGCTGCATCTGACTTCTAGTCTAATGATATAATGAATGAGACTTGGTGATGTCACTATTATACTGATCACTGTTACCTTGCTGGAGAGAAAGCTGTAACTGGGAACTTGCAGTGCAAGGATGTCCCTGCTTATTCTTCATTTACTCTGTGGATCTGTGCTTTCTGAACCTCTCCTGGTGCTTTTTTATTATCATCCCACCAGTTATCAGATCACCAGTCTTTAGGGGGCAAGTCCGCCTTATTTCTATAAAGATGGCTGCTTCCACAAAAAGACACAATGCAGAAAATGGCATAGCAAGTAAGTAACAGGGAAACGATCAGCTGCAGGGGGACCACAGACAATAGTGGCGACTGGTCCTTTGCAGTCTGCTTGCCTTTTTTTTGACTATTGGTCATTGGAAAACATTTAATTTCAAACTTCTGCTATCTATCCATTGTGTGATTTTTGCAACTGAGACAGTAACTTTAGTATAGTAGGCTATTTGTAACAGTGGGACGACATCATTCACAACAAACAAGCAGTGTCCAATTGTAAATTATTCTACTGCAGCTTTAAATAAAAGAAATAAAGCATTAGACTGGCTGTCTTTTTTCCAGCACATTTTTTTCAGGTATTAATCAATCCATTTGGTAAATGCCATCTACACGAACAGAAAAGAGAAACGGTTTAAAAATGACTTCACATACCAAAGACTGCAATGATTAACCCACAAGCTCCATCCCATAGAGGAAGGGACTACTAAAACATCAAGCTATATCAGATGCTGGGTCACAAAGCCCCCACTGTGGTGCCCTTGGTCTAGCCAACAGCAGAACATACTGTAGTGTAGATAATAGGTTTGAGATGATATATTCAGCCTTGTCATTTGAACACAGCTGTAATAACAGGCCATCCTTCGGGCACTGTGTCCTTCCGATTTATCTTAAAAATGATAGTCACTTATCTTACGTAACAAACACAAATCTTCACAGTCTCCAAATAATCATAATAAAAAAAAACCTCAACACCGCAACAATGTTTTACAAATATTCACATATATAGCGGAGGAACTGCCAAAGACTTCCATCAACAGCCTGCATGTTTTTACACAACATATTAAACGGATATTAAATGCTTCGTTTAAGCGCTTTCAGCTACTGATTTAGCCACTAAGGGGATGGTAAAAAAAAAAAAGGAAGAGATTAAAGTGGTTGTAAAGCTTCAAGATTTTTCACCTTCATTTCTTACCCGAGCCCGATCCAGCTATGTGCACGAGCACAGCGGCTCCAGCCGCTGTCTCTCTCCTCATTGGACAGATTAATATTAGCAGGAGCCATTGGCTCCCGCTGCAGTCAATCGAATCCAGCGACACAGGAGCAGGGGGCAGGGCAGAGTCCTACTGCTGCATCCTAGAGAGAGAGACCGCACCCATTGAAGAGGCGGGGCCTGGAGCACCAGCGGGGCACCCCAAAAGAAGAGGATCGGGGCTGCTCTGTGCAAAACAATTGCACAGAGCAGGGAAGTATGGCCATGTATGTTATTTTTTCTCAACCCCCCCCCCCCCCCTTAAATTGCAAAGGCAGACAGGAATGTACACGTGGTGGCAAAAATTATCCCCCCCAAGCAAATGGAGCCATGCCGCAACTGCATGCAATGCAACTGCTTAGTTAAGAATTTTAACAAATACTTTACTGGGGAATGTTTATTGTATTGTGCTCCTTGTGTTCAGCTAGGAAACGCTGAGGGTTTAATTCTACCTTACAACACATCATAAGGAAAGAATATTTTAATAGTATGTGTATCCTATGAGAAAAAGTGGATTTATAAGGTTGTCTTGAATTTGCCACTTATGCCTATTTAGGCTGGGTTCACACTGATGCAGTGTACCGCATCGCATGTCATTTGTACAGGAATCGCACTGGATTCCTGTACAAATGCCATGCAAATTCAGTGCGGTGCAAATGGAGCCTTACATCATGTATGGCTCGATTCGCACTGCATCTGAACCCATGCGATCCGATTCCATAGTTCGCACTGCGATCTGTGAACCGATTTGGGGATGTCATTAACTTTATATTGACAGCCACATCAGTTTGCAGAGCACATTGTGAACTGCCTGCGATTCTGATGCAGTGCGGGAACTCACACAAGAAAACTATTGGGTTTGAAGGAGTTTTTCAGCTGTAAAAACTCTACTCTGAAAAAATGCTGAAAACGTGGCTATTCGGTGTTTGGGCAGTTTTGAGCCATAAGCTTTTGTGGGAGTATAGTTTTGATTTAAAAAAAACGCACACGCGAACACTAATGCAAAAGCGCTAAAAAAACTTGTGTTTTTAATGCAGCATTTTACAGCTAAAGCTACTGACGTTTTTTAGAATGTACAGTGTGCATGAGGCCTTATGCCGCGTACACACGTTTTTCTGACGGAATTCCGCTCAAGCTTGGCTTGCATACACACAAAAGTTCGCTGAACTTTCGACCGTCAAGAAAGTGGTGACGTACAACACTACGACGAGCCGCGAAAATGAAGTTCAATGCTTCCGAGCATGCGTCAAATTGTTTCCGAGCATGCGTAGGAATTTTGCACGTCGGAATTGGTACAGACGATCGGGATTTCCGATCGGAACTTTTTACAACCGAAAAATAGAGAACCTGCTCTCAATCTTTTGCTGGCTGGAATTCCGCCAGCAAAAGTCCAATGGAGCATACACACGGTCGCATTTTCGGACCAAAAGCTCTCATCGGACTTTTGCTGGCGGAATTTCCGCTCGTGTGTACAGGGCATAAGGCTCAAACACAAACAAACTCAGCAAAAAGGGTAGAAAATAAGTAGATATGGGTGTGTGGCGCTACCTGAAAACTTGATCGGGATAGCCTTATTAGTGATAAACCCGTACCACAGCTTATATATCTATATGGTGTTTGGACACCAAGGGGTACCTCCCCCTTACATAGAGAAAGGTAAAAAATCCGTAGGAGAATTACAATGGCGTATAATATAAGAAATAAAAAAAACCCATCAGATGACGCACAGCAAAGGATTGTGCTACGGCATCTGGTGATAAGGCCAGAGGCTGTACCACATATAGTGCATTTAATGAAACCGTATTCCATAAACTATATTAAGATTCTATGCATAATCTACTATTATAACAACAGTTTAGTGCATCACGGGAAATAGATCAGGCACACATCAGTCTACATGCGATACATATAGGTCACAGCACCTTGATCCTAAACCATAATGTAGTATGTCATGGGTTAAAATCGCATGCGTACAGGACAAAAAGTATTGTCAAGAAGTTCCAGCAATTAGATCTCAATAACATATAATAGTCCCATAGATGGGTACTAGGTTACTTCTACAAAATTCCCAATGGTGACTTAAAGCGGGGCGCCGCCGAAAATTTTTTTTTTAAAAGTCAGCAGCTACAAATACTGCAGCTGCTGACTTTTAAAACATGGACACTTACCTGTCCAGGGCGCCCGCGATGTCGGCACCCGAGGCCGAAGCGTCTCTCCGTCCTCGGGTGCTGCCGCCTCCATCTTCGGTAAGGGAATCAGGAAGTGAAGCCGTGCCGCGCCGCGCAATAAGGATGCTCCCTGCTGCCTCTGGGACCCGTGTGTTTCCCAGCAGGCAGCGGGGAGGGAGCAGGAAGTGGCGTAAATAACCGCAGATTCTGCGGCTATCTATGCCGGAAGTGGGTACAGATACCTGTAATATACAGGTATCTGTACCCCCCTCCCCCCTGAAAGGTGCCAACTGTGTCACCGGAGGGGGGGAGGAATCTGATGAGTGGAAGTTCCACTTTTGGGTGGAACTCCACTTTAAGTGCTGAGATAGTTGTCTGGTGACTCTGGTGCTCCCCCTTATGGTTGTCTACTCACCAGCTCCCGGAGCCCCTGCAGGGGTAATGCGCCTGTGGTGTGTTAGACTTGGATTCTCTGCTTGCTGCTTCCTGCAGTATATACCTTTGATGCAGTCAGCTCCCCAGGGTCCATATAGGGGTAGTGCACTGTGCTGGAATGTAGATGGACCACTGTGCGTGCTGAATTCTATAGTAGATGTCTCCTGTGCGTCCCAATCCGTGGGGGTATTGCGTTCCCTCATGCATCAAGAAAAAAGAGCTTCCATGGTGTGATAACATATGGTCACTTTATTAAAAAACTAGTGTGCACAAAAATAGATTGTGGCCAGAACAAGATATAAAATACAAAAAAATTGTTTTTTACCACATAAAAATTAAAAAATAATAAAGTATAAAAAATGAATAAAAGGTCCAGAAACTAATGTATTCCTACCCAGTGCAAATGGGATAGGATACCAATAGTCCCCAGGTACTAGACAAATCAGAAGGTCCCTAAAGAGCATAAACGAGGTGGGGGGGATGTGAGTCCACCAGACGCTGAGCAGCGCTCTGCTCTCTCGTGTGCCCTGGAGGTGACGTGTAGAGCGTGGTGCCGTTGTGCGCGCTTCGTCACACGACGTCACCTCCAGGGCACACGAGAGAGCAGAGCGCTGCTCAGCGTCTGGTGGACTCACATCCCCCCACCTCGTTTATGCTCTTTAGGAGGGACCTTCTGATTTGTCTAGTACCTGGGGACTATTGGTATCCTATCCCATTTGCACTGGGTAGGAATACATTAGTTTCTGGACCTTTTATTCTTTTTTTATACTTTATTATTTTTTAATTTTTATGTGGTAAAAAACTATTTTTTTGTATTTTATATCTTGTTCTGGCCACAATCTATTTTTGTGCACACTAGTTTTTTAATAAAGTGACCATATGTTATCACACCATGGAAGCTCTTTTTTCTTGATGCATGAGGGAACGCAATACCCCCACGGATTGGGACGCACAGGAGACATCTACTATAGAATTCAGCACGCACAGTGGTCCATCTACATTCCAGCACAGTGCACTACCCCTATATGGACCCTGGGGAGCTGACTGCATCAAAGGTATATACTGCAGGAAGCAGCAAGCAGAGAATCCAAGTCTAACACACCACAGGCGCATTACCCCTGCAGGGGCTCCGGGAGCTGGTGAGTAGACAACCATAAGGGGGAGCACCAGAGTCACCAGACAACTATCTCAGCACTTAAGTCACCATTGGGAATTTTGTAGAAGTAACCTAGTACCCATCTATGGGACTATTATATGTTATTGAGATCTAATTGCTGGAACTTCTTGACAATACTTTTTGTCCTGTACGCATGCGATTTTAACCCATGACATACTACATTATGGTTTAGGATCAAGGTGCTGTGACCTATATGTATCGCATGTAGACTGATGTGTGCCTGATCTATTTCCCGTGATGCACTCAACTGTTGTTATAATAGTAGATTATGCATAGAATCTTAATATAGTTTATGGAATACGGTTTCATTAAATGCACTATATGTGGTACAGCCTCTGGCCTTATCACCAGATGCCGTAGCAAAATCCTTTGCTGTGCGACATCTGAGGGGTTTTTTTTATTTCTTATATTATACGCCATTGTAATTCTACGGATTTTTTACCTTTCTCTATGTAAGGGGGAGGTACCCCTTGGTGTCCAAACACCATATAGATATATAAGCTGTGGTACGGGTTTATCACTAATAAGGCTATCCCGATCAAGTTTTCAGGTAGCGCCACACACCCATATCTACTTATTTTCTACACGTTTAGCAGAGCACCTTTTTGGGTACTTTGTGTAAGGGAGGCAGCAACCTGAGGTTTCTGGCCCCATAGACGTGCCCTAAGCACAGTTTCTTGTCATTTTCTTTTCAGCAAAAAGGGTATTACTTACAGTCGGTGCCATGTATCCTTTGTGCTGCTGCCTCCCCCTTTTGTAGAATTCCTACTCCTGCAACACTGACCCTTCCAGTGCGTAAAGGGTTAATGGGCTTGACAAAGCTGTGACAGGACTCATGAAGAGTGCCGGACAATGCCAGTCCTTCCCACCCAGCTCCTCTATTCACAGAACCTGTGACTACAGCTCCTATCAATGAAACACGATCCATGAATGCAGGGGGCAGACCCTTTAATCATCACCCATTCTCCATTCATAGATCACATTTCATTCATGGAAGCTGTAGTTATGGCTTCTATGAATGGATTTGTTTGGCAGAAGTCAAGCATAGTCAGGGTACAATCTTCTGGGACCCGTCCCAGAAGATTGCTGGCAGGGAGGGGACGCCTAGGCCGAGGGGAGGAGTCGCCTAGGCAGCCGTGAAGAAGAAGGAGGAAGTGGGACAAGAAGTCCCACTAAAAAGAAGGCACCCACCCCCCTCCAAAAAAAAATGACATGCCAAATGTGGCATGTAAGGGGGCGAGGAGTGCTTAAAGCGGAAGTTCCACTTTTGGGTGGAACTCCGCTTTAAGCAATTACATTTGTGCTGAGTTTTTGTTTTTTTAGTAAAACCTTATACTTTGAATTTACACTTTTATACATGTGTGGCCACCTATACTCCTTAGCATGTCACAAAAAAAAAAATCAGGTATCCTATCTTATGGGACATTGTCTTGTTCTAGAGAAATAAAGCTATCAATCATCATAATGCAGAAAAAATAGAAAATTTGGGATCTGATGCAAAAGGGTTCATTTACTAAAAAGAGTATAGGTTGTCCACTTCACAAAGTGGAGTTGGGCTACATGAGCTGTATTTAGTAACCCATAATACAAATTAGATTTTTTCCCCATTTGACAACCCTAGGCCAATGACAGATGCTCAATATTTAGTTGTCATGGACTACTGCATATCATTGGTTTATACAATGTAATAAAGGACACCAACATATAATCCACCCGGAACAGAGCTGATTGGCAGGGGGGGGGGGGGGGGGGCGCTTGACCAGAGCAAAAGAGAATGATCTGGCCATCCACACTTGAACAATACATGGCCAGGCCTTGCCACAATTTTCTCCAGAGCCTGCCTAAAAATATAATCTGACACGCACCAAAGAGAAATTGCCTTTTTCTCAGTAGAAAATAGGATGGACTATGTTTACTATGCACAGAGATTTATATTGCTTGCCTTTATTGAACTGTATATGACCACCAAAGCCTGGCAAGGCAAACTATTTACACTAGTAGTGACTTAAGCCCCGTACACAGGGGCCAAATGTTGGACGGCATCATCCGGTTCAATGGAAACCGGCCAACATTCGGCCCGTGTGTACTGCAGCTGTTCGGCAGACTTCTGTCTAAGGGGCGTGGCTGAAAAAGGCCTGTCGACCAGCTCCTGATCAGCGCTCTTAGCCAATGGCTTAGAGCACTGACTTGAGTGTTCTGGTCGGGGGGCCGTCCTCCTGTCAGAACACAATAGAACAGCAGCGGAGATCGCTGTACTAACATCAGATTGTACAGCAGCTCGGACCTGAGCTGTCAGTTTTTTTTTTTTTTCGTTCAGCCCACTGGGTTGAAGGAAAAATAAAATAGCAGTGTATACTGGGATTTACCATTCGATCCCATCAGGCAAGAGGATCTGCTATCCCATCCTTGACACAAGAAAAATTATTTGTGGTCAATCGCTCCGAAAATCACCCAGCAATTTCCCACCATCTCAAAACAAGCAAACTCTGGGAGATACCAATCTTTATATTGATAGATAGAAATTCCCTGTGCACAGAAGCTTGGGTTTATGTTGACTTGGCTTAGCTAACATACTTCAAAAACTGTTCATATGACATGCCTTACGAGGAAACTGCTGTAAATGGAAGGCTGAAAAAATGTATAGCATCTGAAATAGGAGCAGCACATCTTCCTAAGTGACTAGACCGGTTTTATGTAAACATATGCAAGTGCCAGAAACAACTGTCCAAAAGACTATTCCAATCTGATTTACTGGTTAATAAGATTGGCCATAGTAGGGCAGAAGTCACATTGAAATGGCCAGGTGTGTAAAGATTTCTTCCTGACCACAAACCTGTCACCACCAGGACCCACCTTCTAAATATCTAGGCGAGTCAGCCGGCTTGTGGTCTATATGTGATAACAATCTTGTTCTTTCCTCTACAGACATGTTGAAAATTGGCGCTCGACTACATAGAACTGCTCTGACAAGTTCATAAACGATAACTATTGCCCCTTAGAAAATCCCTACACAACCAGATCCTCACCCAACGCAAACAATTCTCAGTCCAAGTAAAAGTCTCGTATCTCCAACTTGACTTTTTTCCAGTATTTTTAACAATGGCTAAACTATATGAGGTAGTGTAATATTTTCAATGAAGGAAATAAAATTTCCAGCTGAACTGACACCACCTTAAAGTGGAAGTCCATGCAAAATCTAAAATCCCTGCGCCAGGGATCTAACACTAACCTCTCTTTCCCTGTAAAGAAAAAATAAGTATACATACCTTTTTGGAAACCGGTCTGACCCGCTCTGACCTGATCTCCAGCGGCGGAAGCTCTGCAGAGGACACGGACGACAACGGCTAAGAAATGAATGGGAAGTGACGTCACTCTTAGAGTTACTATGGGGCTTCTGTTGTCCTCCGTCTCCTCTGCACCCACCTACACAGAGAAGCAGGGGCGGATTGACCATTGAGCCACTCGGCACTGCCCGAGGGCCCTGGGCCATTAGGGGGCCCCATCAGGGTTGCCAGCCTCAGTAAAACCAGGGACAGTATGTATAAATCTGTGTTTTTTTTTACATCTGTCTGTGTATACTGTGTGTACATGTATGTGTATACTGTGTGATTATATACTGTGTGTGTGTATACTGTGTGGCCCCATAATCTCTTATTGCCTGGGGGCCCCATAATCTCCTATTGCCCGGGGGCCCCATGAGTTATTAGTCCGCCCCTGCAGAGAAGCCACGGCTGACAGCTCAGAGTGGGATCTGGTCAGAGCGGGTCAGATCGGTTTCCAAAAAAGGTACGTATACTTGTTTTTTCTTTACAGGGATAGAGAGGTTAGTGTTAGATCCCTGGTCTCTATAGATGCAGGGATTTTCGTTTTTGCACGGACTTCCACTTTAATAAAAAGGTAATTATATTAAAATCACATATAAAATATAAATTGACACTGTGTGATATGAATTAAAAGTAGAAAAAAAAATTAAAATAAATAAAATATGGAAAATGTTGGAAGCTCCATTTCTAGAGGTATCTTTCTGTCGTGCCCATCACACTGTGCCTTTATCCTAAGAAACCAAAAGCCTCTCTTGTTAAACTAGATAACACAGGCTACTTAATCAGCAGAGAGCATTTTTTGAAAAAACAAAACAACTTTCTAGTTGCTACATGTTAATACATAGCAAAGGCCTACCCTTCTGCATCCCCACCCAACGGTCTTGTCTCCGTAATGTGAATGGAAACTTATTTTAAGGCTGACAAAGAAACACAATACACAGAGAAAGCTAAACTCTTCTGCAAAGGTAAATATGCTGTTTATTCTGCACAATGAGATTTATTTAAGCTAAAGCAACAATGGGCCATCACAATGGTACAACCTTACAAACCCTTATAAAGCTCACAAGGTGGGACCATCAAAGTAAGTATCTTACGCCTTTTCAAAACATAGCTAAGTCAAACTGGTGTTAAAGTAAATGTTTTTACTCCTTTAGATAAAAATAACTTAACTGACATGCATTTTCAATTTTTTTTTTTTTACGTTTCCTCTTCGGACCTCTTTTTTTTCCACTTGTCCCCTAGCCACGCTGCTACATATGTGATATTATTGTTCTCTCTGTTCCCCCGTGTGCCGCTAGTACCTATGGAGTCCTGTGCGAGTGTCCACAACGTGCATGCTTCCACTCAGTACTACAATGGTTTGTGCAGCTGCTCACAGCACCGCACACACAGCCAGATACACAGAGCCGCTCGCAATCACCGCTGTGGAAAAGAAATGTGACTTTTGCTCTGTGTCCCCCTTGTGCTGGCTGGATGTGCAGCACTCTGGATGGCTATACTTAAAGGGTAACTGCACTTACGTGGGGAAAAAAATAAATAAATAATTATATATATATATATATATATATATATATATATATATATATATATATATACATATACACACACACACACACACACACACGCCATCTTATACAATTGCAACAAACCATATTGTTAAAATCGTTGCGGTGTACATTGAACACCCAGAGGGGAATGTTTAATTTCTCAACAAAAGTGGAGTTACTCTTTAAGAGTTGTACACAGAGTGGTTTGTGAAGAATCACAGAGGATTCCATAGGCCCCAGCGGCATGGAGAAAAAGGGTATATAGTGGCGAGGTCAAAGTACAATTAAAAGTGGAAATTCAGGAGGAGAACATATAAAAAAATAATAATAATAATAATAATAATAATAATAATAATAGAAATAATATAACTAACGTGCAGTTTATTATCTAAATTGGAAAAAAATACTTTAAAAAGAGAAGTTGTGGGATTCGAAAAAAAATAAACAATCATACTCACTGCTTTATCTGTTCCCAGCCGCCTCTGCCCTGGGCACTGACTGTCAGTCACCGACTCTCTGCTCTGCCCCTCCAGTGCTCACTGGAGTGCCGGACTGTGGAGGGGGCAGGAGCGGCTGGCTCAGGCTTTTAGCAGTGTGCAAAGAGGCTGAGCCAGCTTCTGGTCAGGCATCGGGATGAATTCCAACATTATTTTCAGGATCCCTGCAGAGCCTGAATTGGCTCTGTGATGTTAGCCGGCAAAAGGCTTTGGTCTGCTGTCGGCTGAATCTGGAATTCACAGGAGCGCAGAACTATGTGCACTTCTCTGACCAACAGGAGAAGTGTGGCCAAAAAGAGCGTGGGCCATACACTTTAAGTCCATTTGTATTAGTTTTTATAGCTTCCAATATGTCACAGAAAAAGCCATCTCAGCTGCATTACAGCAATGGCCTATAAACAGCTACAGAGGAAAACTGATGGTCTACCTCATCCCTAATTTGAAGTTACCTGCAACAGAACCTGCTGAATCTGGATTTCCTTTATCTTTCAATGATTTTTATTCAAGTTTTTCACAATACAAAGTAAGGGCTATGGCATTGACTTTATCAGTGTATGGTTTTCATAAACGGAGAAGCATACCTTATAATCGCGGATAAACCACCTCCCCCTCAGAAGAGGGAGGATGACACTTTCTATATTGTCTTCCTTTCCTCAATTTACATCTTATTTATAAAATCCCTCAACCTTTTATGGAATAGGCCATCCGTGTTGAGCTTCACACCATATCCTGTATTCCTATAACAATTATATAGTTAGGGCTCTAGGGAACGCCCCCCACGTCAGGGGAATCTGGATTTCCTTTAAAAGGAAATATCTATAGTGATTGTAAAGTCTATTCTTCTGTGGTCCCTAGCCGCCAATCTTGACTTTGCCACTTCTGCATCTGCCTCCATAGCAAGCCACTTGGGGCAGATGTGCGGGCTCACTCCCAAGCAGGGATGTGTGTGTCCATAGACACCCCCTCATCACTGAATTTGACTGACAGCGGCAAGAGCCAATAGCTTCCGCTGTTCTCAGTAAAGCCCATGAGACCAAGAGTAGAGGGAAAGAAGACCTGCGGCTGGGCACAGAACTGGATCAATACAAGGATCAGGTAAGTGTTAGAGAGGGGGGAACACACAGTGGAAGGTTTTGTACCCTAATGCACAATAATTGTTGTGGCCAGATGCATCCACTAATACAAGTAGATGTATATATCCATTCAATTGTATCCGACTCTCTGCTATTCTATGGGCCAGCACTCTGGCCACCATGTCTAATACATTTGAAAGCCTTTTCCATAGAATTTCATGACATTCTATGGTCTTTCCTAAACCCTTGCCAATTACTCAGCTTGCACTTCAGGCATGCAGAATGTGATACAGGTGTGCATAGCCAATTTGTATACACATACTAGGGCCAATTATAGACAGAAGCCAATTAATCTACCAGCATGTCTTTGGCATATGGGAAGAAACTAGAAAACCCAGAAGGAAAAAAAACGAACTCAGGCACAGGGAGGACATGCTAATTCTATGTAGCACTAATACATACTGCATTTAAAGAGTGTCTTTTGGAGAATGCTTTTCATATTTAACACCTGAAAATACTAGTAAAATAGAATGAATTTGTCTTGTAAAGAAACGATTCAGAAATGAATGATATACTTTAAACCCATAAATTGTTTAGACTTCTCTAGCAAAGCTCAATGCAGACGGGAATATACAGAAAGAGGAGACCTGGGATGGGATAGAAAAAAGGTACAAGTCTGACCCTTGGATTACATTTCTAAAGTGCAGAAAGGAGTTCTGTCTTATTAACCACTTGCCCTCCGGAAGGTTTTACCCCCTTTATGACCAGGACATTTTTGCTATTCAGCACTGCGCTAATTTAACTGACAATTGCGCGGTCAAGCAACACTGTACAAAAATAACATTTATATCATTTTTTTTCACACGAATAGAACTTTCTTTTGGTGGTATTTGATCACCTGTGGAATTTTTTTTTATTATATAAACAGAAAAAGACCAAAAATATTGAAAAACAAACAATATTTTTTACTTTCTGCCTTAAAACATATGCAATAAAATTTTAAAAATATATATTTCTTCATGAATTTAGGGCAAAATGTATTTTGCTACATATCTTTGGTAAAAAAAAAATCCCAGTAACTGTATATTTGGTTTGTAGTGTCTACAAACTATGGTATATATATACTGGAATTTTTTTTTTTTTTAAATGCTAGTAATGGCGGTGATCAGTGACTTATAGTGGGACTGTGATAGTGTGTTGAGCAATCTAACGCTGGCTGGGGGGTACACTAACTGACACTGGCATCAACAGTGACACGAATACAGTGATCAGTGCTAATTCTATACACTGTCACTGTACCAATGACACTGGCTGGGAATGGGTTAACATCTAGGGGCGATTAAGGGGTTATAAAGGCAGAAGGTTTTTTATATCTTAATGCATTCTATGCATTAGAATAAAAAAGCCTTGTGTGCAGCAGCCCCCCCCCCCCCCCCCCCCGCCCTCTAATACTTACCTAAGACCCATCTCTGTCTAGCGATGTCCACGAGTCCCTAGGCCTAGGCCATACGAGACTTTCCCTCCTGATTGGCTGAGACACAGCAGCAGCGCCATTGGCTTCAGCTGCTGTCAAAGTCAGTTAGCCAATCAGGAGAGGGAGGGGGGCAGGGCCAAACCACTGAATGGACACACAGATTTGCAGCTCGGCTCGGGTGCCCCCATTGCAAGCTGCTTTCTGTGGGGGCACTCAACAGGAGGGAGGGGCCAGGAGCACAGAAGAGGGACCTGAGAAGAGGAGGATCCAGGCTGCCCTGTGCAAATCCAGCAGGTAAGTAGAACATGTTTGTTTTTTTAAAACGAGACATTACAATCACTTTAACTGTGTGCCTAACAAAGTGTAATGTGTGTAATATGTGCTGCTTTTACTAAGCAATCTTGTTTTTTCCTTGCTTTGCAGGGAAAAAAAAAACAGATTGCCTGTCAGTGTACAGAGCTCTGTGTTGTTAACAAACAGAGCTCTCTTCTGTGAATGATGGAGCTGATCAGCAGGTCCCATCGATCAATCATTGGCTGGGACCCGCTGATCAGTTTGTGCTGTAACAAATCACAACACAGCCGGGGTGACGGGCACATGCCTTACCCGTAAGCACTGATCACGTACCAGTTATGCGATCCAGCCTCCAGGGGCTGCCCTGTCACGATAGATTAATGTGGGGTGGTCACAGGGCAGGGATAGCAACCTATGTCCCCCATCAGCAGGTAGGTAAATAGCACGTAGCCTCCCTGGCGGTTTTCCCGAGTGTGGCTCGGGGTTAAAATTCAGGACCATTAGCGGTAACCCCGAGCCACACTCGGGATTACATCGCAGGATCCTGGTGTGGCTTTACTTACCTTGTCCCCGGGATCCTGCGATGTCCCCCGCTGTGTCTGCGGGCTCTGTCCTCCTCCGAAGCCTCTCTGTGCCAGGCTCCGTTCCCTGCGAGCGTCGCGACGCATGGGGGCGGAGCCTGGCGGCAAATTCAAAAAATTGCAAAAATCATAACACATACAGTACTGTAATCTTACAGATTACAGTACTATATGAAATTATTTCACATCCCTTTTGTCCCCAGTGCTTTGTCCAATGCCCTGCATGCAGTTTTATATTATATATACTGTTCTTTCTGCCTGGAAACTGGAGATTGTCCATAGCAACCAAAAAGTGTCCCTTTACATCAAAAGTGGCTTTAGACCAGCTAGAAAACAGCGATAGTAAATTAGAACACTTGCAGAATTGAGCGATAGTGAATCGTGGGGAAATTTATTTTATCATTATTATTTTTTTTTTTAATTATTTTTTTTTATTTATTATATTATAATTTATGTTTTTGTGTTTCAAACTTTATCATACCCGGGATATCTACTAGACTCTTGTTTGGACAGATATAAGTGTGTTATTGTTAGGAATTACAGACCTACAATATAAAACGCCAAATTTCCATGCAAAATAATTGTACCGCTTTCAGCACCTAAAATCCAAAATAATCATACCGCCAGGGAGGTTAAAAGCCACTCCACGCTAGAGGCCCATTCTGGTCACCAGGGTGCCACAAAGCCTTATGCCCATCAGCACTGGGACACTATGCTTTTGAGAGTTGTCCCTTTCATCCTGCGTGATGTTAAAGGGCATACAGGCTGGTATTATTTCAGGGGTCCAGTAAGCTTGCAGCCTTCCTTCCACGTGGAGGCAAGTCTATATACCTGGTGTGCTGGTTTTGTATGTCTACGAGATTTTTTTTTATTTGATGGTGATGCAGAGTAAGCGAACCCCTGTGGTCATTGTGCAGAGGGGAAGTTGTTTGGACTGAATCCCAACAGGATCCAGAACACCATGGTTATCAATGTAGCAGTGCCGACTACAACAATGACTTGCAGCTTGCCCAGCAGCCCATCAGGTATGAGATACACATGCTTACATTGTGCCAAGCTGAACCAATGTGACTACACAATACAGATCATTCCTGGAGTTCAGCTTTAAAGCTTTCTCTCCAATAAACCAGACTGAAAACCTCACATAAGGCCAGACGCTACATACTGCATGCATTTTAACAAGTCCTAACATGACACGAAGCAGAAGCTTTGAGAAATATGCTGACATGCAACCTATCAAGATTTTGAAAAATGGCAAAGCCAGATGTAGTGATGTCAGCATCAAAGACACTGCTGTGCACCTATACTTTCTACATCAATCGGTATTACAGATACTTAGATGCTGTATATTCATTGTAATTGATGCTGCACGGTAATCCTAGAATAAAGCGTAGTCCAAAAAGGATTACCTGTCTCTGGGTGGTTCTTAGCATTATTTGAAGCTTATTTATGTCTCTAGAACCTTAGCTTTACCATCTAAGAAAATGTTCTCACTGCAAGACAGACTATGGGGTCGATTTACTAAAACTGGCGAGTGCAAAATCTGGTACATGGTAGCCAATCAGCTTCTAACTTCAGCTTGTTCAATTAAGCTTTGACAAAAAAACAAAACTGGAAGCTGATTGGTTTCTAGGTACAGCGACACCAGATCTCGCACTCTCCAGTTTTAGTAAATCAACCCCACTGTATACTTATAACCGTGACAAACAGTGCTTGAGTCTAAAGCCACAAAGCACTTGATCTGCCACAAAGTAAGCCTGTGGTTACAAAAGTTACATAGCTAACAGTAGCAAAATGTAGCCAATACCATAAGCACATACTGTATCTATGGTTGTGGAAACCCTCACATTAATGACACCTGAAACCTTCCAAATGTAGCAGCTTTCTCAGACGTGCTATTTGCATAAGAGTAGGACTTCTGATACGTTGTCCAGGCATTGGATGGTAGGATGGGGTAAGGGGACATCTACAGATGTGTTTTTAGTGCTCCAAGCTTTTTACACAACTCTGGGCACCAAAAGATCTACTGTGCACAGTGTAGCTGCCCAGTGTAATCCCAGGCAACGGAGTATCTCCTATGCTGAATCACCCCCTACCCAAACATGTAACCTAGCTGTTAAAACTAACCACCCCTCTTTCAAACACTAAATACTTAAAGTTTTTTTTTTGGGGGGGGGGGTTAACAAATTCAGATCCTGGTCCCTTAAAACAGATTAAACAGCACAGTGCTTGTGCTGTGTAATCTGTCCCTCTCTAAACTGTCAAAAAAACCTCCCTGAACCCACCACTTCCTGTATCCCCCTCTCTGTACTGACCACGAAAATCGGGGCTACTGAGCCCTGACCACCGTGGTCAGAGTGCGTCCCTTCATCATATGCAGCTGTTCTCTCTGCTCTCCTCTCTCCCCCTCACCCCCTCCTCCCTGCCTGTCAGCTCCCTCTCTGTGTCTCTGTCTCCGCCCCGCCCCCCACTGCTATTATTAAGAATTAAAGAATTAAAACCCTCCAATGGTCACGGTCAGCCCCTCTATTAAAGCATGACACTATAAAAGTAATTTCTCAAAACGAGCGTTGTAAATACCTCTTTAGAGCCATCTGCAGGCTGGTCACGAGATTCACAGCCACTTTAGAGCGCCGAGACAGGGCTTCTGCGGGAGGCCACGTGATCTCCCCTGCTGACGTCAGAGGGAGATCTCGGCCCCTCCTGCAGAAGCCATGTATCGGAGCTGTAAAGCGGCCGCGAGTCACGTGACCGGCCTGAAGATGGCTCTAAAGAGGTATTTACAACACTCGTTTTTAGAAATTACTTTCATAGTGTGGTATGCCAGGCTCTAATAGAGGGTCTGGCAGTAATTTATTATTTAAACTTTCCAAACACTTTAAAGCAGAACTATAGTCAAAAATCATTTTGGATACAGTAAGGGAGGGTTAGAACTCCGGTCAGATTTTTTTCGCCATCTGTGTCCCATTTCAGAGATTTCCCTTCACTTCCTGTCTCGTAGCCAAACAGGAAGTGAGAGGAAATCTCTGCAAATTAAGGAAATTCCTTGGGGACACACAGGTCATCAGATCTAGTGTCCTCATTGAAAGATTTCCCCCATTACTTTTTTAGGGACAACCTAAAATTTGGGGTTTTCTTTTAACTTTTACTTTCAATGATATTGGTAAATAGGATAAATAGAGAGGGTAAATCTCCCTAATGGGGGCACAGACAGCAATAAAAACTGACAGGGATTCTAATTCCTCTCCACTCTATCCAAAACTAAAAGAAAAATATAAAAAGGTTTTGCTTTTAGTTATACTTTAGCCAGTCTCTCTATAGGTCTCATTTAGGTCCGGTTCACACCACGTTCTGGATGAGTTTCTACATGTGCATTTTTTAGGCGTTCCAGTGCATCTCAGTTGAGTTGTGCATTTTGGTGCATCTTTGATGCATTTGCTGCGTTTCAGATACATTCCATACAGAAAAAATGCACATGTTCTACTTTAGTTGACTGCACTGTAACGCACTGCACTGGTGTGAACTAGGGCCATTGGAATCCATGTTAAACTCCGTCCATGCGTTTCTGATGCACAATAAAAACACACTGGACTGCATCTTGTGTAAACCTGCCCTCACACTTGAGCTGTCTTTGGTCATTTTTCTAGATTATTTTTTATTCATTTGTACAGGCTTGAGCATTTTCTTATTTTTGGCCAATAAAAAGCTAGCTACAGGCAATGTGCATGTTGAGCTGCACATGCAGAGGGTGTACTTAAGGCCAACCGTCCGTCTTTCAATGTGGAAGGGATAGAAGCGACTGTGAAGCTGCCAATCACTTCCACCACCCCTGCCCGTCATGTTTACCAGGCTCTGATGTCCCACCTGCGGGCCCAGTTCAGTCACAGCGGGGGTTGCTGGGAAGGGCAGCAGAAGCTCAACGGACATCTGTCTGCTGAGCCTCCATTATGTGTACACACACCAGTAAGTGACGTTTATGACATCACTTCCTGTACTGGCGCTGTCGTTCACTGGGATCAGTGCCCAGGGAAGCTGCTGATGGAACACGATGTGTGTTCCATCACTTGCAGTGGAGTACACGAGACATCCAGGGTCTAATAAGACCCCGAATGTCTCATAAAGAGTACCTGTCACCTAAGAGCTATCACATAAGGGGCTAGCAGTTCCCTACCTAGGTGATTGCAATAAAGTCATGTAAAAAGAGGGGGGGTGAAATGCTCCTTCGACCGTGTAGACAAAAATCCTTGCACTGACCCTGATTCCAGTGCATTACACTGCTTGTTATTTATTTTTTTTCAAATCAAAAGCGGAGTTCCACTCGTTTGTAAGTTTATTAAAAGTCAGCACCTACAAAAAGTGTGACTGCTGACTTTTAATAAACAGACACTAACCTGTCCACCACAGTCCAGTGATGCGGCCACTTGAACCCAAGCTCCTCTCCGCCATCATTACAAGTGTGGGCATCCGGCTGTGACAGCTTGTGGCTTCACAGCCCGGAGCACACTGCGCATGCGCGAGTGGCCAGGGAAATCTTCCTGTGACGTGCCCCAGAATATTGCAGAGAGGGAGGGGGAGAGGAGGAGTCACCTAGGGGGAGAGGAGGAGGAAGCAGGAAGTGGGAGCAGGGTACCTGTCAAAACTAGGTAACACCTCCCCCCCCCATAAAAATGACATGCCAAATGTGGCATGTAAGGGGCCGAGGAGTGCTTAAAGCGGAAGTTCCACTTTTGGAACTCCACTTTAAAGTGCTACACAGTGACACTTCATTCACCTTACTGCAGAAAAATGCAGACATGTTACATTTTTCTGTACTACGCAGCACCATATATCACACCAGCATTGTCATGTTAATGGGGCACATAGACAATTGTTTTCTATGTGTCCTGGTGGTGATCTACATTTATCCAGTGCGGAAAAACGCAGGTCTCTGAACATAGCATGAATGAGGCCTTATCATAAAGCAATACAGAACCCGTTCGCAATTTTTTTTTGTTTTACAGTTCAATTCCACTTTGAGCCTTAGTTCACACTAGAGCGATCTCAGAGATCGCATAGGTAGGGAGGACCCTCACCATGTCAACATCCAAAATATATATACAAGGATTGACCAAGTCAAAAAAAATTGCGGACTTTGTGGGTACACAATGAGAGGGAAAAAAAATCAGTAAAAAAGTATAAATTTCATTACAGCATATTTAAAATTACAAAAAACATACAACCAACATACAAACAAGACCCTGTATGGACACAGTTACCAGTTACCCAATGATGCAGTCACAGAGGGCTGGATCTAAGGTACAGAAATTGATGTCATAATGTATCAAAGTAGGAGAAAAAATTCTGATCCAGTAATGCCTCCAAAAACGTGCTCGCCTTAAAATCGCAGGTGCCGATCACATGGGATCTCTGAGCAATGTGAATGCAACCATACAGTTGTATGGCTGAACTAGCATTGGATCCGCACAGAAAATACTGCAGAGACTTGTTTTTCCACGCATTAGAATCGGATCGCATGAGTGTTCTCACCTATGCGATCCGATTCCTGTGCGAGTTCACAGTTCGCACTGTGAAATACACTGGGGGTGTCATTAACTCTATTAATGACACCCGTAGCGGTTCGCACAAGGAAGTATGAACTGCCTGCGGGAGAGTAGCGATGCGGGAAACGACGCTGGAATCTCGCTGCTTCCCGCATCGCACTAGTGTGAACCCATGGTAACAGTCATGGACTTGAATTGAGGCATTTGGCAAAAACACAAAGTGAAGTAAACACAAAGTTTATGAGTGTACTGGACCTTTCACTTTCATGTTCCAGAACAGGTACTGGCTTTGCTATGCATTCAGAACACTTCAATAATGCAGCCTGTTCTTCATGCTGTGTGAATGAGACCTGACTGTTCCAGTTTAGTCAAAGGGCATTCCTGCAGGTTACTGTACATCTGAACAACCCTTTGGGTTTTCCCCAAAATAAAATCATGAAGATAGCACGGTTTTCAAAACTGAACGCCACTGCACCCTTTTATTGCAAACACCGCCCACCTGCATTGCAAGGGTTAACTACCTATTAAGAATAGGGGTGGGAGAATCCGGAGTAAAGCAAAGTTCACACTGGAATGCGTTTTTTGCACGTGATGTTTTTGACAGCCCATTCGATTTAATGGGCTGCCTAATGCACGGAACGCACAAAAAAGTACAGAAGTCCCAAATTTAAAAAACTGCGCTGCACCAAATCACATGGTACTATGCGTCTGTGTGGCTGCAAACATACTGCGTTTGTTAGATGAGTTTGGGGTACCATTAATAATGAATGCAACCCTCGCCCGTCTAACAAAGATAGATGGTTCCCACGCAGTGCAGGAAACAATTGAACAGAGGAGGTAAGTATAACATGTCTAGTTAAAAAAAAAAAAAAAAAAATGAACCTTTACAATCATTTTAAATAGAGTTGGGGAAGATGCAAGAGGAAATCTTCCAATGGGGACACGTGACCTAGTGACAACTGTCTTCGGTCTCATTCACATTTCTGTGCCCAGAGGTCCCAGGTGTTGCCTGGTGGGTTTTACTTCCTCTTTGTCTCTATGCAAAGGTAAAGCATAATGGGCTACTATGCATTACATAGTAGCCCATTATGTGTCCCTTACCTGAAACCGAAGCCCGCAATGTCACCGCTGTCCCCTCTTCCACGAAGCATCCATCTTCCTCCCGGGTATCGCGGCTCAGTCGCTGTGATTGGCCGGAGCGCGATGACGTCACTCCCACGCATGCGCCCGGGAGCCACCAGTCACGGCACGATCCCCTTTAGAAACGGCATGCTCGCTGTTTCTAAAGGAGTCTAAAGTGCACCTGTGCCGTTGTCTATGGCGCATGCACCGTAGACATCGGCGATCGCCTTGTTTGTAAATATCTCCTAAACCGTGGAGGTTTGGGAGATATTCCGATCACCTACAGGCAAGCCTTAATGTAGGCTTACCTGTAGGTAAAAGTGGTTGTAACGGGTTTACAACCACTTTAAGAACCCCTCTTACAGTTCTGCCTTCTGCACAAGTTCATGTACAGCGCAGTGATGATGTCACTGCTACTTTTTACAAGGTAATAACTGGTTTTGGAACAGCATTTAATGCACAGAGTGGATTTATATTCTTTGAAGATAAGGAATACATGTAAATTCATGTTTTTGTGTCTGAAGTTCAGCTTTACCTACTCGCCGACCGTCTAACTTACCTATAGGATGGCAAGGTGGCACTGCTGTTGCGCCGGATCACATACCTAGGTTACGATCAGACACTTCCAGGTAGGGGGCGAGCATGCGTGCCACCAGCGGCCCGCTCCCATTATACACAGTGGGAGCTGATCTGTGGGTACTGCGGACTCTATGTCCTCTGGCACCCACCAATCATCCAGCACAGAGACAGAACAGAGGTCTGCCTATGTAAACAAGGCAGATGGCCGTTCTGACGGAAGAGAAGGCATGGATCCTGTGTCTCTGCAAAGCAGGGACTAGGTTCCATCTCTTCCCCTAGTAAAAGCACCTTCCACAATACACTAAAACACTGGCTAGGAACACAGTTAACCCTTTGATCGCCCCTGATGTTTAACCCCTTGACAGCCAGTGCCATTAGTACAGTGACAGTGCATATTTTTAGTACTGATCCCTGTATTTGTGCCACTGGTCCCCAAAAGAGTCAGTTAGGTGTCTGACTATTCGCCGCAATATCATAGTCCCGCTATAAGTGCGGGTTCATGCACAGATGACTATTAAAGTCGCCCCCACAGTCGCCAAAAGTAATACAGGAACTACTTTTGGGAATGGCACCGGTTCGGATGGTACCATTCCCAGAACCAGCCGCTGATTTGGCATGCAATTTGACATGTCAAATTGCATGCCAAATCGGCCCAATGTGAACGCAGACTTAGTCGTTGATCGCCACCATTACTAGTAAGAAAATAAATAAAATAAATATCTCATAGTTTGTAGACACTATACCTTTTGTGCAAACCAATCAATATACGCTTATTAGGATTTTTTTTTACCAAAAATATGTAGCGGAATACATATTGACCTAAATTTATTCGGGTATGTTTTATAGCAGACCACGCAATTGTCAGGTAAAGTAACGCGGTGCCGTATTGCAAAAAATGATCTGGTCATTAAGGGGGGTAAATCTTCCAGAGGGCAAATTTGTACAGGTGGCTGTATGCCACCAGTCACGTCCAGACACAGAGAATACGTTCCTTTTTTTTTACATTGTTCGGCCTTCGGAATGAGCCCTAGAAGGGGCATTATGGGACTTTCCTGTTGTCTCTGGGACAGGAAGTAAAGGGGAATCTCCCCAATGGGACACAGTCAGCAAGAATGAACCTGGTGGGGTTCACTACTTTCCTGGTGGGGTTCACTACTTTATGCAAAACTAAAAAAAAAAAACCTAAAAGCTTTGTATACACCACACTGTAACTGGATGACACCTGTTAGAAAGTGCCTAATGTTGGCAGATAAAGCCATGTAGGTGTGGATCTAGTGTATCATATGGGGGGATAACATTGCTGGACATCAGGTATGGGGGGGGGGGTCTCTGATCCCGGGAGGGGAGGGGGGTGGGTCTGATCCCTGGAGGGGGGTGGGTCTGATCCCTGGAGGGGGGCGTCTGATCCCTGGAGGGGGGCGTCTGATCCCTGGAGGGGGGGTCTGATCCCTGGCCCTGAAGGGGGGGTCTGATCCCTGGAGGGGGGGTCGGATCCCTGGAGGGGGGGGGAGTCTCTGATGCCTGGGGGGGGGTCTCTGATGCCTGGAGGGGGGGTGGGGGGATTCTCTGATGCCTGGAGGGGGGGGGTCTCTGATCCCTGGAGGGGGGGGGTCTGATCCCTGGAGGGGGGGGGTCTGATCCCTGGAGGGGGGGGGGTCTGATCCCTGGAGGGGGGGGGGTCTGATCCCTGGAGGGGGGGGGTCTCTGATCCCTGGAGGGGGGGTCTGATCCCTAGAGGGGGGGGTCTGATCCCTGGAGGGGGGGGGTCTCTGATCCCTGGAGGGGGGTGAGACTGATCCTTGGAAGGGGGGGGAGTCTCTGATGCCTGGAGGGGGGGGGTCTGATCCTTGGAGGGGGGTCTGATCCGTGGAGGGGGGGGAGTCTCTGATGCCTGGAGGGGGGGTCTGATCCCTGGAGGGGGGGGTCTGATCCCTGGAGGGGGGGTCTGATCCCTGGAGGGGGGGGTCTCTGATCCCTGGAGGGGGGTGAGACTGATCCTTGGAAGGGGGGGAGTCTCTGATGCCTGGAGGGGGGGGGGGGTCTGATCCTTGGAGGGGGGTCTGATCCGTGGAGGGGGGGGGGGAGTCTCTGATGCCTGGAGGGGGGGTCTGATCCCTGGAGGGGGGGGGTCTGATCCCTGGAGGGGGGGGGTCTGATCCCTGGAGGGGGGGGTCTGATCCCTGGAGGGGGGGGGTCTGATCCCTGGAGGGGGGGGGTCTGATCCCTGGAGGGGGGGGGGTCTGATCCCTGGAGGGGGGGGGTCTCCTACCTGCACATCGCCTGGCTCCGGAGAAGATGAATCCACAGCACAGGTCACACCAGGCGGTCAGAGCGGCCTCGGCATCAAACTTGTGTCCGCTTCCCGGCTTCAGCGGCTGGAAGATGTAGCGGACATCTGGGGGCGGCCGGTGAGCCCGAACCCTCCGCCGGACCCCGGGGGGCCCCCCGGCTACTGCCACTCTGCCCGGGCTGTGAATAGGAGCCTCCCTCCGCTCAGCACGCACAGCGGGGAACCGAGCCAAAGCAGACATGACAGTGCCGGGATCCGATCACTTACTGCACGGACAGCGATCCCTACACAGGGGCTAACGAGGACACGATGACAGCAGCCAGCCCCGCCCACAAACACAAGTCACCCTCTCTGCCCCGCCCCCTGAGACTTGTCTGTACTGTGCTATACACGCCCCTATCTCCGCCCTCTACACGCCCACCAAACCCCGCCCCCTTATCCTGACACACGCTGATCCATGGGACATTTAGATACTTTCCTCCTGTTCAGGGATTGGACGAGGAAGGACATTTACTGGTAGAAAGGACCACTTCAATATTAGGCACTTTCAACCCCCATCCTGCCCTTTACAATTTTCAGCTTTCAGCGCCGTTGCACTTTGAATAACATTTTTTTTTTAGACAGACAGAGCTTTCTTTTGGTGGTATTTAATCATCACTGAGGTTTTTATTTTTTGCCTAAAAAAACAAAAAGAAGCGAAAAAAAAAGTTTTTCTTTGTTTCAGTTACAAAATTTTGTAAATGAGTGATGGGCACTGATAGGCTGCAATGAAGGGCACAAATGAGGAGGCAGTAATATACATCACTGATGGGCACAGATAGGCGTCACTGATGGGCACTGATAGGTGGCACGGATAATCGGCACTGATGGGCACTGATGAGCAGGCACTGAAAGGCAGGACAGACTAGCATCACTGATGGGCACTGACTGGTATCATTGGTGGGCACTGATTGGCATCACTGCTGGGCACAGTTGGGGCTGCACTGATAATCAGTGCCCTGATTATCAGTGCAGGTCTCCCCTGTGAGGAAATGCCACTGATTGTCTCTCCTCTTCTCACAAGCTGTCAGTGTGAGTAGAGTAAATCTGATAACAAGCATTTTCTTGTTTACATGTGATCAGCTGTGATTGGACACAGCTGATCACATGGGTAAAGAGCCTTGTCATTGGCTCTTTACCGAGATCAGGGATGTGCCGTGTCCCAGGTACACAGTGCGCCACCGATCGCCGCACTTGCGCTCCCACAAGAGTGGAACGACATCATATGACGTTGTCCCAGAAGGAGAGAGCCACCTTGGGCCCATCATTTTACTATATGGCGGGTGGGAGGTGGTTAAAGAATCTGACTGCTTGTCACTACTACAGTAAAAAACCTCAACTCCAGACACTGGGGGGAAATTACTACAACTGGAGCAGATGAAATCGCATGGCATCCAATCAGCTTCTGCTTCAACTTGTTCAATTAAAACTGAATTCCAGACTCTCAGAATCTTTACCAAAAAAAATTTGAATTGAAAAAAAAACAAAAAAAACTGAATTCCAGGTTTTCTGTCACATTTCACACCGGAATGCGTGCATTTGTGCATGCATGTTCCCACATGGCATGATTTTGACAGCCTATTCATTTCAAAGGTCTGCCAAAGGCACAGGAACGCACAAAAAAGTACAGCAGGCACAACATTTAAAAACGCAGTTTGGTGGTCGCAATGCACAGAGGTTTCTTAGATGTGTCTGGGGTGCCATTAAGAGTGAGGAGTAAGGTGATTAATGCACAATGCACTATTTAAAGCGGAGCTCCAGTCATAGAAACATAGAAAAGTGATGTTTTTTATGTTTTTTTGTTAACTTTTCTGTTAACTTTGTCTGTGTATAGATCAGTCGTTCTTGTGTTTATTAGGACCCCTTTCAAACTGGGGCGATGCGGGCGTTAGCGATAAAGCTGTTATAGCGGCGCTTTTCGGCCGCTAGCAGGCCGCTTCTAACCCCCACTAGTGGCTGAAGAAGCGGTTAATAGCGCCCGCGCGTGGCGCTTCGGCAGTGCTGCCCATTCATTTCAATGGGCAGGGCGTTTTGGGAGCGGTGTATACAGCGCTCCCGCATCGCACCAAAGATGCTGCTTACAGGACTTTTTTTTCCCACCCTGCAAGCGCACCGCCCCAGTGTGAAAGCACTCGGGCTTTCACACTGGGGTGGCTAGGGAGGCACTTTTCAGGCACTTTACAGGTACTATTTTTAGCGGTAAAATGCCTGAAAAGCGCCCTAGTGTGAAAGGGGTCTAAAAGCTACAAAAAGTGTAGCTCCTGACATTTAATAAACAGACACCCGCCTGTCCCAGGATCCAGCAATGTGCTTGCCCAAACCATTGCTTCTCTCCCTCTCCTCTACCCGATGCCGTAATTTCAACTGTGGGCACCTGGCTATGACAGCTTGCGGCTTCACAGCCAGGTACGCACTGCGCATGTGAGAGTCACACTGTGCCTTCTCAATGGTCGGGTAATCTTCTGGGACTTGTAATTTGTCCCAGAGGACTGCAGGGAGGGAGGGGGAGAGGAGAACTAGGCGATCTGAGCGGAAGTGGGAGCGGGTACCTGTCAAAACTTCAAAACCAAATACTCACTCCCACCCCCACCCCCCCAAAAAAAATGACAATCCACATGTGGAAGTGGAGGGGGGAAGTAGTACTTAAAGCCGAACTTCCCCTTTTGGGTGGAGCTCCGTTTTAAATTCAATTTTGGGCTTTAAGAAGAGAAAACCATAAGCTGTCATGAAGCAGAAAGGTTTCTGTTCTCTAGTTCCTGAGCTACATGGCAGTTCTTTTGCACTAAAGAAAGTGGCATCACTGATTTAAACCAGGGTTGCCAACTGCCAGTAAATTTACTGACAGTTTGTAAAAATCTGTGATTTTTTTTTTTTTACAACTGCCTGTAAATATCAGGGGCTGCTAATTTCATGCTGTGTTGACTTTTTAAGTGTAAATCAAGCAAATTACCTTGTTTTAGGTATTGTTGGTGTTTCCATATCATGTTTATGCTGTTCAAATATTCACTGTGTTAGTTTTCAATAGGAGCTCTGTAATTTTTCAGGTTGGCAGTAAAAAATGTGCTCCGTCAGTAAAATGTCCATGTTTTGTCAGTAAAAAATGCTGCCGGAGGTTGGCAACCCTGCTTTAAACTAGTGTGCAATTCAGCTCTCCCATGCATGGTTTTATAAGCAGTTCACAGTTCAAAATGAAATATTTACTTAAAGGACAACTATTGCAAAACATGTTTTCACCTAAACTGAACATTGTTAGAGTCATATTTGGACTAGAGCAATCATACACAAGAATTAAATACATGGCAAATCAACAAATTTAAAGCACACAGAAACTTTCTTTTAACCACTTCAGCCCCGGAAGATTTGACTGCTCAATGACCAGGCCATTTTGTTGCGATACGGCACTGCGTTGTTTTAACTGACAATTGCGCAGTCGTGCGACGTTGTACCCAAACAAAATTTGACGTCCTTTTTTAACAACAAATAGAGATTTCTTTTGGTGGTATTTGATCATCTCTGCAGTTTTTATTTTTTGCGCTATAAACAAAAAAAGAGCGACAATTTTGAAATAAACATAATATTTTGTACTTTTTGCTATAATAAATATCCCCAATATTTTTTTTAAAAAAAAGCTAATTTTTTCCTCAGTTTAGGCTAATATGTATTCTTTTACATATTTTTGGTAATAAAAATCGCAATAAGCATATATATAGATTGGTTTGCGCAAAAGTTATAGCGCCTACAAAATAGGGGATAGATTTATGGCATTTTTATTATTATTATTTTTTACTAGTAATAGTGATGAACTGCGATTTTTATCGGGACTGCGATATTGCGGCGGACAAATTGGACACTTTTGACACATTTTTGGGACCATTGACAATTATACATTATAAAAATGCACTGATTACTGTATAAATGTCACTGGCAGGGAAGGGCTTAACACTAGGGGGAGATCAAGGGGTTTACTGTGTTCCATAGGGAGTGATTCTAACTGTAGGGGGGATGGGACTGTCCAGGAGGAGAGAGAGATCAGTGTTCATAGTTATTATGAACACACGATCTGTCTCTACTCCCCTGAAAGAACCGTGATTTGTGCGTTTACACACACAGATCACGGTTCTCCCTCTGTCACAAGTGATCGCAAGTGCCCGGCGGTCATCACATCGGCTCCGGGCACATGCTGCAGGCGCGCGCTCGCCCCTAGTGGCCAAATGGCGAAGCGACGTAAGGTGACGTGGTTTCGCCCAGCCGTGCCATTCTGCCGCAGTAAAACTGTGGCAGCTGGTCTACAAGCAGTTAAATATATTAGTAAGAGCCACAAAGGACATAAATCCACTCTGTGTGCACAAAACCAGATATCACCTTGTAACTCATCATCACTGTGCTGTACAAAGCCTGTGCAAAGAGCAGAGCTGTGGGAGTGGCCCAGCAGGCTCCACCCATCACAAGCTGCCTGCAGAGGGGGTGGAGAGGGGGTGGAGACATTAGTCACCTTGCACAAGGAGAGAGCACAGCAGTGACCACTCTTTATTACTGGTCTTTTGGAGTGGCCCAATCAGAGCACAGACCTTAAAGAGGAACTGCTGCCTTTTCCCTCCCCCCCACCATTTTCTTCCCTGCTTACCTTTTACTGTCTTCTGTACAGTAGGCCCTCCCCCAGCAAGCGGGTCCAGCATTGAGCTGCTGGGATCCTCCTCTCTGTGGCCGCTGCACAGGTCCGGCGCCGCCATGTTGTCTGTGATAGCTGTTGGCTCTTCCGGGTGCAGGCTCCACTAGGCCCCCCTCCTCTTTGCTGAATGCGACTGCATGTCATGCATCCCAGAAGATACCAGGGGTGCGGCATCATTCGCCTAGGCGAATTTCGGAAACGGGGGGCAGACCGAGTCTTTGATGCCAAAAAAGATATGTGGGTAAAAAATAAAACCATATCGGTGCTGCGGAGGGATAGCAGGATGGAGAGGAGGAGATATCTTCTCTGTGTAATGGTTTTGCACTGAGCAGCCCAGATCTTCTTCTTCCCAGGTCCCCTGCTGGCCCCTCCCTTCTGCCGAGTGCCCCCAGAGCAGCAGCTTGCAATGGGGGCACCCAAGCAGGTTTGAGCCGCTGCTCTGCATGTCCATTCACACACAGAGCTGTGGCTTATGCCGCGTACACACGAGCGGACTTTACGGCGGACTTTGCCCGGCGGACTTTTCGACGTACTTTCCGACGGACTTTCTGAATGAACGGACTTGCCTACACACAATCCACCAAAGTCCGTCGAATTCGTACGTGATGACGTACGACCGGACTAAAACAAGGAAGTTCATAGCCAGTAGCCAATAGCTGCCCTAGCGTGGCTTTTTGTCCGTCGAACTAGCATACAGACGGCGGACTTTTCGACCGGACTCGATTTCAACGGATAAATTTTAAACATGTTTCAAATCTAAGTCCGTCCAACTTTTGAGAAAACAAAGTCCGCTGGAGCCCACACACATCGAATTGTCCGACGAAATCCAGTCCGCCGGGCAAAGTCCGCCGTAAAGTCCGCTCGTGTGTACGCGGCATTAGCCCTACCCCCTCTTTCTCCTCATTGGCTCACTGGCTGTCTCAGCCAATTAGGAGGGAGAGTCCCCCAAGAGCCAAGGCTCATGTGCACCTCGCTCCATCGCGATGGGGCTCAGGTAAGTATTTGGGGGGGGGGGGAACTGCACAGAGAAGGGTTTTTTTTACCTTCATGCATGAAGGTAAAAAACCTTGAGCTTTAGAACCACTTTAACCCCATGCTGTGGAATGACCTCAAGAGAGCCATGAACACAACACATCCTACAAATGTGTCTGATCTGAAGCAGGAAGAGGAATGGTAAAAAATTTCCCCCTGAAGGTTGTGCAGGTCTGATTTAGAGATACCGAAAGCACTTAGTTAAAGTTATTGCTGTCAAAGGAGTTTTGACCAGCTATTAACTTCAAGGGTTCACTTACTTTTCCTCCATCACTGTGCATGTTTAATGGGTGTGTTCAATAAAGACACAAGAAATTAGCATTGTTTTTGTGTTATGAACTTTTAAGCACATTATGTTTGTCTATTGTTGTGACTTGGATGAGGATCACATCACATTTTATCCCAAACTATGGCAGAAAACCAATTAATTCTAAGGGATGCCCATACTTTTTTTTTGCCACTGTAAATATATCAGCAAAGCTTGAAGTTGTTTTTTAGGTGACATAGAACTTGCTGTGATGTACTTTTTAGACTTAACAATGTACACAAGGAAATTAAACCTGTCAATTCAAGTTTTTAGTAGTAGGCTATCTTCCTTAAAGTGCTGTTAAACCCTCTTTTTTAAATTAAAGTGGTAATAAAACCCCAAAACAAGTTTATCCGTTCTTAGTTATAGTGGCTGCATTGGTTTTCCTTTTTAGGCTTTTTTTCTATTTATCTGGTGATTAGTCAGTCAGTCTGTGATTTTTACAACTTTCTTTAACAGACCAAGCCGTCCAGCAAAATTGGCAGGTAGACGGTTGTGACCAAGTACACTGACAGGGGTGCTTACAATGGTCAGATTTCATTCACTTATGTAAAACCTTTATCCCAAAATAAAGGGAAAACTCTTCTGTAACTGTTTAAAAAAGTTTTAGCAGAAGTTTGATTTTAATTTGTTAGCCAAGTCTATCTTCATTTGCTAGTGCATCTTATGCCGCGTACACACGGCCGGACTTTTCGACCAAACTTGTCAGACGGAACAAATCCATCAGACAATTCGACCATGTGTGGGCTTCATCGGACCTGCAGCCGACCTTTTCTGTCGAAAATGTGACGGACTTTAGATTTAGAACATGTTTCAAATCTTTCCGACGGACTCAAGTCCGGTCGAAAAATCCATTCGTCTGTATGCTAGTCCAAAGGACGAAAACCGACACTAGGGCAGCTATTGGCTACTGAACTTCCTTATTCTAGTCCGGTCGTACGTCATCACGGTCGAATCCGTCGGACTTTGGTGTGATTGTGTGTAGACAAGTCCGATTCGACAGAAGTCCGTCGAAAAGTCAGTCGAAAGTCCGTTGAAAAGTCCGACGTGATTGAGGCCGTCGAAAGTCTGGTCGCATGTACACAGCATAACACTACCCTCTCCCCAGATTAGCAACGGTTCTGTCCCAAGGTGTCTTCGTTGCTCCTTCATCCAGGGTAGAGACATGCCCAAGACAGGCGATCCTTAACTGCATTTCAGCAACTGTGCTCTCAAAATTCTCCAGTCGGCTGACCATACATTATACAAATTTCTTGTACACATTTCCTTTAGATTTCCCAAAACCATATAATATGAGGTAAAACCTAAACATTTTCAATTTTGATGCAGTCAGGCAGGCCCCTGCACTACATAGTTGAAGGTAAATCTAAAGGGAATCGAATTAGTAAGTTGTATAATGTATGGCCAGCCTAATACTGATCATCACTCTCTCCATTTTTTAGCAAACAAGACTTGGAACAAGGACTTGGGTTGGTAATTTGACTATGCAGATCGGGTTAAGGCTTTTTAATTTACACACAAATGCAGCATTTCTTGTTATACTCGAGAAAAGAACTACAAAATACTCACCAGGTGGTACAGGGACCCAGTTTCCCAACATTGCACATTCCTACAGGTCTCAGAGACATAATGGAGGTGTGGTCATGCAAGGGGCACTTATCTACATATCCGGTGGGAATGTAGCAAGATCCAACCATGGAAATGGAAAGGGAGGCGCCAAGGAGCTCAATATATTGTAGTAAGTCGGTTTATTAAACAAATAGTTAAAACGCATAGTATTGTGTTCTCATGGTGGAAGCAACAGAAGGCACGTCACAATCAGATTAGTCCATAAGCACGGGCTGGTGGATGACTCAAACTGCTGGAGGCTGGGGGGAGTGAGCCGCTGGAGATGCGGGGGAGACAGCCGCCTCTGGGAGCAGGAAGCAAAGTCATTTGAGGGGCAGGAGGAGCCCAAGCAGCATCGACTGGTACCCGCAGTTGGATTGAGAGAGCTGGAGCTTCGCTGTTGGAGTCAGCCATGCAGGGAGGGATGGACAGCCTGGAGAGCACCACCTAAGGAGTGTGTGCTTAGGAATGCGTTTCAGAAGAACTACACGCTTTCTTCATCAGTCTCAGAGCTCCCAGAAGGGGCTGTCTTCCCCACATCTCCAGCGGCTCACTCCCCCCAGCCTCCAGTGGTTTGAGTCATCCACCAGCCCGTGCTTATGGACTAATCTGATTGTTACATGCCTTCTGTTGCTTCCACCATGTGAGTGCAATACTATGCGTTACTACAGCAGCACCAGTGTACGGTGGCTGGAGTGGGGGTGGGGTAGCAGTACCAGCGTGGGGTGGCAGAAGGGTGGTGAGGGGGTGGGCTAGCAGTACCAGTGTGGGGTGGCCAGAGGATAGGGGTGGGGGACTCAGCAGTACCAGTGTGGGGTGGCATGGAGCATGGGTTGACTGGAGGATGGGGGGTACAGCAGTACCAGCATGGGACTGGCTAGTGGATGGGGGTACAGAATCTTTGCTTATGTAGACAAAAATCCTTGCACCGACCCTGACCTTAGGCCATGGGATGCTTGGTCATGATGTGCGTCTCCCTGGTCCTCACATCATGCACTATATTGTCAAAAGTATTGGGACACCTGCCTTTACACACCCATGAACTTTAATGGCGTCCTAGCCTGTAGGGTTCAATTTTGAGATGACCCACCCTTTGCAGCTACAGTGCCTTGAAACAATATTCATACCCCTTGACATTTTCCACATTTTGTCATGTTACAACCGTAAATGTATTTTATTGAGATTTTATGTGATAGATCAACACAAAGTGACACATAATTGTGAAGTAGAAGGCTTTCAAATTTTTTTTACAACTAAATATTGGAAAAGTGTGGCGTGCATTTGTATTCAGCCTGCTTTACTCTGATAGTGGAACCAATTGCCTTCAGAGGTCACCTTATTATTAAGAGTCCACTTGTGTGTAATTTAATCTCAATATAAATATAGCTGTTCTGTGAAGCCCTCAGGGGTTTGTCAGAGAACATTAGTGAACAAACAGCATCACAAAGGCCAAGGAACACAACAGACAGGTCAGGGATAAAGGTGTGGAAAAGTTTAAAGCAGGGTTAGGTTATAAAAAAAATCCCAAGCTTTGAACCTCTCACGGAGCACTGTTCAATCCATCATCTGAAAATGGAGTATGGCACAACTAGAAACCTACCAAGACATGGCTGTCCACCTAAACTGACAGTCTGGGCAAGGAGAGGATTGATCAGAGAAGCAGCCAAGAGGCCCATGGTAACTCTGGAGAAGCTGCAGAGATCCACAGCTCAGGTGGGAGAATCTGTCTACAGGACAACTATTAGTCGTGCACTTCACAAATATGGCCTTAACCACCTTGGCGGTATTCCCCAGTGTGGCTTGGGGTGAGATTTCAGAACCATTAGCGGTAAACCCAGGCCACACTCGAGATTGCATTGCTGGATCCTGAAGAGGTTACTTACCTTGCCCCCGGGATCCCGCGATGTACTCCCGCTGTGTACGTCGGCCAAATCCTCCACTCGATCATGTGTGTTCCGGTTTCCCTTCCTTGCGAGCGTTGCAACGCAGGGGGGGTGGAACCGGCGCCAGATTAAAAATGTATAAGTCACAACACACACCATACATTGTAATCTTATTCGATTACATTACTGTATCTAATAAATTGACCTCAGTTTGCCCCCCAGTGCTTTATCCAGTGCCCTTGCCTGCAGTTTTACTGTTCTTTTTGCCTGGAAACTGCAGAACAACCATGGCATCAAAAAAGCACACCTCTACCTCAAAAGTGGTTTATGACGTGCTGGAAAACAGCGATAGTGATACAGAATCACTTGCAGAACTGAGTGATAGCGATTTGTGGGGAAGTTCGCCTGCAGACACAGAAAGTGATTTCAGCGATGATCCTGCGACTGACATCAGTGATGTGCGGATTTGGTGATCTATCAACTGCGGTACGGATCACGTAGCGCCCCCAAGATTCCCATTTACTGGAGCACCTGGTATCAAAGTGGATGTGGAAGATGACAACCCATTGGCATACCTCCAACTATTTTTGACCGATGAGGTCATTGAAAAAATAGTTACGGAGACAAACCGGTACCATGAGCAACAAGCTGCTACACCTCAGAGGTTTTCAAGGAGCAGAAAGTGGGAACCAATGACCAAAGAGGACATCTGGAAGTTTCTGGGCCTCATAATTCTTCAGGGAGTGGTGGGGAAACCCCTGCAGAAGTGGTATTGGAAAACCAATAAATTACTAGCCACTCCTTTCTTTGGCACGGTAATGTCAGAGTACAAATTTTCCCTGATAATGAAATATTTGCACTTTGAAAATAATGAAGCATTTGACGAAACCACTCATCCAGCCCCCCCAAACTCAAGAAGATTTGGGAGGTATATCAGATGATTCTGAAAAATTTCCAACAGAGTTATGTCCCAGATAGAGACATCAGCATTGATGAAAGCCGAATGACCCACAAGAGAAGGCTCAGCTGGATACAATATATAGCATCAAAGAGGGCACGATTTGGCGTAAAATCTTTCGTGCTATGTGAATCAAGCACTGGTTATATTTGGAACTGTGTACCATACACCGGTAAAGGAACTAAATTCAACCAAAAATACAGTCATTATGGAATGGCAAACTAAAAATTTAAATATAACCGCGCTAAAGAAAACAAAGATAGTATTCAAAACTTATAGCTGCACGAATAAAACACCAATATCTGTGTAAAATAAATCAAATAAAACAAAAAAACGTGCGCTCATAATTAATATAAGGGAGAAACTAGTAATTGAAGGACTCCCTGTTCATCTTTGAGCTTGCCATCTTTTTGCTTCCTGGAACTTAGACTAAGTGGAACTGGACTAAGTGGTGAATTAAAAACCAGAGTTCAAACAGAAGGTTATAACACGAGTCATCAAACCTTGGGCTTATCACCCCCCCTCAGGTGGACGAGTTGGTTTGCGCCAGGTCGGAGACGCACGGGATACCAGCCGATTTGGATACTATCTATCTACAGTCCCCGCAGAGGGCTAAGTCTGCCTGCATGTAAGACCTCGCTAGAAGGGAGGTGTCCACCATTGAGGGTAAGGCTCTGTTTCCACTACTGCGACTTGTTTTGCGACTTGACACATGTCAAGTCGCATGACAAGTCAAAACCCATGTATTTCAATGGTCCCCGTTCTAATTAGTGCGACTCAAGTCGCAGCGTCTCCAAAAAAGGTTCTTGCACTACTTTGTTCCGTCTTCGGTGCGACTTGTTCTCCATAGAAAGGTATTAAGTCGCAATGCAGTCGCATGTACATGTCTGACACCGCGACTTTGTTGCGACTTCCACGGAAGTCTACGGAAGCACATGATCTCTGCTCCTCCCAAATACATCACTTCCTATATTGATGTACGTGAGTGTGGAAGACAGGAAGGGGAAGTAACTAAGCAGGATAAGGAATTACATCACTCTGGCTAAATCGCAGAACATCAAAGTCGTTTTTAAAGTCGCATCAAATCGCAACATAGATCGCATTGTAAAGTCGCAGTGTAAATCGCGTGACTTTGGGGACGCAATAGTGGAAACATAGCCTAAGGGTCCATCTTTTAATATTGTTGTATTCAGTGAGAGCTTTTGTCTACACACCCCTTCCCTCTCCTTTCACCTGTGGGACTTCTGACCCGATGGATCGTGGATGCTTTCCCTTACTTCTATGAAGTGGTTATTTACCTATGGGACTTTTCCTTTTGTCATCCATTCGATGGACTAGCTCCTTTCTGTTTATAGCTGAGAAGTCTGTGTCTATTCAAGGACTTGTTTTTTTTTACCATTTATTCAGTGCAGGAAGTTCTAAATAGTGCATTGATATATGTTTTTTAGTATATTAACACATTTTTCACTATACATTATTCACCGACAGCACTTTGATTTATGTTTGATTTATGCATTTAATTAAATTGTATCTATTTTGGATTGTTTCACTATGATCTGTTTTGCACATTTATATCTTTGAATTATTGGTATACATTGGGAGTCCTTCAATTACTAGTTTCTTCCTTATATTAATTATGAGCGCACGTTTTTTTGTTTTATTTTATTATGGAATGGCAACCTCTTCAGTTCTTTCATTGATTGAGCCATTGCTGAATCAGGGCTATTGTGTAACCAGAGACAATTTTTACACATATCCTGAACTCTATGAGTTCCTTCTACATAATAAAACGGATGCCTATGGACTTGTTAGGACTAATGGCGTGACATGCCGCCAACCTTTGGCAATAAAAAGCTCAAGACGGGAGAAATAGTTGCCTGGCAGAAAGGCAAAATGATGGCGGGACAAAAAAAAGATGTGTGCCTAATGAGTGCAATCCATAACACCTCCGCTGTCAAGGTACACACAAAAAAGTGGGAAAGATATCAGGAAACCACAAGTGGTTACAGACTACAACACCACCATGGGAGGTGTTGACAGAGCCAACCAGGCAATGACATTTTATCCAGCCATGAGAAAGCAACAAAAAAAAATATTATAAGAAGATCTTCAGGCATCTTCTTGAACAGTGCCTATGGAATGCCTTCATTCTACAAAAAAAAAAAAGAGTGACAAGCCTGTGGTTCATGCTAACTTTGTTTGGAAAGTTGTAGAATGTATGTTTCTGAACCACCAAACACCAACGGCTGCAAACAGAGCTGGACGTCGTGCTGCTAGTGTTGTCAACCCGGAACGCCCAACTGGTCGTCACTTTATGGACCACATCCCACCAACTGAAAAAAAGGCAGCACCCACAAGGATGTGCGTAGTTTGCAGGTCAAAACGTGATGACACTAAGGAAAAATCAGAAAAGAAACCAGGTTCTATTGTCCTGACTGTGACATTGGACTTTGTGCAGTCCCATGTTTTAAAATTTACCATACCCGGGATGTTTACTGAAGCAATATGACTAGTAATATTGCACCCTTGTTTGGCCCAAAAAAATTTCAGTGTTTTTGATTTGTTTATGTTATTGACTAAAATTTATTGAATAAAATGTATTATTATATGTTATTTATATTATAATTTATGATTTTGGGTTTCAAACTTTATCATACCCGGGATGTCTACTAGACTCTGGTTTGGACAGATTTAAGTGACATAATCAGATCCGACATAATCATACCACCAGGGAGGTTAATGGAAGAGAGACAAGAATAATGCCATTGCTGAAAGAAAGCCATATTGCAGTTTGCAAGAAGCCATGTGGGGGACACAGCAAACATGTGGAAGAAGGTGCTCTGGTCAGATGAGACCAAAATTTAACGTTTTGGCCTAAAAGCAAAACGCTACATGTGGCAGAAAACGAACACTGCACATCACCCTGAACACACCATCCCCACCGTGAAACATGGTGGTGGCAGCATCATGTTGTGGGGATGCTTTTCTTCAGCAGGGACAGGGAAGCTGGTCAGAGTTGATGGGAAGATAGATGGAGCCAAATACAGGGCACTCTTAGAAGAAAACCTGTTATAGGGCGTACACACGGTCGGACTTTGTTCGGTCATTCCGACAACAAATTCCTAGGATTTTTTCCGACGGATGTTGGCTCAAACTTGTTTTGTCTACACACGGTCGCACAAAGTTGTCGGAAAATCCGATCGTTCTAAACGCGGTGACGTAAAACACGTACGTCGGGACTATAAACAGGGCAGTGGCCAATAGCTTTCATCTCTTTATTTATTCTGAGCATGCGTGGCACTTTGTCCGTCGGATTTGTTTACACACGATCGGAATTTCCGACAACGGATTTTGTTGTCGGAAAATTTTATCTCCTGCTCTCCAACTTTGTGCGTCGGAAAATCCGATGGAAAATGTCCGATGGAGCCCACACACGGTCGGAATTTCCGACAACACGCTCCGATCGGACATTTTCCAGCGTAAAATCCGACCGTGTGTACGGGGCATTAGAGTCTGCAAAAGACTGGGGCGGAGGTTCACCTTCCAGCATGAAAACGACCCTAAACATACAGCATATTCATGTGTTAGAATGGCCCAGTCAAAGTCCAGACCTACTGTAAATCCAATTGAGAATGTGTGGCAAGACTTGATCATTTCTGTTCACAGACGCTCAATCCATTTTTACGTTTTTCATCCAGCCCTGGCGCCTGTTGCCATTCTGGCCTAGGTGTAGCATTTCATTCTACTCCTGCTGCCTCCTGAGACACTGTCAGATATCCTAAAAGGCATTACCTGCCATTCATGTAAACAGATGCCAGGCCATTGGGGAGGCCAGCTACCTGTGATGTAAACAAGGAAGATGACAGTGCAGGATGGGACCTGGTGAAGGAACGCAGGGTACAAAGAGTACAATGCTGGATCTTTTTGGCTTTTAAGTATATTATTAGAGTATAAGAAAAACACCAAAGTTAAATGGGGGGAAAAAAAAGATTAAAAGAGAAGCCCACTTTAATGACCATATTTTATGTTATCCCATGGGGTGTAACATGAAACATAGTCAGTCACAGTCTGTAGCCTTTAACCCCCCCCCCCCCCCCCCCCCCACACACACATACAGAATCCAGTGGTTGTTCTCACCATTGTCTTCTGTCGTTTTCGGTATTTGGCATGGCTGCCACAAATATGCATCATTATTGACAGACAGCTGCAGCAGAGACTTGTAGGTCTCAATAAAGCATGAGTGTGGTGACATTACTGCACTTGTAGTCCATTTGGTTTTCTCCAGCCCTATAACTGAAAGTCCATACCTTGGCACAGACCTGTGGCTTAAGGAATAGTCTGCAGGAGTAGAGCATTGCACCCACAACGCACTGATCATGATTGCAATGCTTTGCAGGCTAAGTAGTTAGCACTTCAGCCTAGCAGTACTAGGGTTGCCAATTTGAATCCCAACCACAGCACTATTTACAGCAGTATTTATTACGATTTTTTGACCATACACACTATCAGCACATAAGGACACATGTGTCATATGAGGTTATCTTTTTATTTACATCTGTAAAGCCTATTCTGGTGCACTATAAGACGCTCACGAGCACAGTACCAATATGCGCCTATCTCATTGGGATTAGCGCAGCACCACACTCTACTCCATTTTGTTTTAACTGGGGACAGGCTGTACCCCATTCGGTGTATGCTGCTTTTCCTGGTGTTTATTGAGATTGGGTGTCCCTCCTCCTCTCTCCCCAACCCCATTCACGATAGCGCAGGAATACCCCACAATTATCTTACAACCACAGCACTACCTCCATGGAGTTTGCATGGTCTCCCTGTGCCTGCATGCGTTTCCGTACACCCCCCAAAGACATGCTTGTAGGTTAAATGTCACCTGTCTAAATTGGCCCTAGTATGTATATGTATGAATGTGAGTTAGGAGAGACCTTAGATTGTAAGCTCCTAGAGGGCAGGGACTGATGTGAATATAAAATATATGTATGTAAAGCTCTGCGTAAATTGATGGCACTATATACAGTATCTCACAAAAGTAAGTACACCCCCTCACAATTTTTGTAAATATTTTATTATATCTTTTCATGCGACAACACTGAAGAAATGACACTTTGCTACAATGTAAAGTAGTGAGTGTACAGCTTGTATAAGTACATTTGCTGTCCCCTCAAAATAGCTTACACAGCCATTTATGTCTAAACCGCTGGCAACAAAAGTGAGTACACCCTTAAGTGAAATTTTCCAAATTAGGCCCAATTAGCCATTTTCCCTCCCCAGTGTCATGTGTCTCGTTAGTGTTACAAGTTCTAAGATGTGAATGGGAGCAGGTGTGTTAAATTTGGTGTTATCGCTCTCACTCTCTCACACCGGTCACTGGTAGTTCAACATGGCACCTCATGGCAAAGAACTCTCTGATGATCTGAAAATAGGAATTGTTGCTCTACATAAAGATGGCCTAGGCCAGTGATGGCGAACCTTAGCACCCGAGATGTTGTGGAACTACATTTCCTATGATGCTCAACTACACTGCAGAGTGCATAAGCATCATGGGAAATGTAGTTCCGAAAAATCTAGGGTGCCAAGGTTCGCTATCACTTGCCTAGGCTATAAGAAGATTGCTACCAGCACTGCTGCAGAGGTTGGGGGGTTGGGGTCAGCCTGTCAGTGTCACTTTTGTGAAATACTGTAAATAATAATTAATGCACAATATTTGAACAGTATAGGTGCTTTTTTTTTACTTTTTTTGCAAAAGGTGGAGTTAGCCTTTAACCACTTACGGACCGCTTGCCGTCATTATACGGCAGCTCTTTGAAGTGGAATATCGTTACGGCAGCAGTTAGCTGCCATAACCCTGGTATCCACTTCTTCAGCAGGCGGTCCGCTTTCAGAGCGGAGCCGCGGGCAGCAGCGGAGGCAATCAGATTCTGTACCATGCTTGACATGGAGACGAGTGAGGGGAAGATGGCCCCCACCCGCCTCCATACCATTGCAGGGCGGAAGCGACGTCAAAATGTCACTTCTGCCCATAGCTCTTAAAAAGGGACATTTTTTTTTTTTTCAAACGACATTTTTTTTTTTTATTGCATTTTATTGTAAATATGAGATCTGAGGTCTTTTTGATGCCAAATCTCATATTTAAGAGGTCCTGTCATACTTTTTTTTTCTATTACAAGGGATGTTTACATTCCTTGTAATAGGAATCAAAAGTGACTTTTTTTTTTTTTTTTTTTACACTGTTCTTTAAAAAAAAAAAAAGTAAAATAAATAATAAAAAAATGTAACGCGCCCCGTTTCACCGAGCTTGCTCGCAGAAGCGAACGCATACGCGAGTAGCGTTCACATATGTAAACGGTGTTCAAACCAAACATGTGAGGTATAACCGCGATCGTTAGAGCGAGAGCAATAATTCTAGCCCTAGACCTCCTCTAACTCAAAACCTGCAACCTGTAGAATTTTTTTTAAATGTCACCTATGAAGATTTTTAGGGATAAAAGTTTGTCCCCATTCCACGAACGGCCGCAATGTTGAAGCGTGACATGTTGGATATCAATTTACTCGGCGTTACATCATCTTTCACAATAAAAAAAAAAAAAAAAGTGTGCCAATTTTACTGTTGTCTTATTTTTTCATTCAAAAAAGTGTATTTTTCCAAAAAAAGTTTGTTTCATGCTCCTATTCACATAGCATAACTTTAAAATTAAGTCTATCGTAAAATGTAAAAAATGATTGATAACTTTTTTACTTGCTCTTTCCTTGAAACCCCAAAACTTTAAATTTGCTTTTAGGTGCATGTCGACATCATGGGATATTACTTTCAAAGACTTCGGAAATCAAGAGCCCATTGACAAGTGAATTTGCCCTACTAAGCTGCATCAACCTGCTTTCCTATTGACTCGTATGGGGAGAGAAGCAGTTCTGAAGCAGACAAAAGCCAGTCAATATAGGCCCTTACAATTATGTAAAAGAAAGGACTCCATATAAATTTGCATGAAAAAAAGGACCAGATTTAAAAATAGGATTTTTTATTACAGCTTACCTGTAAAATCCTTTTCTTTCGACGGACATCACGGGACACAGAGCCACAGTAATTACTGATGGGTTATAGGGTATCACTAGGTATTGGACACTGGTCACACCCTAATCAGGAAGTTCAACCCCCTATATAACCCCTCCCCTTCCAGGGATACCTCAGTTTTGTAGCAAAGCAGTATAGGTGTATTAGAAGAGGGGCGGGACCTCTGTGTCCCGTGATGTCCGTCGAAAGAAAAGGATTTTACAGGTAAGCTGTAATAAAAAATCCTATTTTCTTTTCTCGGACATCACGGGACACAGAGCCACAGTAATTACTGATGGGATGTCCCAAAGCAATGCCAACTGAGGGGGGAAATCACAACCAAGTAGGGTGCTATCAGACCTGAGGACCCTGTACCGCTGTCTGCAGCACACTACGCCCAAAGGCGATATCCTCATGCCTTCCCACATCCACCTGATAGAATCTGGTGAATGTATGAACTGAAGACCAGGTTGCGGCCTTGCAGATTTGAGCCATAGAGGCCCGGTGATGCACTGCCCAAGAAGCACCAATAGCCCTTGTGGAATGTGCCTTGATCTGAAACGGAGGAATCTTCTGTTTCAAACCGTAAGCTTGAATAATCAACTGTCGAATCCATTTAGAAATGGTCGCTTTTGACGCTGCCTGTCCTCTATTGGGAACCTCCGGCAGCACGAACAAGACATCCGTCTTGCGAATCTGAGCAGTTGCCTCCAGATAGGTCTTGACTGCTCTTACTACATCCAAAGAATGTAATGACCTTTCTTCTGAAGAACAAGGTTCTGGAAAAAAGGAAGGTAGCACAATGTCTTGGTTTAAATGAAAATCTGAAACCACCTTCGGTAAAAAACTAGGATGAGGGCGCAGTACCACTCTATCCTTGTGTATAATCAAGTAAGACTCTTTACAGGAAAGAGCTGCTATTTCTGATACTCTTCTAGCAGAAGAGATAGCTACCAGGAAAATTAGTTTCCTCGTCAGTAAGACCAAAGGAATCTGACGTATTGGTTCAAAAGGTTGTTTTTGTAACACCGATAGAACCAAGTTCAAGTCCCAGGGGTTTAGGGGCGCCTTAACCGGAGGATTAAGACGCATCACCCCTTGTATAAAGTTTCGGATCAGAGAATGCGAAGCAAGCGGCCGTTGAAACAACACTGATAAGGCCGACACCTGGCCCTTGATGGTACTCAAGGCCAGCTTCATCTCTAATCCTAATTGTAGAAAATCCAGAATTCTACTTATGACATATTTCCTGGGATGCCAAGCCCTGGATTCACACCAGGATACATAAGCTTTCCAGACTCTATGATAAATCATTCTGGAAGCTGGCTTCCTTGCATTGATCAAGGTAGATATGACAGGACCTGAAAGCCCACGATTTTTCAGAACGTGGGATTCAATAGCCCACCCGTCAAATCTAGCATTTGTGAGGCAGGCTGGAACACCGGACCTTGAGCTAACAGGTCTGGGTGTATCGGTAGGGTCCAACGGGAACCCACCATCATCCCTGCTATTTCTGCTTATCAGGTTCTTCTGGGCCAAACGGGGGCCACCAGAAGTGCCGACTTCCCTTCTTGCCTGAGTCTGCGAAGGAGCCGTGGCAGTAGCAGAATGGGAGGGAATGCATAAGTCGGTGAGAGCCGATGCCACGGAATCACCAACGCATCCGTCCTGCCTGCAAGAGGATCCCAGGCAACCGGTAGGAAGGATTTCCCCTTCTGTAAGTTTTCGGGTATGAGCCATCAACTGAGGCTCTGACGCATCGCATGCGATAGGTGCATTGGAAAGTTTAATGCCTGCACCTTCCTGTTCCAGGTCAACAGAATACTGTGTTGCAACAGTTCTGCTTGGAACTGCGCATAGGGAACTGCTTCGAATGAAGCCACCATCTTCTCCTGCAGCCTCATACAAAGGCGGACAGAAAGACCCTTCTTGGCCCTGACTGTCAGAATCAGCTCCCTTAGAGCAGTGATCTTTGCCTGCAGACACTTCAGTTAAGCAGGAAAACTGGGCACATATAGGCCTGTATCTCTGATGCCTATTGATATCAGAAATTCTCCTCCCTGCAGGACAGAGATTACTGTCTGAATTGATTCCAAACGAAAGGACTGCATCCTTGGGAATCGTTTCAGATCTCTCAAATCCAAAATGGGTCTGTCGTCCCCATTTGGTTTTCGGACCATAGAAAGATTGGAACAGAGTCTCAATCCTTGATCCTTTGTGGGAACCCCCACAATGACCTCTTGCGACCAAAGTCGCTTTATCGCTAGAAGGAGCGACTGCTTCTCTTCTGGTTTTCTGGGAACACCTGATCTGAGGAAACGAGGAGAGGGACATTCTTGGAACTCCAGTCTGTACCCTAAGGTTACCATGGAGATTACCCATCTGTCCTGGAAGTCCTTCTGCCAGGGCCCTGAGAGCTGCAGCAGTCTTTCCCCCCACTCGAGCGAGCGGGGCGCCCCTTCATGAAGAGGTCTTAGTGTCTTGCTTAGAAGACCTTTTCCCCCAGGATTTCTTGTGTCCCTGGGGTTGACTCTTGTTTCTTGCCCCAGACGGAGGAGACCGTCGTGACTGCCTGGAGGCTGATGCCCCTGGCACTGGGGAAAGAGTCAGTTTAAAAGAGGGACGCTTACTCTTCTTCTTATCAGGTAAGAGAGTGCTTTTCCCACAGGAGATCGTCTTGATATAATTATCCAAGTCCTCTCCAAACAACCTTTCACCACGGAAGGGAAACCCAGCCAGAAGCTTCTTACATGGTGCTTCGGCTGACCAGTTTTTCAACCATAAGATTCTACGTATATGCACCAACCCAAGCGAGAGGCGAGAGGTTTGCACGATAGAATCTCTAATGGCGTCAACAGCATAACATAAAGCCGCAGGAAGGTTAGCAAACCCCTGGGCCTGCTGTTCAGGCAATACTTTGATGACCTGCTTAACATGGTCTCTTAAGTATTGACAGACTCCAATCGCTGCTACTGCAGGTTGGGCCACTGATCCTGCTAAAGAGAACACATCTTTCAATAAGAAGTCCATCTTTTTATCCACAGGATCTTTGAGCATCTGAGCGTTGTCTACAGGACAAGTCAGATTACTATTTACAGAGGAAATGGCCGCATCAATGGCCGGTATTCCCCACCTCTTAATAAACTTTTCTTCCATAGGATAAAGTGTAGAAAACTTTTTCGGCGGAAGAAATCGCTTATCTGGGTGATCCCACTCAGAAGTAAATTATGAACAGGAAAAGCATGTGCTGCTTGGAAAGGTTTCAGTGACCCCAAAGCAGAAGAGGTTTCTGTAGTAGTTTCAGGTAGGGGCAACTTAAATGTGGAGCGGACCAAACCAGTGAGGATCTGCACTAAGACTTTCTCCTCTTGGGAAGTCGCAGAGGGTCCCTCTCCACCTGAATCCTCCGAAGAGGAATCATCTGTCCCATCCCGATCCTCTGAAAGGGATTCATCTCCTTTATCCCAGAGCTCCTCTGACTGAGGGTCTTGGGGAGCAGAGGAAGGCCTTGTGCGTTTTCTTCCACTCAGTGAAGATGTAATCGCGGCCATTCGTTTTTTCTCTAATCCAGAAATGGTTGAGGAAAAAACTTCTTGTGTAATGTACACAGGGGCTGAAGTGCCGGCAGCAGATGTAGCCCCTAACCCCAATGGCTCTCCCTGTCCAGCTGCCCCTGGTCCCTCAGGAGGGGATGGTGTAGCAGACAGGGGGTCCTCAGAACCTGAACGAGACCCCCTAGTGCCTCCGGTTCTAGGGGTGCTTGAACCTCTTCTACCCATAGTGCAAAGCAACAAGGTGTGAGGTATCAAAAACGAACACTGACTGCTGAGCGATGTAGTCTGGCTAAAAGCCTTGCTACCAAATGCCCAATCCGGTGTTCTTTAGTGAATGCAGCCTAGGGGAATGCCTGTGTCCCACCTTACATGTGACTGTCAGCTCTGTGTCACTCCAAAGCTCAGAGCACCTGTACAGTGTGCTTTAAATAGCCATGATTTCAGGCACTGTGGGCGTCTGGGCACGCTGACGCTGTGCTGACGCCCCGCCCCCCCCTCGTTTTTGAAAAACGAGCGCTTCCCGCGCGAGCCGACCCTTTCTGACAAGCCTGAAGGGAGGCTGGGGTTGGGGGAATAAGGAGGAGGCCGGCAGTGATGGGCCCTGCATCGCAATGCGGCTTCGGTGGCGGCGGCGGCTGTGACAGTGTGGTCTCACCCGCCTTACAGCCTACCTGAGCCTTTCCCTAGCCTGGGGGGACCATCCCAGCAGAGAAAACCCCCCACCATCTACCTTTGGAGCTGGAGGAAGAGCCTGTGCAGCGGACGCTGAGACAGATCAAGCATGAGGTTTGTGCTCTTGGCCGCCCCCGGTGGTCACAATAGGCACAGCATGCATTCACTTTAAAGGAGAAGAGCCACTAGAATTTAAAATTCTGTGGAATCTCCTCTTACCTTATCCAGCCGCAGGGTTCAGTTTACACAGACCCAGCCTTCGCCTCTCACGGTGGGCTCCGTTTGTGAAAAACCGTCAGAGACTGGGGCCCCCATCAGTAGGGGGATCCTTCAGTTCTGGGCCTGTAAAGCACCTCGCCAGAAATTAGGAAGTTTAAAGCCATTTTCTGATCCGCGGGTCCAGCTCTCTAAAAAGATAAGCGTTACAGGTAAAACCTCGTTTCTTCGGACACGAGGCCCGGGTACCATTCAATTCGGCCATGAAAAGACACTTTGAATGGATCCGGTCACCTGGCTTGCCCCAGTATAGGATCTTAGGATATTCCTTTTGGAGCTTCAGCACAGGACATCTTTGCACGTCCAACACCTAAGACACTGGTGTAAAAACTGAGGTATCCCTGGAAGGGGAGGGGTTATATAGGGGGTTGAACTTCCTGATTAGGGTGTGACCAGTGTCCAATACCTAGTGATACCCTATAACCCATCAGTAATTACTGTGACTCTGTGTCCCGTGATGTCAGAGAAAAGAAATAATGTTTCTGATAACTTGGTCCTAAAAAGTGGAGAGGACAGATTACCCTGGGCTATGGCAGCATTTAAATCAGACACTTTAATGACCTGTCTTAAAGAGCTTTGGGCGATGAACAAATATATCACATGTATTCCACTTGCATTTGAGATCAATTTGAGAAACTTGAGATCACAGTTCATTTAAAGGTGCATTTGACCTGCAGGTGGTCCTCCAACTTTCTTTTATATGCATTAACCTTCTTCAAGCTGCTTTTGCCTTCTCATTGATGTGCAGGGAGACAGAAGCAGTTCTGATATTAACAAAGCCCTTTGTCAGGAGCCCATATATAATGGAACCTCAAAATATACCTGAAAAATCCTTGCTACAACTACATTTTTTTAGTTCACATCATACAATCTTTACATAAGTTGAGAATAACACAACTCTAAACACTGCAACCACAACTTTAAAACCTGGGGATGATAAAATCACTTAAAACTCCCAATCAATTTTTAATTGAAAGTAAAATTGCCCCAAGCAGGACCACACAGTAAAAAAAACAAAAAAATAAAAATAAAATTGCTGGATTTTGTCTGAACGCAAGTATTTAACCTAGTGGATAGCACTCAGGAGTGGTGGGAACTTGTTATAGGACAAATGTACAAAAGCTATGGCTGTCATTTAACCACTTTAAGACCAGCCTCGTTTTGGATTTTAGGTGTTTACAAGTTTAAAACAGGTTTTTTTGCTAGAAAATTACTTAGAACCCCCAAACATTATATATTGTTTTTTTTTCTAACACCCTAGAGAATACAATATCGGTCATTGCAATACTTTTTTTTTGCACCGTATTTGCGCAGCGGTCTTCTAAGCGCATTTTTTTTGGAAAAAATTCACTTTTTTGAAAAAAAAAAATAAGACAACAGTAAAGTTAGCCCAATTTTTTTTTATATTGTGAAATATAATGTTACGCCAAGTAAATTGATACCCATCATGTCACGCTTCAAAATTGCGCCCGCTCGTGGAATAGCGTCAAACTTTTACCCTTAAAAATCTCCATAGGCGACGTTTAAAAAATTCTACAGATTGCATGTTTTGCGTTACAGAGGAGGTCTAGGACTAGAATTATTGTTCTCACTCTACCGGTCGCGGCGATACCTCACATGTGTGGTTTGACCACCGTTTTCATATGCGGGCGCTACTCACGTATGCGTTCGCTTCTGCGCGCAAGCTCATCGGGACAGGGCGCTTTAAAAATTTTTATTTTTTTTTTTATTATTTATTTTACTTTAATTTTATTTATTTTTTCACTGTTTTAAAAAAAAAAAATTTTGGATCACTTTTATTCCTATTACAAGGAATGTAAACATCCCTTGTAATAGAAAAAAGCATGACAGGTCCTCTTAAATATGAGATCTGGGGTCAAAAAGTCCTCAGATCTCATATTTAGACTAAAATGCAAAAAAAAAAAAAAAAAGTCGTTTAAAAAAATGACACAAAAAAAATTGTGCCTTTAAGAGAAGTGGGCGGAGCCGTCGTAATGACGTCGCTCCGGCCGTCACATGGTATGGAGACTGATGGGGGCCATCTTGGCCTCACTCATCTCCATACCGAGGAAGTGACAGGACCCGATCGCCTCCGCCACTAACGACGGCTCCGGTAAGCGGCGGAGGGTGCGGGAGAGCGGCGGGAGGGGGGGGTGGCACCTCTCCCGCCGCCGATAACGGTGATCTCGCGGCGAACCCGCCGCAGAGACCACCATTATCGTGTACGGAACCGCCCGCTGAAAAGATGGATATCTCGGTTGTGGCAGCAGCTGCTGCCGTTACCGAGATATCCATCTTCAAAAAAATGACGTATATATACAGTGGGCGGTCCGGAAGTGGTTAAAGCGGAGTTCCACCCTAAAGTGGAACTTCCGCTCATCGGATTCCTCCCCCCCTCCGGTGTCACAATTGGCACCTTTCAGGGGGGAGGGGGGTGCAGATACCTGTATAATACAGGTATCTGCACCCACTTCCGGGTACAGCTAGCCGCAGCTAGCCGCAGACTCCCCGCCCACCCCCGTTGTGTTGTGGGAAATACACAGTTCCCACAACACAACGGGGACCAGTGAAGAAGCGCAGCGCGACTCGCGCATGCGCAGTAGGGAACCGGGCAGTGAAGCGGCAACGCTTCGCTTCCTGATTCCCTCAGTGTGAATGGCGGCGGCAGCACCCGAGGATCGAGGGACGGCTCGGTCTCGGGTGCCGACATCGCTGGACCCCGGGACAGGTAAGTGTCCTTATTTTAAAAGTCAGCAGCTGCAGTATTTGCAGCTGCTGACATCTAATTTTTTTTTTTTGGTGAAACACCACTTTAAATAAAACAACCCCCCCCCCTCAAAAAAAAAAAAGCACTCTGTTTTCTTCCTACACTGATGTCTCATACAGCGACATAGAGGTCAGAGAAAGAAATAATGAGTGCTGGGGACACAGGCAACTGACCAATCCTGACAGTGCTGAATGCCAAAAAGTCTTTTGGGGCTACAAAGCTGGAATGGAGGAGAGATAGGAGAAACAGGCCACCAGAGAGGTAAATATACTCTTTCCTCTGTTGCAGAGGAGTGCTAGTTTTACATTTTTAGAGACCGGACAGGATTTCTTTATATGCAAAATCAGTGCCTTAAAACGTATTCATACCCCTTGAAATTTTCCACATTTTGTCATGTTACAACCAAAAACATAAATGTATTTTATTGGGATTTTATGTGATAGACCAAGTGGCACAAAATTGTGTAGTGGAAGGAAAATGATAAATGTTTTTTGGATGTAACATGACAAAAATGTGGAAAATTCCAAGGGGGTATGATACTTTTTCAAGGCACTGTATTTCTTGTTGGTTGTCAGGCTGTCTGTATCTGTACCCTCCACTATAAGTGTGTCAAAAATACAGGCCAAATTTTGTAAATCTTTTCAAATCGCCTAAAAATGTTCATCAAGATTTGTTCAGTCTTTGGAGGACCATGCTCTTGACCAGCAGTATAAGATGCCATAAATTGATTGTTTTAAAAGATGGGGAAAAAAGGAAAAAAAAAAGGGTTAACCAGCGGGCCTGCACCAAATTAAAAATATCAGTATGTGATAAGTGGTTTAAATGCTTAGAAACACTTTCTATAGACCTCTCGTAAACCCACAGACAATGCTCAAATCTGCTGCATGATATGTGTAAAAACCCTATGTATGATTTTCCTAACACAATGCTCATTATCTTTTTTGGCAGTTACAATGTACTTTAAAAAATACTGTTCAATAAATTACAATGTACTCACTTCTCCGTGATACTTGACACATATTCTTTTTATATATTAAAGTTAATAATGATACATTTCTTTTCATGACTTTAGACAACATGCATCACTGCACAGAGATCCTTGCTCTGCAGATCTGTTATTATAAATAATTACAATGACTTAACCAAGGTTACTTGAGCTGATATTGAGTATGATTTCTGTTGCAGTGTGCCACACTTGGCTGAAATGGCCTACAGGTAAATTTCTCATAGAAATAAGACTAACCATAAAGTGGTAGATTTGGCTTTAGATGTTAGGTATTAGATCATTAAAATCAACCAACTATGGAGTAATTGCCAAGTACTAAGCTACAGCCTTTGCTACATTTTATTGACCAGATGTACTAAAAGTTTAACTAAAGGCAAAACAGTTTTTTTTTTTTGGATAGCGTGGGGAGGATTGCAGCACCTGTCAAGTTATTATTGCGGTCAGTGCCCCCATTAGGGAGATTAACCCTATTTGTTATGCTTACTGTTATCATTGACAGTGAAAGAAAATCCCAAATTTTGAGTTGTCCCCAGAACAGAGAGAAAGTTTCCAAAGGGAATATCAGTTTTGAGGACAAATTCCCTCACTTTGGAGGGATTTTCTCCAACTTCATGCTTTGGCTATGGGACATGAAGTAAAGTGAAATCTCCACAATGGGGAACAGGGCAAAAAAAAATTACAGGGACTATAACCCACCTTTACTCTAGCCAATGGAACAATTTTCTTTTTTTTTACCAGACACATGAATTACATTTAAATGATATGTATCTTTTGTCCTGCAGGCTGCTGGAAGACATGGGATACACACCTTTACATGCAACTAATGTGTTTGGTGATGTATCCCCCAAAAAAACGAAAAACTTGCTAAACATCAGCTTTAAATCAAAAACTGTAATCTAATCAAATGTGGCCAACATAAGAGCCCATTTATGTCATGGCATTGGAAACCCTAGACCAAAATGAATATAATGTTTCCATGCTATACCTTGCTTTATGCAAAGAGCAAAAATGGTGTATTGTGTGCAATAAGCCATATTCTCGAATGAGCTCTGAAGCATCCATTTTTTTCAATATCATCATTTAGTTATAATGTTTCATCCAATGCTATATTCATGTCTCTGTTTAGATTATTATTCTTATTATAACTTCATTCTTTGACATGGTATCCAAATGATCCTATCACCATGTATATGGCGAAGGCTCTTATCACACTTGTGCGGCTTAGGATCCAACTTATGTGACCCCAAGTCGCAGGACATGTGAAATTCAATGCATTTCAATGAGAGCCATTCCAATTGACACTACTGAAGTCGCTGCAACTTCAGAAAAAGTTCCTGCACTACTTTGGTCCGATTTTGACACGGCTTCAATGCCAGAGAGTGGCAAGTCTCAAAGTCGTATTAAAGTTGGACTCCAAAGTTGCACAGAAAATTGCTCAACTTTTGCCAGCTAGTGTGAACCGAGCCGAACATTACCTTTTAATCTTTTCCACCAGATCAGTCCTCTCTAAATGTATACAGGGATTGAGTGATATGTGAACAAAAAAAATCTCCATAAGAGATAAATTGTACAGATAATTTAATAACAGTGTTTACTTTAGGTGCTCCACTTATAAATTCTCTGTACACATCACTTAAAATCTACTGTGCTTTATGAGTACAATAAAACTAAACAAGTCTGTTAAACAGCAATTGTTAATATAGTCAAAAGAATAAAATCAAGTTGTTTTTTTTGTATTCACAGTATATTACAGATATATACATAAAATTCTGGCACAGAAATTACAGACAAGGGGGCAGGCAGGGGTTAAGGTCCAATGTAATGCCAAGATGTCAATGTGCACAGCTACAGCTGACAATGAGAAGAAACTCATTTTTATTATATGCAGTCCACATTCCGGAGGCCACCATCCATAGTCAGAGCCCCAAATCTAGAAGAGATAGAAATAGTATAGTTTAACATGGATGCAATAAAACAGAAAAATCTTTAGTTTCCACAAGAATAATTTAAGGCAAGAAGAGAGATTCTTTAGGGTTAGTGTAATTATGTTGCTGCCAATGTCAGCTGCAAATCCAACCAAAATATTACAGGCATTTATATAGCACCAACATTATAAACAGTGTTTTACATATACTAAATTCAAATAAATAGCTGTCTTCAGGGAGCTTACAATCTAAGGTCCCTATCTCACATGCCAACAAACATACTAGGCCAATTTAGACAGCAGCCAATTAAAGCGGAGTTCCACCCCAGGAGTTTTAAGCACTCCTCACCCCCTTACATGCCACATTTGGCATGTCTTTTTTTTTGGGGGGGGGGGGGTCTCGGGAGTGGGTACCTGGTTTTGACAGGTGCTTCCTGTCCCACTTCCTCCTTTCGCCACCTAGGAGACCCCTCCCTCTCTGTAATCTTCTGGGACAGGTCACAGAAGATTGCCTGGCCACTAGGAGAGCGCAGTTCATGCCCGGCTGTGAAGCTGCAATCTGTCACAGCCAGGCACCCACAGCTGCAATGATGGCACCGCGGAGAGGAGAGGGAGAGGAAGAGGAGCAAGGCTTTGGCAGCTGCATCGCTGGACCGTGAGACAGGTGAGTGTCTGTTTATCTATTTGCACTTTAACCTACCAACATGTCTGGTCGTAGGAGGAAACCAATGCAAGCACAGTGAGAATATGCAAAATCCAGATAGTCTCCATGCTGGGATTCAAACCAAGGACTCCAATCCTAAAGGCAGTGGCACTAGCCACTAAGTCAATGTGCTGCCAGATTTGGACATTAAAAACCCATTTTGTTGCCAGTCATATTTACCTTTCCAAAATATGATTATTTTCAGCCAACTCTTTGACAACTCCTTCCATTTCTTCTTTCAGTTTGCGCATTCTGCAATACAATAAGCATAGATATATTAATCTTAAAGTAATGTAATTTCACAGAGATTTTGATTTTAATGGAACGTTCACATTTTACATAATTGCATATTTTTGTAATTGTAATATAAACATTTTTGTCTGTTTAACAACTGCTGACATACGATTTCAGCCATACAGAGAGTACATTGTTGTCACAGGGCTTGCAGTCGCTATTGTTACAATAGAAGACAGAGCAGTAAAGCATACGATTACAAAGAAGGAAGCAGAGCCTACATAGCTGGTCAATGGACATAAATAAATACAAAAATGTTTTTACCACATGAACTGGCGATGTAAGCAGATGGGAGCCTGAGAGGCAGAGTAAAGCTGGATATACACTAGTAGATTTTTGAACAGACATTCGTATGAAAACTCTCAGTACATTTGAGGACTTTATGAATGTCATTTAAAACTACTTAAGAATTGTGTTTGCTTTTAAAATACAATTTCAGAATGAACATACAGTGGGGACGGAAAGTATTCAGACCCCCTTAAATTTTTTGCTAAAATCATTTAAGCTCATTTTTTTTCCTCATTAATGTACACACAGCACCCCGTATTGGCAGAAAAACACAGAATTGTTGACATTTTTGCAGATTTTTAAAAAAAGAAAAACTGAAATATCACATGGTCCTAAGTATTCAGACCCTTTGCTGTGACACACATATATTTAACTCAGGTGCTGTCCATTTCTTCTGATCATCCTTGAGATGGTTCTACACCTTAATTTGAGTCCAGATGTGTTTGATTATACTGATTGGGCTTGATTAGGAAAGCCACACACCTGTCTATATAAGACCTTACAGCTCACAGTGCATGTCAGAGCAAATGAGAATCAGGAGGTCACAAGGAACTGCCTGAAGAGCTCAGAGACAGAATTGTGGCAAGGCACAGATCTGGCCAAGGTTACAAAAAAAATTTCTGCTGCACTTAAGGTTCCTAAGAGCACAGTGGCCTCCATAATCCTTAAATGGAAGACGTTTGGGACGACCAGAACCCTTCCTAGAGCTGGCCGTCTGGCCAAACTGAGCTATCGGGGGAGAAGAGCCTTGGTGAGAGAGGTAAAGAAGAACCCAAAGATCTCTGTGGCTGAGCTCCAGAGATGCAGTCGGGAGATGGGAGAAAGTTGTAAAAAGTCAACCATCACTGCAGCCCTCCACCAGTCGGGCTTTATGGCAGAGTGGCCCGACAGAAGCCTTTCCTCAGTGCAAGACACATGAAACCCGCATGGAGTTTGCTAAAAAAAAAACCTGAAGGACTCCAAGATGATGAGAAATAAGATTCTTTGGTCTGATGAGACCAAGATAGAACTTTTTGGCCTTAATTCTAAGCGGTATGTGTGGAGAAAACCAGGCACTGCTCATCACCTGTCCAATACAGTGCCAACAGTGAAGCATGGTGGTGGCAGCATCATGCTGTGGGGGTGTTTTTCAGCTGCAGGAACAGGACGACTGGTTGCAATCGAGGGAAAGATGAATGCGGCCAGGTACAGGGATATCCTGGACGGAAAACTTTCTCCAGAGTGCTCAGGACCTCAGACTGGGCCGAAGGTTTACCTTCCAACAAGACAATGACCCTAAGCACACAGCTAATATATTGAAGGAGTTGCTTCACAACTTTGTGACTGTTCTTGAATGGCCCAGCCAGAGCCCTGACTTAAACCCAATTGAGCATCTCTGGAGAGACCTAAAAATGGCTATCCACCGTTTACCATCCAACCTGACAGAACTGGAAAGGATCTGCAAGGAGGAATGGCAGAGGATCCCCAAATCCAGGTGAAAAACATCTTTCTCAAAAAGACTCATGGCTGTATTAGATCAAAAGGGTGCTTCTACTAAATACTGAGAAAAGGGTCTGAATACTTAGGACCATGTGATATTTCAGTTTTTCTTTTTTAATAAATCTGCAAAAATTTCAACAATTCTGTGTTTTTCTGTCAATATGGGGTGCTGTGTATACATTAATGAGGAAAAAAAAATAACTTAAATGATTTCAGCAAATGGCTTAAATATAACAAAGAGTGAAAAATTTAAGGGGGTCTGAATACTTACCGTCCCCCACTGTATATTGTTAGAAATTAGTTTTTCAAGAAAAAAATTTCCATTTTGTACTTCTGTAATTTTTTTAGTCACTGCAGTTGAAAATGAACATCAATTTGACACCAATAAGAAAATAGAAAATTAAACAATAGTTCTCAAAACAAAATGCTACTAGTGTATGACCAGCTTTAGTCGTAGATGTCTTTTTATTACTTACCTTTTTTTGTTACTTGAAATATCTTAATTATAATTTCTTTTTAATACAACTACAATTTACTCTTCGTTCATACAGTGTATTCATAAAGTATTCTGACCTTCTTCACTTTTTTTCAATTTTGTTATGTTGCAGCCTGATACTACAGTTGTTTTTTTCTCATGAATCCACACTCAGTGCCCCATAATGACAGTGAAAACTGAACTTTTGAAATGTCCATATTTATTAATTAAAAAGAAAAAAAAAATGAAATATCACATGTGCTTTCGCAGCAATTACAGCCTTGAATCCTTTTGGGTATGACACAACAAGCTTTGCACACCTGGATTGGAGGATTTTCTGACCTTCTTTGCAAATCCTCTCAAGCTCAGTCAGGTTGGATGGGGAACGTTGGTGGACAGCCATTTTTTAGGACTCTCCAGAGATGTTGAATAGGGTTCAAATCAAAACTCTGGCTGGGCCACTCTAGGATATTCACAGAGTTGTCCCTAAACTACTCCTGTGTTGTCTTGGCTCTGTGCTTAGGACCGTTATGTTGGAAGGTGAACCTTTGGACCAGTCTAAGGTCCTGAGCACTGTGGAACAGGTTTTCATTGAGGATTTCTGTACTTTGCTTCATTCAGCTTTCCATAAACCCTGGCCAGTCTCCCAGTCCCTGCTGCTAAAACAAAACAGCATGATGCTGCCACCACCATGCTTCACTTTTAGGATGGTATTGGGCAGGTAATGAGCGGTGCCTGGTTTCCGTCAGACATAACATTTAGAATTGAGGCTAAACAGTTCAATCTTGCTTTCATCAGACCAGAGAATGTTGTTCCTCACAGTCAGAGTCCTTCAAATGCTTTTTTGCAAACTCCCAAGTGGGCTTCCGTGTGTTTTGCACGGAGGACAGGCTTCCATCTAGCCACTCTGCCATAAAGCCCAGATCAGTGGAGGGCTGCAATGATGGTTGTCCTTCTGTAACTTTGTCCCACATCTTCACAGAATCTCTGGAGCTCAGTCAGAGTGACCATTGGGTTCTTGGTCACCTCTCTTACTATGGCCCTTCTCCCCCGATTGCTCAGTTTGGCTGGGGACCAGCTCTTGGAAGAGTCCTGGTTGTGTCAACATTTTTTTTCATTTCACTGTGCTCTTGGGAACCTTAAGTGCAGAAGAAATTTTTTTTTTGCAGCCTTCCCCAGATCTGTGCCTTGCAATAATCCTGTCATAGCTCTGCAGGCAGTTCCTTTGACCTCATGGCTTTTGCTCCGATACAGTATGCATGGTCGTCTGTGAGGTCTTTTATAGAGAGGTCCGTGCCTTTACAAATCATGTCCAATCAATGTGCATAATTTACCACAGATGGACTCCAATCTAGGTGTAGAAACATCTCAGCAGCGGTCAAGAGAAATGGGAGGCACCTGAGCTAAATTTCAAGTGTTGATGCAAAGGGTCTCAGTACTTTTGCCAATGTGATAAAAAAAATTTCCTTTTTGCAAATATTTTTAAAATTCTGGTTCCATGTTGTCATTATGGATTAAGAATTTAAACAACTTTAGTACCCAGCTGCAACATAACAAAATTGAAAAAAGTGAAAGGGGTCTGAATTCTTTATGAATGCACTGTAGATCCAGCTATGTTGCAAACCGCAAGGGGAGGGGATAAGGGTTGACCTCCACAGGAAATACCAATATATGTGGAAGCTAATAGGGCCATGTTAGGTTCTGATGAGGACTTTAAATTCTTGGAAATATCTAAACACTTTCCATGAAGCCCAATGTTTGAGTGTACTGGTCATGCATATGTTTCCTGGGCCAAGAGTGACTCCATGTGTACAATAGAATCTACATTATATTACCAAAAGTATTGGGAAGCTTGCCTTTACATGCAAATGAACTTTAATGGCATTCCAGTCCTCATCCATAGGGTTCAATATTGAGTTGGCCCACCCCTTTGCACAACTATAACAGCTTTAACTCTTCTGGGAAGGCTGTCCACAAGGTTTAGAAGTGTGTCTATGAGAATGTTTGACCATTTTTCCAAAAGCATTTTTGTGAGGTCAGGCACTGATGTGGACGAGAGGGCCTGGCTTGCAGTCTTCATTCTAATTCATTCCAAAGACGTTCTATCTGGTTGAGGCAGGACTCTGTGCAGACCAGTCAAGTTCCTCCACCCCAAACCTGCTCATCCATGTCTTTGTGGATCTTGCTTTGTCCCAAGGGGTGCCAACCAGGAAACATTAACCCTCCAAACTCTATAATATATAGTTCTGGAAGCTGGCTTCCTTGCACTAATCAGGGTAGAGATAATTGACCTGGAAAGCCCACGTTTCTTCAGAATGTGGGTTTCAATAGCCAAGCCGTTAAATTTAGAGGCCGTAAGGAAGGATGGAATATCGATCCCTGAGAGAGCAGATCTGGCCGTAGTGGGAGGGACCATGGGCCCTCCACTGCCATCTTTACGATTTCTGCATACCATGACCTTCTGGGCCATGCTGGTACCACCAGAATTACTGGCTTTCTTTCCAGCTTGATCCTGCAAAGAAGTCGAGGCAGCAACTGAATAGGGGGGAATACATAGATCTGTGAGAACTGATCCCAAAGGGTCACCAATGCATCCATTCCGCATGCGAATGGATCCCTTGTTCTGGCCACAAAGTTGACTAACTTCATGTTGAACCTGGACACTAGAAGATCTACGTCCGGAGTCCCCCATCTTTGACAAAACAGCCCAAAATATATCGGGGTGAAGAGACCATTCCCCTGGGAATAACTGCTGGCGACTCAAGTAGTCCACCTGCCAATTCTCTACACCCGGAATGAAGACTGCCAATAGGCATGGAACATTCCTTTCTGCCCAAGTTAGAACATGGTTCACCCCTCTCTGCCCTGATAGACGTTTGGTGACCCCTTGGTGATTGATATAGGCCACAGCTGTGGCATTGTCGGATTGAATCCTGACAGGACAATCCCGTAACCTGAACGTCTAGGCCTTTAGAGCTAGACGCACTGCCCGAATCTCTAGGATATTGATGGGGAAGGTTCTTTCGGTTCTTGACCACTGTCCCTGGACAGTTGTCTTTTCGAGTACTGCTCCCCAGCCTGAAAGGCTGGCATCCGTTGTTACCACTTTCCAGATGACTGGTCTGAAGGATTTTCCTTTCAGCAGATTCTGGGTTAGTAACCACCAAGCGAGGCTTTAGGCCACTCTTGGGGACAGCCACATTGGCAAGTCTAAAGCTTGAATTGTTTTGTTCCAAGTAGACAGGATACTGTTTTGCAACAGTCTTGAATGGAACTGAGCATAGGGAACTGCTTCGAATGAAGTCACCATCTTTCCTAGCAATCGCATGCAAAGGCGAATGGAGGAATCGCCTTTTGACCTGACCATCCGCACCAGCTCTCTTATGGAGTTGATCTTTGCCCAAGGCAAGAACCCTTTCTGGGCTGTGTCTATGATCAGACCCAAGTACTCCAGCCTTTTTAACGGTATTAAGGAAGATTTCTCTAGGTTGAGGATCCAACCCAAACTTTCCAGCTTTGATTGTAGTGCGTTGTATTTTTTGCTCCAAACGAGCCATCGACTGATCTATTAGTAATAGATCGTCTGGGTATGCTACGACTGTTATGCCCTGTGCCCCTAACCTGGCTAGAGGTGGGGCCAGTACTTTTGTGAACACCCGGGGTGCTGTGGCTAGCCCGAAGGGCAGGGCTACAAACTGAAAATGCTGCTGTTCTAACTCGAACCGCAGAAACTTTTGGTGAGCGGGAAATATAGGGACATGCAGATATGGATCCCTAATGTCGATTGATGCCAGAAGTTCTCCTCCTAGAATCATAGAAACTACTGACCCGATCATCTCCATGCGAAAGGAGCGGATCTTCAGGAACCGATTTAGATTTTTTAGATCTAGAATGGGTCTGAAATCCCAATTTGATACCATAAAAAGATTTGAATAAAACACCAGACCTTGTTCTTTTGTGGGGATCTGTATGATCACCCCTTGAGATATTAATCAGTCTTGTGCCTGAAACACAGATTGTCTTTTCTCTGTATCTTTGGGAACGCTTGACCTCAGGAAATGAGACGGCGGAAAGACCCGATATCAACTCCATAAGAGAGCTGGTACGGATGGTCAGGTCAAAAGGCGATCCCTCCATTCACCTTTGCATGAGGTTGCTAGGAAAGATGGTAACTTCATTCAAAGCAGTTCCCTATGCCCAGTTCCATTCAAGACTGTTGCAAAACAGTATCCTGTCTACTTGGAACAAAACAATTCAAGCTTTAGACTTGCCAATGTGGCTGTCCAAGAGTGGCCCAAAGCCTCACTTGGTGGTTACCAACCCAGAATCTGCTGAAAGGAAAATCCTTCAGACCAGTCATCTGGAAAGTGGTAACAACTGATGCCAGCCTTTTCAGGCTGGGGAGCAGTACTAGAAAAGACAACTGTCCAGGGACAGTGGTCAAGAACCGAAAGAACCTTGCCCATCAATATCCTAGAGATTTACAACCAAATATTAAAAAGTGAAAGTTTGATGGATGATTGTTAATCTGTCCCATTACTTTTGGTCCCTTTAAAAGTGGGAGGCACATATACAAACTGTTGTAATTCCTACACCATTCACCCGATTTGGATGTAAATACCCTCAAATTAAAGCACATCTTGTTCGTTTCATTTCAAATCCATTGTGGTGGTGTATAGAGCCAAAAAGATTAGAATTGTGTCGATGTCCCAATATTTATGGACCTGACTGTATGTGCAAAGACTCCCTCTAGTGGAGAATTAAAGCATGACAACTTTTCCCTTGAATATATAGGTGTTTTTAGTACCCAAGTTTCTTCCCTTACCTTATCCCCGCCGCAGGATTTGCTGAATTAACGGACAATCCAACCTTCACCCATCACGGCAGGCTACGTTTAGCAAACCTTCAAGGACGAAGTCCCTAATATCGGGGGTTCCAACTCCCTTGAACCTGTAAAGCACCCCACCAGGAAGCTTTAGGTAATGTAACAAGACCTAAGCCCTGGGTTCCTGGGGTCCAGCCCTACAAAGAGGCATTACAGGCAAAACCTCGTGCTTCAGATACGAGGCCCCAGGTACCATCCTTTTAGGCCTTAGTGGTACTTTGGATGGATCTGGTCTTTTATTTAAATCCAGCATGGATCCCTCCTGGAGCTCCTCAGAGAACATCTTCACTCGTGACCAACACCTTAGACACTGGCGAAAAAACGGATGTGCTCCTGGAAGGAGAAGGGGTTATATAGGGTGTGAACTTCCTGGATTGGGTATAACCAGTGTCCATCACCTGAAGGTGGCCTATAACCCATTAAGTAATTACTTAAGGCTCTGTGTCCCATGATGTACGATAAAGAAAGGAAAACATTATGTATAACAAGAAAGGAGAGAATCCTGGAGAAAGAGGGTCTCCAACGCTATTGGATCTCTAGCTATGGTCGTTCTGTTCTGTCAGAAGTGAATGGAAGAACGATGCAAGCTGATGGTATGTTGGCCAATAGAGTAAAGGTCGGATATTCAAAGGTAAAATGGAATGGAGAGGCAGTAAGCATCTTTGATGCAGAATCTAAAATAGATTGGGAAAGGGAGGTTTCTCTCAAACGAAAAATGTATTCGAATTCAGAGCTTTAGGGTATTCCAGACTCCCAAAATAGAGGAATCACAGTAGCTCATTAAAAAAATTATATGATGCTTAGAGGAAATTCTGTCCCATACTTTGAGAAGTTGGTATGTTAGATTCAAGTATGAGATTAAGGGACCCCAATAAGTAAGTACAATCCATGCAAGGCCTAGGAGGTAACCATCAGAGAGGGCTTGTTCTATAAAAACCCAGTGCTTAGAATGAAGATTGTGAAACTAGTCTACTAACTGAACGAGAACAGAAGTATAGTATAGGAATAGGTCAGGGGCACCTGTACCTCCTCTAGATTTAGGAAGGGACAAGATTGTCTCAATCTTGGGCGACACGGTCCCAGATAAATTTGTTGAAAATTGTTTGTAGCACTTTTATTTTTAAAGTGTAGGGTACTGCAATAAATATTGTCTGGAAAGTGTATACAAATCTTGGGATAAAGTTAATATTCCAGATATTGATCCTACCAAAACAATGAATCTACCCTGGATCATATGCCTTTAAGTCTGTCAAAGTCTTTTGAATCAGAGGTGCATAATTGAGAGCATATAGTTGGGCAAGGTCAGTTGGGATTAAAATTGATAAATATTTAAAGGTGCAAGGACAGTGTTTGAAAGGGAAGTTCTTCGAGAAGGCAGTTACATGGAAGTGAGACATTCAGTATTTCTGAGTTAGGCTGCTATACATACCAAAATGTTTTTAATTCCTGTATTATAAAATGCATAGATATATGGGGGTCCATCATATACGTCAGGTGCTCATCCATAAATAGATAGAGGGGTTGTTGCGGATAGCATTAGATAGATGTTCCACCATCAGCACATAAAGTAGGGGAGATGGGGTAGCCCTGTTGGTTGCCACTCCTTATGGAGAATCCCAGTGACAACCCACGCCCCTATATGCGGTGTGAAGTAAAAGGCCAGTATTTTGTGGAGCAAGTTAGATCACATGATCTCTCCAGCGCCAGCTTCAGTGTAGAGGAGAGATCACTGACAATGGCTTATTTTTGGGGTTCCGTTGTTGACGGTCCCTCCTCTACACTGCCCAATCTATGGAAGGAAGTGCAGTTTGTTTTTCCACATATTCCCAAGTGGCTTTATCAAGGAGAAGAATTTCAGAGTCAGTATAGGAGAGAGGAGGTTGTGTACAGTGGAGAACAAATTGCTGAATGTGACTACTTTACTTGTAATGTATGCTGTCTAACTGAGTAAATTAAAAGATAAATATATAAATCTTTACATGGGCAAACTTTGGAAAAAGAAAAGTTTATCAAATTCACATTTTAACAAAACCTCTAACTTTGACCCATACGAACTGCCTCACAGCAAAAAAATGTCCCCCTCTGTTCTCAAGAGAGGTATTTGGAATGAGGAAACAAATACAGGCTTTAATTTTCACTGCAAAACTTCCCAGCAGCACTAGAAACAGGCCACTTTCACTTACAATTTAAATCTAGGCTATATCATCCAATGGTAAACAGTATATCAACACTTAAAATAAAGCATGACCCTATATTATGGGACAATGAAAAAAATGCTAAGTTTGAAAAACATTTTGGAGGTCTATTAAAAAAGTTTCAAGCCCAAAAAGAAAAAATGGAACCTTTGAGATATTATGCTAAAGAGATGAGGAGAAGGGGGATGTGTTCCGTAGTCCAGCAGAGGTAAATTCAGGCAGGACTGACAGCACTGCTGAGATCTCAGTGAAGCAAAGGCAGAATTGTCAGCTCACTATTTCAGGCAGAATCAACAGGTATGGTTTCTGTACTTGCAGCATGAAACAAAACAAGCGGGGGAATGGGCATGTATTAGAGATGTACCAAATGTTTTTTTTTTCTCTAGCTAAAAACTTACATCTTAGGGTTTTATGGTATTTTGGAAGAGAGACATTAAAGCCAAATTCCATGATTCTTATGACTTTAAATCACTCGCTTGGACCGAGCTGGTTCAAATGAACTATTTGCTTCACTTACTGATGTGCCCACTGGGTGCATTGTATAAACTGTATGCATTATCAGCGTTGTTTTCCCGCAGGAACAAAATAGAGTCGGGGTTCCTGTGAATGGCCGAGCCCCACTCACCCTAACTCAATTTTATTCTATAAGCAGGACAGGAAGCCATAGATGCAATTTTCTTTTCTGCAACCATGGGATGCAGGAAAGAAAGTTGCTTGATTGTCATCAGCACAGTGTTGATGGGGGAACCCCTCCAGCAGTGCTATTGTGTTCTGTTTGCGTGGAGCCTTACCTATAGTCACCGGCAGTAATTGCATGCTGGTTGAACTGAGGTCAATCAATGAATCAACTTCAGTACAACCAGCCTCCTCATAGATGGATTGAATCTTGGCTGGTCCCTGCTGAACCGGACGGGATTTAATCCATCTATGGCTGACTTAATACAGTGTTTACAGTGGGCACATCTGCCAGTGAAACAAATAGTTAATTTTGACTAGCTTGGTCCAAGTGAACCATTTGAAGTCACCAGAAACATGGAGTCAGTCTTTAAGTTTCACACATCTGTGCTAGTCAAGCCACCCCCTCATAGCAGGCCACCCTTGCCCCATTCCTTTTGAAAAAAAATAGTTCTCTAAGTGGTATGCTGACATATCAGATAAGTCATTATAAAGGCCTTCTGCATACTGATTCTGGGTTAGTGTCTCAGTTATTGAAGCAAGACAGTCAATTGGCATTAGCTGAATGATAAGTCAGTAATTGCAGTCTACATGATTTTCTTAGGAAAGGTTTTCTTTTGCCCATTTTATCAATTACCACTTTAAGGAGGAGTGCTTATGGAATGGTCGTATCACACTAGTTTTCCAGCGTGACTGGGGAGCATTTCAACCTATCCTTGCTGTATTACATGTTGACAGTCAAATGGCTAACACACTTGGCCTTAAAAAAAGATCCTTCCAAAATACATTAAAAGGAAAACATTTTTAAGTGAAATATGCAGAAAGATATTTATTGTCAGCATCACAATCAGTGAAGCAGAAATCCTGTCCAGCCAGTTTGCTATTTTTTCATCAAGTAGTTTTTATTTCTATAGAACATTCTTCATTTCTTCCACAGTTTAGTTGTTACAAAAAAAAAGGAAACTACAAGAACAAAGCAAAACAAAAAGTGGCTTTCAGTACTTTAAAAGTACTGCATATCAGTACACTGTGCAATTACCTAAGTAATGTTAAAGTTGTGAATAAAAGAACCATGGTCCAAGTTCTCATTATTTTACCAAGTGTGTACAGCAATAATAAGTGATAGGAGGGACAGATCAGCTATCTACCCTGGAGACTATAATCTTTGAAAAATCTGTTTTTAACTAAAGCAGGTAATGCAAAAGCAGGGTTATTAAGCCATTAACACCAGATCTTTTTGAGAGTTACCTCTGCTGGTAAAGGTTAAGCTTCCTCGGTTTAAGATGGATTGCACCTTATCGATCCAAGGGTGTGTTGTTGGGTGATGGAGAGCCAATGTTGTGCTATTGTGTCTTCCTGTCCAAGTACAGGGTTCTAGTTATGGTTAATTTCAGGTGAGGGTTGTCAAAAGGGAAGCTCCAAAAATTCCTGGATACCCATCTTTGGCTGAGGACAGCAATGAAGTTGGAATATGGAATGCTCAATTAATAATATCGAACATCTCTTGCCAGCATTGGATTCGTTTTTGGGTACTTTCAAAACATATGAATAAGATCTCCCTGTGCCAAGGTGCCCCTAGGACACAATGGGGAATTTCTTTGAAAAAAAGCAGTGCATTCTTAAGGAAGTGCAATTTAGTTTAATAGGAATACCAATGTTAGGCATCCCATACATTAGTCATTCTTTTTTGTTCAGCCAGCAGGGAAAGGGGAATTACTACTGCTGAGGATTTGTATTCTCACAGCGGGGAGACATCTCTGTCATCAAAATACACTGATCAGCGCTGCTAGCTACAGCCTGTAGCACCGATCATGCCCAAATTTTTCCAACAGGCTGTTTGTACACATAGGTAGATCGACTTCTGTACAACCAACCTGCCCATACATTCATCGAAAAAAGCCTGGATTCATGAAAGACAGAACATGTCAAACAAACCTGATTTCTTTTTATGAGGTGGTAAGTAAGTAAAACCTTGGACAGAGGGGTGGCTGTGGAGGTGGTATACTTGAATTTTGCAAAAGCGTTTGACACATTTGGCTCCTGTGGAAGGTAAAAGTCAACAGGCTTGAAAAGATCAGTTTGTAAATGGATAGAAAACTGGCTTAAAAGAAAAGAATTCAGAGAGTAGTGGCCAATGATTCTTACCCTGAATGGTCTAGGGTTAATCAGTGGTGTACCCCAAGGTTCAGTGTTGGGACCCTTACTTTTAAACCTTTATAAAAGATATAGGGTCTGGGATTAAAAGTACCATTTCTGTCTTTGCAGATGACACCAAGCTATGCAGTGGATTAACATTCTTACAGGATGTCTCCAATTTACAAGCTGACCTCACTGCACTGTCTAATTGGGCAACTAAGTGGCAAATGAGGTTTAATGTTGATAAATGTAAAGTTTTGCACTTGGGGGCTAAGAATATGCATGCATCAAACATACTAGGGGAAATCAATGGTGGAGAAGGATCTGGGGATTTTGGTAGATCATGAGATCAATAATAGAATGCAATTCCAAGCTGCAGTTTCCAAAGCGAGCAAAGACCTTTCTTGTATTAAGAGAGATATGGACAGCAGCGAGAGAGCTATCATTTTGCCCCTGTACAAATCATAAGTAAGACCTCATCTGGAATTTGCAGTTCAGTTTTTGGCACCAGTTCACAAAAAGGATATCGGGGGAACTGGAGAAAGTCCAGAGAAGGGCAACCAAACTGATGAGACATAGCATGGAGGAGCCCAACTATGAGGAAAGATTAGAGGAACTGAATTTATTCTCTCTTGAGAGGAGGAGATTAAGGGGGGATATGATCGACATGTACAAATACAAAAGTGGTCCATATAGTGAACTTGGTATTGAGTTATTCACTTTAAGACTATCACAGAGGACAAGGGGGCACCCTTTACGTCTAGAGGAAAAAAGATTTCATCTCCAAAATATGGAAAGGTTTCTTCACAGTAAGCTGTGAAAATCTGGAATAGACTCCCTCCAGAAGTGGTTCTGGCTAGCTCACTAGATTGCTTTAAAAAATGACAATTTCTTTCCTAAATGTACATAATATAACTGGGTACTAACATTTATAGGTAAAATTGATCCAGGGAAAATCCGATTGCCTCTTGGGGGATCAGGAAGGAATTTTTTCCCCTGCTGTAGCAAATTGGATCATGCTTTGCTGGGGTTTTTCGCCTTCCTCTGGATCAACTGTGGGTGAAGGATTGTGTATATGGAATTGTATAATTTTTTTTTTTTATTTTGGTTGAACTTGATTGACTTGTGTCTTTTTTCAACCTGACTAACTATGAAATTTTCTAATTTTCGTACGAAATTTCAGAATCGGCTGCCGAAAGTTGTGTATACACTATACAAAAATTCTTTGGACTTATATGTTCGCCCGATTTTCTTAGAGTGTGTACGAGCCTCAAGTCTCTAGGAGGGCGATATTGACATCTACGGCATTCTTTCAAATGCTTTAATCCACTGCTTGTCAGTAAACCAACATTAGTCCTGTTCCTATTTTTCTTTATTTGATAACGATCCTGGGTTGTGAGATATGAGGCCCTTCTTACATTTGGAGTGAGGGATAAAAGAAATCAATTCCATTTCATGTGGCGCAAGGTCAATTTTAAATAGCTAATATTTTTACACAGACTAGTGGTCCCTCAAGTATGCCAGAGCTCCACATTCTGAAATCCGTTATAGGATGTGCCGTATTTTAAAAAGGACACTACTTACAATTTGTCAGCACATCCTTATTTCAAATATTTGATATTGACCAAGGTTACCAAGTGAATGTCCTATTCAGGGGAATAAAGATGTTCACTGAGAAATGGTGGCTGACATTGGTTCAGTAAGTCGCATTAGTAAAGAGAGAGAAGAAAGATGCTAAATGAATAACAGCCAACGGGAACATTTTTATTTAAAAAGAACTGTTTAACCAAGGACCACAATAATCCAGCCATCAAAGAGTAAAGTTAGGTATGCATGTTTATGCATAAAGAATAACATTTTAAAAACATTCCATAATGCAGGACACTAGACATTGTAGTATTATAAAAAAAAAAAAAAAATAAAATACAGCACTTACCCAAGAGTCATTTCTACTAGAGTGTTAGGGCTTGCATAAACTGGATTCACTGGTGGCTTTATTCCCCCAGCATTAGCAAACATCTTCTGAGGCATGCTGTCTTGGTACTGCAATTACAATATTAGCACAAGTGAACAATGTATAACGGATAGCACTGGAGAGAAAAATAAGTCAAACTTGTTCAGGTGATCTAGCGATGGCCAAAGAGGGTGAAATACCTCATTGATATAATGTTGACATTTGGACACCTCTTCTGCAATGTCAAAACACTGGTTTCTAAGTGTGAATAACTGCTTTCTTAGATGAATCATTTTTCTAGAGAAAAGAGGTAAAGTAGATTGTTACGAATTATTGATTTCCTCCCCTGAGAAGGCAATAATGAAACCAGCTAAACTTGCCTCATCCATTCCTGAACTTTCAGGCGGAAGGTCTCATACTTGCCAATACATTCTTCCTTGTACAGGGTGTAGGCTTTTGTTGCATGAAGGGCCAGCTTCTGCCTTCAAAAAATAAATAAATACAAAATCATTACAAATACTTAATGCCCAAACAATAAATATAGATAAAAAGTTTTGAACTGATTGCCCAACACTGCCTATTCAAAGCCATCTGGAATGAAGATTCAAGAAAAAAAAAATGTAACTATCACACTGGACCTTATTTATTTTTATTGTCCCAATGAAGGAGAAATAAAACTTTTTGGGCCACATTCCTAGTTATCACATATCAACCTTAGAGGGTTTAAAAGAAAAAAAACGTAATACACTAGGCTAAACGTGCATATAGCCTTTTATTACACTATATACATAGTATATTGAAATGCATAAATATTAAAGCTTTGTGGGGTTTTTTTGGTTTTAAAATAACAGACACGTTATACATGCCTGCTCTGTACAATAGTTTTGCAAAGAGCAGTCCTGATCCTCCTCTTCCAGGCTCCCCCTCTGGTGCTCTGGGCTCCTCCTCTCCGCCGAGGGCCCCCATAGCAACTTGTGCGTGCTCGCTCCTAAGCCCTGTCCCACCCCCTACTCACTGACTCTGAATGACAGCAGTGAGAGCCAATGGCTCCTGCATCTGAGCCAATGAGGAGCAAGAGAGCTATGGTTCTCGTGCACATCGCTGGATTGAGATCAGGCTTAGGTATATATTTAGGGGGGCTGTGGGGGAACTGCATGCAGAAGGCTTTTTTTTACCATACTGCAGAAAATGCAGTAAGGTTGAAAAAAACAAAAAAAAACAAAGAAAAACCTTCTGTCTTTACAACCACTTTATTATACATGAGGCTGTATCAGTTTTCATAGTTCAATACATATGCTTACTTGTCAAATTTGTGTATTTGTTCTTCATTGTACATAAGTCCTGTAAAGGGAGAACACATTTAATATTTTTCAAATTGCTAGTGACGCATACATTATATAGATTGCTGAATTTAACCTCATCATTGGATTATCAGCAGAGGTTTGATATTTGAACTAGAAATTTCTAGCTTTTACCTGTTTATTATCATTTCTCTCTGGCAATTCTTACTTCTCTATAGGCAAGAGGAGGAATCAAACAAATGTTATCTACCTAAAAGCCTACAAGCAAAACGTGTCATACACATGGATTCCTTAGGCCATGTAAAGATCCTTAAGCCTAAAACACACGATCAGATCAAAACACAAATCATACAAAAAAATTCTGCTTTTGAAACTATCATACGATAATCTGATTGGTAGTACACAGCTTTAATCTGAAATTATCCAAAGGGAAAAACACAAAATATTTTCCCGTACGATACCAGATCCTATGATTTTTGCTTAATCAATACAGTTTTCTTCTGAAAGTACAACACATTACAACACTTCCGAATTTGTATTCTTTTGTACGAGAATTTTCGTAAACTTTAGTAACCTCTTCATTTTCGATATTAGGCATAGCGTGCAAAAAAAACAAAAAAAAAAAACAAAACGATAATTTATCCAACAATCTCATTGTGTGTACCAGGCTTTAGATCACAGACCCCAGCTATAAATGGAACCTCAACGTCTGCTAAAATACAGAATAAACTAAATTACCCAACAGCAGTTTAATGTGTAGAAACTAATAGCTACAGAAAGAATGATAGTTTAATTAGGTTTAATGTAAATGTAGTCAAGATACTTAAATGTTACTTTCTAAGAGTGATAAGTCTACTACTTTATCTGTAAAGCAGGTTTTTTTTAGTTTAACAAAAAAAAAAAAAACAGTAAGCAAGGCAGTACTTACTACGCTGTGCTTTGTCCTTCTTGAACTGGCTGCAGATTTCTGTTATTGAACTGAGCAGCACTTGCAGTTTTTCCACACTACAGGGACAGAAATAAAAAATAAAAAAAATTAAAAAGTCAGCATTCCTGGTAACAGTCACCAGAAATCTTCCATTATTATAGAACTAAAGGCAAAAATGTTTTTTTTTACATTTTGGAAAGAGTAAGGGAGGTTTATAACCCCTAACAGATTTTGTTGCCTTCTTTGTCCCATTGGGGGGTAAACAGGACAAATAGAGAGGGTGAATCTACCTGATGGGGCACAGACTGCAAAAAAAACAAAACAAAAAAAACAAAAAAACCTGAAGAGTTCTTCTTCCTCGCAGACAGTCTTGGAGGATGGAAGTGCTTGTGCTTTTTAAGGCTGTCTTATCATGTGTTTTGTTTCCAAAGAGGAAGAAGCTATCTCCTGCTGCATTGACCTGGGGTGATCAGCATTTCTGAATCTTTTATATTTCAAAATAGCCAACATTCAAAATCAGCATATTTACTTTCTGTCTCTCAGGTGTGTGCCTTCAACACTGAGCCAAGAGTCTGTAAGGATACCTCCAGGAGACCATTCATTCTTCATATCTCGCAGGGAGGTTTCTAATTTTTGATGTGAACCAGAAAGCTGAAATACAATACTAGTATATTCAGTATATGCATAAATCGAATCATAAAATAAACCTTGTGCATACACAAACAAACACAAATGTATTACATATTCATTTGAAATTTGATAAAATAAAACATATATAAAAAATGGTCATGCACATAGGAATCTGTTTAAAAACGGGAAATGGTTCATACGCCTCAATTTTAGCTGTCATTTCCTAGTGAAAGCCAAGACATCAGTGAATGTGAAGGGCACAAACTACTTCCTTAGCATTCTTATATTTGGGGCACTGAGAAATTAGCACCCTTGGCACGAGAAATTCTATTAGCTACATTTAGAATTTGTCATTTCTTAACTTGGGCAGACAGAAGGATTAGGAGGGCAGCACTGTGTGTTACAACAGGACTGTGCAGTTTTGGGTTTGAAATCTATGAAGATTGTGCAAGACAATTGTTAACTCACAAGATGTATGGTATGTCAGCGCACGTGAGATTAATAATGTGGTTCACCCACTCGTGGGAAAGATGATCTTCTCGCTGGTGAAGAGGCAGCTGAAGGGTCCAGGGATGCCGGTGGTTCCCAGCACTTCCAGACACTCAGGACGGCTCACAGGACAGTGGTGTACGTCACTTCCAGTTGGAGAGAGAGCGGGGAGGAGTGCCTGTTCGGAGCATGCATGCTCCTTCATCAGGCTACATCTAGAGATAAAACGATAATTCTCCCACTCTACAAGACTCTGGTCCAGGCGCAACTAGAGTATGCTGTCCAGTTCTGGGCACAAGTCCTCAGGAAGGATGTAATGGAAATGGAGCGAGTACAAAGAAGGGCAACAAAGCTAATAAAGGGTCTGGAGGATCTTAGTTATGAGGAAAGGTTGCGAGCACTGAACTTATTCTCTCTGGAGAAGAGACGCTTGAGAGGGGATAAGATTTCAATTTACAAATACTGTACTGGTGACCCCACAATAGAAATAAAACTTTTTCGCAGAAGAGAGTTTAACAAGACTCGTGGCCACTCATTAAAATTAGAAGAAAAGAGGTTTAACCTTAAACTACGTTGAGGGTTCTTTACTGTAAGAGCGGCAAGGATATGGAATTCCCTTCCACAGGCGGTGGTCTCAGCAGGGGCATCGATAGCTTCCGGAAACTATTAGATATGCACCTGAATGACCGCAATATACAGGGATATACAATGTAATGCTGACACATAATCACACATAGGTTAGACTTGATGGACTTGTGTCTTTTTTCAACCTCACCTACTATGTATCTATATGTAACTATGCTCCGCATCCATACATCTTGTGAGTTACCAATTGTCTTTTATAGAATAATATGTCTTAATAATGCTGCACTTAGATGGCGCTGTTCTCCTTCTGTCTTTGCCTTCCACAGAGTTACTTCTAGCCTGTCACAAGCTGGCACTCATCCACAGTCAGCTAATCTAAGAACACTTCAACTGTCCTTGTGCCACAAATGTACCCCTCCACATGAACTCTATGTGAAAGAGAGTTCTAATTACCCACTCTCTCTTTATTCAGCTGATCGAGTGCACAAGAGCGAATGTACTTTCTCTTGCCTTTGAACTTTGTGAAGGCACACATGGTTAATAATCCTGCATCTTCTTTTGTACACACACACACACAGTGTTTTATTGTGTTTTTTTATATGATCGACATACTCTAATGCACACATTTTGATATTAATTCATCTATATTAAAATCAAACCCCAGCCAGAGAATACATTTAGTTATAGGTACAGAGGGGGGGGGGGGGGGGTGATATAATCTGCTTTTTACGACTTTGCATGCTCCCACTGGGGACAGTCACACCTACATCTGGTCCCAGGAGCAGCTGACACCAAGTCAGAAAAATGGAGGGAAACCCAAAAATTGGAAATTGTCTCTAGGGCAAGAAGTGGGGGGAATTCTCCCCAAGGAGAACACGGACATAAATGTGATAATAGTATGAGATTTCAGGCGTCCTGCAATAAACACCAAAAACAAAAAGAATAAATCAATGAATACATATGCACCGCATTTACAAAAAATCAAACAATGAAACAATGAAACAAAAATTACTAAAGTATCAAAAAACTTTATTCCAATAACTATACCCTTATACCCCAACCCCAAGGTAATAACCCTTCAAATCCAATAAAATATAAATCACCATATACACTGTATATTCACCAATATAAGGTGATATAGATGCTATGACAAAAATTGCAAAAAGTCCCAATGGCTAATAAAAAAATACAATATAATCAAGCCAAAGAATATGCATTTATATAGACTGTAAGCTAGGACCATGGAGTCTCAAGACCATCAGTGTCTCCGGGAAAAGAAGGCATAGCATCAATAAATACAAAATATCCAGTCCAAAGAGTATGACTATATATAGATTGAATATATTGTATTTATTTCATTAGACATTAAGACTTTATTGGCCAATTTTTGTCATAGCAGCTATATCACTGCTTATATTGGTTTCTCCCAGTGAACATGGCAATTTATAGGGTATAGATAGGGTATAAAGATACAGTCACTGGATTGCTATGGTGCAGAAAGAGTTTTCACGTGAGCTACAAAAACACATACATACATATATATATATATATATCTACATATACATATACTCTGTCCTACATTAAGTTGTATGCGTAGTGTTCCAAATAGTGATCACCTTTTATTGGCTAATACATGCAAGCCACCCAAGATAGCACACAGGTGTGTCTCTTCACCAATCTCCCCATTAACCATTTCATACATTATCATACATCTCACATATTGTCAATTGTACAATATAAAAACATACTTCCCAATATGAAAAGTGACCAAAAAAAACAACAAATGTAAATGCAATAAAAGTAAATGCAAGAAAATACAAAAAAACAATTATATATATACACAGTATCTAATGGAGGGTTTAATTATTACACATACTATCACTAGCAAAAATGTTCCACTTCAGCTGCATAACCATTCTGTGCATATACAGTATGTGGTGTATTGCGCTGAATATTTCTAATTTTCTACAGCATTTATATAATCTCACAAACCACAGTGACTAAATACTTAAAATATAGTATACACTGGAATGCTTTCATTTTTCTTTGCTTTCAGAGCACTAAATGTCTGTAACCGTTATTACAGTTTTACCCAAACACATTTTTGTACATCTATTCAATAAATTTGTCTTCAGGGTTTCAGGGTAATCTCTACATTTGAACCTAATCAGGCAAACACAAAAACAATGACTGAACACTCACCAGCAGCAGCTTGGAATGTATGTCATATATTTCTGGTTCCACACTTATCTGCATCACATGTTCATATCTGTCATCACACATAAAAGAAAATCATCAATCTAGAAACAGGATTAAACCATGCACTCACACTATAGCCTGCAAAAGAGATCTGTAGGGAATGCCTAAAGTGATTGTAAAGGATGTGGCACAGAGTGTCCTCGAACCTGCACTTCTCGGGTCCCCCGTCCATGTGGGCACTTGTGGGTGCTCGCTCCTGAGCCCCGCTGCTGCGTTCATTGACACAGACAGTGGCACATAGCCCCGCCCCCAGATCACTGGGAGCCAAGAAGCCAGCGAGACCCAGAAGTGAGAGGAGAGAAGAGATGCAGACATGCACAGCGCTGGATCAAATGAGCGCTCAGGAAAGTATTGGGGGGGGGGGGGGGGCGAGAGGCAAAATCAATGCCTAAACATTTTTTACATTATTGCAAGGAATGCACTAAGGTAATAAATGTTTAGGCTTTAGAAACACTTTAAACAGAGGTGCTCTTCCAAATCACTTTGACTTCATCCTATCAAATATACTGTCCCACCATACAGCTGGAAACAGAACTGTACCAAACGTTTCACTAATGCTTTTGTTTTCCCCATGCCTTTATTTCAGAAGATCAAGAACAATATGCACATGACCATAAGCCACAGAAACCTTAAAGTAGAACTATAGGTAAAACTTTTTTTTCCCCCAATTTTGGATAGTGCAAGGGAGGATTATAACTCGTCAGATTTTTTTTTTGCCATCTGTGTGCCATTGGAGAGATTTCCCTTCACTTCCTGTCCCATAGCCAAACAGAAAGTGAGAGGAAATCCCGGCAAATTAGGAGAATTTCATTGGGACCCCCAGGTCACCATAACTACTGTCCCTATTGGAAAATTTCCCCTCTATTACTTTTCTGGGAACAACGATGGTAAACAGGACAAGTATAGAGGGGGAATCTCCCTAACGGGAACTGACAGGTTTTCTAATCCACCTCCACTCTATCCAAAACTGAAAAAATAAAAAGTTTTTAGTTATATTTTAGGATAGAGATATAGATATATTATATATATATATATATATATATATATATATATATATATATATATATATATATAATCTATCTATCTCTTACTGCACTAGAGGAATTTTTTTTTTTTTTTTTTTTTTTATACACACGTTGAGAAAAGCATTGCAACTTTTTATTACACAACATTATCTGTTTTTCATTGTATTTTAAAATGGTATTAAACCAAAACCAAAAATGTAACATATTGCAGCTTGTCAATCATTAGACATGGTCATTTTCTGGAGAAAATGAGTGGGAATGCTGAATTGCTAAAGCTAACTGGACGAATAGCTTAAATCCGTAAGAAAAAGTTGAAGTAGTGAGAATAGTTGGAAGAGTAGGAATGGTTTTAAAATAAACATGAATTTCATTAAAAAAAAGTTTAACACCACCACTAATGTATGAAAGATGTGGAATATTTAAAGGTTTTTTTTAAAAGCTTTTTGATCATTAATCCCCACACCTAATGAGTGAGAGACAGTGTGAGAGAACCCTTCAAACAAGCCTTAATAAATCCACAACAGTACATGCTATCAAAACAGCGACTTCACCATTACAGACACACGGCCTTTATGAACGAATTGGTATAAAATTTATGTTGATACACTTAAAAATGTGGGCATGTCAGCGATTTAAAAAAGAAGTTGGCTGTGCGTTTCGCTGGGAAATGTGAAGAATTTTTTACAGGACAGTCAATGGAAGAAAGTGTAGAACTCTTGTCATTTGGAAGCTCAACCAGCCAAAAGAAAAAGGCGTATCACAAGACTGAGCACATCGCCTGAAAATAGACAAAAATACCTAAGTTTTGATGTATAAATTGTGTATGACAAGTAGATCTTGTGGGCGTGAGTAATTTATAGAGAAGGAACTAAGATTAATTATTTTAAAGCTCTGTGCTCTAGCTATGACGTCATCCACTCTAAGCAGCCCAATACACACTCTGTTTAATCGATAAAATTTCCTGAAATGACCATTAAACAAGCAGCTTTTTCACAAAAACTGTAAAAGATATCAAACTGAAAAGATATAGCCAGATGGCTGAATATTTTGTGAACATTTTAAAGATTGTTTGGCGTCTGTAGGTGAAAGTATTAAGGAGCTGAAACTTTTGGGAGCGGAAGATTTTAAGGATTTGAAGCATGCTCTCATTCACTTCAATTTTAAAAAAAAGTGTTAAGTATAAATAGCAGAAAAAAGTTTCATCACTAGCTGAAAGAGATGAACATTTTAAAAGTTGAATGGTTTTAATAGCTGAAAGTATGCAGAAGTTATGCAGAGCCAAAAAACGTACGGAATAATAAAATTGAAATTAAAAATAAATAAAAACGAATAACAATAGTGGAACTGCTGAAGCAGTCCCACTAATAAAAACAAACAATAGTGGGACTGCTGAAGCAGTCCCACTAATTACAGCAGTTTTTTTTCTCCTTTTGGGATAAAGGTTTAAACAAATAAAAAGCTGATCATTGTAAGCACCCCTGTTAGCGTTAAATGGTTTGTCACAACCCTGTAACTGATACATACTGCTGGAGAACTTTTTATTTGAAAAATAACAGACTTTTTGACGGGATCACTAGATGTAAATAGAAGAAAGAAAAAAAAAAATACCATCACATCTAAGAATTGGTAAACTGCAATATAATAAATTTTGGGTTTAACACCATTTTAAGTGTGACTTCAGGTATACTGCTTGCCAAGTATGGGATAATCAATGGACATATGAATTATATTGTCTCTGAACTTGTCCATTTTTACCATAAAATTTCTGAAAATTCATCAACGTGCATGCAGAATAAGGTCATGCTGCATCCTTAACATATACAGAATGTCATACAAAGGCAAAATTACCCACTTGACGACCGCCTCACGCCGATGTACGTCGGCAAGGCGGCACGGACAGGCAAAATCACGTACATGGTACGTGATTTGCCTTCCGCGGGTGGGGGGTCTGATCGGACCCCCCCCCCGCCGCCCGAGGCGGTCCCGTTTTGTCCCCCGGCGATCGGAGACAAGGGGGCGGCCATCCGTTCGTGGCCCCCCCCTCGCGATCGCCGCCGGCCAATGGGAACACTCCTTTGCTGCTGTATGCTAAACAGCAGCAAAGGAAATGATGTCATCTCCCCTCGGGTCGGTAGTTTCCGTTCCGGCCCGAGGAGAGACGACAAGTGAGTGAGTGCACAACACTACACACACACACACAGTAGAACATGCCAGGCACACATTACACCCCGATCCCCCCCCGATCGCCCCCCGATCCCCCCCCCCCCCGTCACAAACTGACACCAGCAGTTTTTTTTTTTTTTTTTTTTCTGATTACTGCTAGGTGTCAGTTTGTGACAGTTACTGTGTTAGCACAGTTACTGTTACCCCCCTGTAGGTCTAGGGTACCCCCCTAACCCCCCCTAATAAAGTTTTAACCCCTTGATCACCCCCCGTCACCAGTGTTACTAAGCGATCATTTTTCTGATCGCTGTATTAGTGTCGCTGGTGACGCTAGTTAGTGAGGTAAATATTTGGGTTCGCCGTCAGCGTTTTATAGCGTCAGGGACCCCCATATACTACCTAATAAATGTTTTAACCCCTTGATTGCCCCCTAGTTAACCATTTCACCACTGATCACCGTATAAGTGTTACGGTTGACGCTGGTTAGTTTGTTTATTTTTTATAGTGTCAGGGCACCCGCCGTTTATTACCGAATAAAGGTTTAGCCCCCTAATCGCCCGACGGTGATATGCGTCGCCCCAGGCAGCGTCAGATTAGCGCCAGTACCGCTAACACCCACGCACGCAGCATACGCCTCCCTTAGTGGTATAGTATCTGAACGCAACAATATCTGATCCGATCAGATCTATACTAGCGTCCCCAGCAGTTTAGGGTTCCCAAACACGCAGTGTTAGCGGGATCAGCCCAGATACCTGCTAGCACCTGCGTTTTGCGCCTCCGCCCGGCCCAGCCCACCCAAGTGCAGTATCGATCGATCACTGTCACTTACAGAACACTAAACGCATAACTGCAGCGTTCACAGAGTCAGGCCTGATCCCTGCGATCGCTAACAGTTTTTTTGGTAGCGTTTTGGTGAACTGGCAAGCACCAGCCCCAGGCAGCGTCAGGTTAGCGCCAGTACCGCTAACACCCACGCACGCAGCGTACACCTCCCTTAGTGGTATAGTATCTGAACGGATCAATATCTGATCCGATCAGATCTATACTAGCGTCCCCAGCAGTTTAGGGTTCCCAAAAACGCAGTGTTAGCGGGATCAGCCCAGATACCTGCTAGCACCTGCGTTTTGCCCCTCCGCCCGGCCCGGCCCAGCCCACCCAAGTGCAGTATCGATCGATCACTGTCACTTACAAAACTCTAAACGCATAACTGCAGCGTTCGCAGAGTCAGGCCTGATCCCTGCGATCGCTAACAGTTTTTTTGGTAGCGTTTTGGGGAACTGGCAAGCGCCAGCGGCGTAGTACACCCCGGTCGTAATCAAACCAGCACTGCAGTAACACTTGGTGACGTGGCGAGTCCCATAAGTGCAGTTCAAGCTGGTGAGGTGGCAAGCACAAGTAGTGTCCCACTGCCACCAAAAAGACAAACACAGGCCCGTCGTGCCCATAGTGCCCTTCCTGCTGCATTCGCCAATCCTAATTGGGAACCCACCGCTTCTGCAGCGCCCGTACTTCCCCCATTCACATCCCCAACCAAATGCAGTCGGCTGCATGAGAGGCATTTTTATGTCCTCCCGAGTACCCCTACCCAGCGAACCCCCCAAAAAAGATGTTGTGTCTGCAGCAAGCGCGGATATAGGCGTGACACCCGCTATTATTGTCCCTCCTGTCCTGACAATCCTGGTCTTTGCATTGGTGAATGTTTTGAACGCTACCATGCACTAGTTGAGTATTAGAGTAGGGTACAGCATTCCACAGACTAGGCACACTTTCACAGGGTCTCCCAAGATGCCATCGCATTTTGAGAGACCCGAACCTGGAACCGGTTACAGTTATAAAAGTTAGTTACAAAAAAAAAGTGTAAAAAAAAAAATATATATATAAAATAAAAAAAAATAGTTGTCGTTTTATTGTTCTCTCTCTCTCTATTCTCTCTCTATTGTTCTGCTCTTTTTTTTACTGTATTCTATTCTGCAATGTTTTATTGTTATTGTTATTATGTTTTATCATGTTTGTTTTTCAGGTATGTAATTATTTATACTTTACTGTGCTTTATTGTTAACCATTTTTTTGTCTTCAGGTACGCCATGCACGACTTTGAGTGGTTATACCAGAATGATGCCTGCAGGTTTAGGTATCATCTTGGTATCATTCTTTTCAGCCAGCGGTCGGCTTTCATGTAAAAGCAATCCTAGCGGCTAATTAGCCTCTAGACTGCTTTTACAAGCCGTGGGAGGGAATGCCCCCCCCCCCCACCGTCTTCCGTGTTTTTCTCTGGCTCTCCTGTCTCAACAGGGAACCTGAGAATGCAGCCGGTGATTCAGCCTGCTGACCATAGAGCTGATCAGAGACCAGAGTGGCGCCAAACATCTCTATGGCCTAAGAAACCGGAAGCTACGAGCATTTCATGGCTTTCGCCGGATGTAAATAGCGCCATTGGGAAATTGGGGAAGCATTTTATCACACCGATCTTGGTGTGGTCAGATGCTTTGAGGGCAGAGGAGAGATCTAGGGTCTAATAGACCCCAATTTTTTCAAAAAAAGAGTACCTGTCACTACCTATTGCTATCATAGGGGATATTTACATTCCCCGAGATAACAATAAAAATGATTAAAAAAAAAAAAAATGAAAGGAACAGTTTAAAAGTAAGATTAAAAAAGCAAAAAAATAAAGAAAAAAAAAAAAAAAAAAAAAAAAAAAAGCACCCCTGTCGCCCCCTGCTCTCGCGCTAAGGCGAACGCAAGCGGCGGTCTGTCGTCAAACGTAAACAGCAATTGCACCATGCATGTGAGGTATCACCGCGAAGGCCAGATCGAGTGCAGTAATCTTTCCAGTAGACCTCCTCTGTAAATCTAAAGTGGTAACCTGTAAAGGCTTTTAAAGGCTTTTAAACATGTATTTATTTTGTTGCCACTGCACGTTTGTGCGCAATTTTAAAGCATGTCATGTTTGGTATCCATGTACTCCGCCTAAGATCATCTTTTTTATTTCATCAAACATTTGGGCAATATAGTGTGTTTTAGTGCATTAAAATTTAAAAAAGTGTGTTTTTTCCCCAAAAAATGCGTTTGAAAAATCGCTGCGCAATTACTGTGTGAAAAAAAAAAATGAAACACCCACCATTTTAATCTGTAGGGCATTTGCTTAAAAAAAATATATAATGTTTGGGGGTTCAAAGTAATTTTTTTGCAAAAAAAAAATAACTTTTTCATGTAAACAATAAGTGTCAGAAAGGGCTTTGTCTTCAAGTGGTTAGAAGAGTGGGTGATGTGTGACATAAGCTTCTAAATGTTGTGCATAAAATGCCAGGACAGTTCAAAACCCCCCTAAATGACCCCATTTTGGAAAGTAGACACCCCAAGCTATTTGCTGAGAGTCATGTCGAGTCCATGGAATATTTTATATTGCGACACAAGTTGCGGGAAAGAGACAAATTTTTTTTTTTTTTTGCACAAAGTTGTCACTAAATGATATATTGCTCAAACATGCCATGGAAATATGTGAAATTACACCCCAAAATACATTCTGCTGCTTCTCCTGAGTACGGGGATACCACATGTGTGAGACTTTTTGGGAGCCTAGCCGCGTACGGGACCCCGAAAACCAAGCACCGCCTTCAGGCTTTCTAAGGGCGTGAATTTTTGATTTCACTCTTCACTACCTATCACAGTTTCGGAGGCCATGGAATGCCCAGGTGGCACAAAACCCCCCCAAATGACCCCATTTTGGAAAGTAGACACCCCAAGCTATTTGCTGAGAGGTATAGTGAGTATTTTGCAGACCTCACTTTTTGTCACAAAGTTTTGAAAATTGAAAAAAGAAAAAAAAAAAAAAAATGTTTTTTCTTGTCTTTCTTCATTTTCAAAAACAAATGAGAGCTGCAAAATACTCACCATGCCTCTCAGAAAATAGCTTGGGGTGTCTACTTTCCAAAATGGGGTCATTTGGGGGGGGTTTTGTGCCACCTGGGCATTCCATGGCCTCCGAACCTGTGATAGGCAGTAAAGAGTGAAATCAAAAATTTTCACCCTTAGAAATCCTGAAGGCAGTGATTGGTTTTCGGGGTCCCGTACGCGGCTAGGCTCCCAAAAAGTCCCACACATGTGGTATCCCCATACTCAGGAGAAGCAGATAAATGTATTTTGGGGTGCAATTCCACATATGCCCATGGCCGGTGTGAGCAATATATCATTTAGTGACAACTTTATGAAAAAAAAAAAAAAAGTGTCACTTTCCCGCAACTTGTGTCAAAATATAAAATATTCCATGGACTCAATATGCCTCTCAGCAAATAGCTTGGGGTGTCTACTTTCCAAAATGGGGTCATTTTGGGGGGTTTTGTGCCACCTGGGCATTCCATGGCCTCGGAAACTGTGATAGGCAGAGAAGAGTGAAATCATAAATTTACACTCTTAGAAATCCTGAAGGCAGTGATTGGTTTTCGGGGCCCCGTACGCGGCTAGGCTCCCAAAAAGTCCCACACATGTGGTATCCCCATACTCAGGAGAAGCAGCTGAATGTATTTTGGGGTGCAATTCCACATAGGCCCATGGCCTGTGTGAGCAATATATCATTTAGTGACAACTTTTTGTAAATATTTTTTTTTTTTTGTCATTTTTCAATCACTTGGGACAAAAAAAAATAAATATTCAATGGGTTCAACATGCCTCTCAGCAATTTCCTTGGGGTGTCTACTTTCCAAAATGGGGTCATTTGGGGGGGTTTTGTACTGCCCTGCCATTTTAGCACCTCAAGAAATGACATAGGCAGTCATAAACTAAAAGCTGTGTAAATTACAGAAAATGTACCCTAGTTTGTAGACGCTATAACTTTTGCGCAAACCAATAAATATACGCTTATTGACATTTTTTTTACCAAAGACATGTGGCCGAATACATTTTGGCCTAAATGTATGACTAAAATTTAGTTTATTGGATTTTTTTTATAACAAAAAGTAGAAAATATCATTTTTTTTCAAAATTTTCGGTCTTTTTCCGTTTATAGCGCAAAAAATAAAAACCGCAGAGGTGATCAAATACCATCAAAAGAAAGCTCTATTTGTGGGAAGAAAAGGACGCAAATTTCGTTTGGGTACAGCATTGCATGACCGCGCAATTAGCAGTTAAAGCGACGCAGTGCCAAATTGGAAAAAGACCTCTGGTCCTTAGGCAGCATAATGGTCCGGGGCTCAAGTGGTTACTTTTCTAAAAAGGTAATAAAGCACTTGCTACCCTAGTGATAAAAGGTACCTCTATCTTCAAGTGGGCATTTGTTTAATTAGGGGACAACACTTTTGTTTGTCCCATGTCTTTAAACACTAGCTATATTTTAACAAGAATACATATGACTATATACCAATATCAATCTCTCTCCTATCTTACAGATTAGACATCTCAAACAAATCTCCTGCATGTAGTTTCCCCACTTTACAGAACTAATTGGAACTTAATGTTAATGTTTGAATAAAGTCACAGAAAAATTATTATTATTATATATATATATATACACACACACTATATATATATATATATATATATATATATATATATATATATATATATATATATATATATATATATATATATATATACACATATACACACACACACACAGAGTATACAATGTGTCTGTGTGTGCGTAAGAAAAACGTAAAATATGTGATCTGATCCAAGTCACAACTATAGACGAACACAATGGGATCGATTTACTAAAACTGGAGAGTGCAAATTCTTGTACAGCTGCACATGGTAGCGATTCAGCTTCTAACTTCAGCTTGTTCAATTAAGCTTTGACAAAAAGAAACCTGGAAGCCGATTGGTTTCTATGCAGAGCTGCACCAGATTTTGCACTCTCCATTTTCAGTAAATCGACCCCAATGCGCTTAACCACTTCAATAATCGGCCATAGACATATGACGTCCGCAGATGGGATCTCCCATCCTGGGTGGACGTCATATGATGGCCTGGGCTACCAGGCCGCCTAGGGGGCGCGCGCGCCCGCCGCGTTGCTCGGGACCCTGTGCCCGCCGGGCACCCGCGATTGCCCGTTAACCGGGCCGGACCGTGGATCTGTGTGTGTAAACACACAGATCCACGTCCTGTCAGTTCAGAGGAGAGCGATCTGTGTTTCCAGTACAGCGGAACACTGATCGGTCTCCTCCCCTTGTACGTCCCCGCCCCCTACAGTTAGAAACACTGCCTTAGGAAACATATTTAACCCCTTGTGTCCCCCTAGTGGTTAACCCCTTCACTGCCTGTCACATTTACACAGTAATCAATGCAATTTTATAGCATTGATCGCTGTATAAATGTGAATGGCCCCCAAAAATGTGTCAAAGTGTCATTTTAAAAATGCCATAAATCTATCCCGTATTTTGTAGACGCTAGAACTTTTGTGCAAACCAATCAATATACGCTTATTGCGATTTTTTTTAACAAAATTATGTAGAAGAATACGTATCGGCCGAAACGGAGGAAAAAATTTGTTTTTTTTAAAAAAAAATTGGGATATTTATTATAGCAAAAAGTAAAAAATATTGTGTTTTTTTCAAAATTGTCGCTCTTCTTTTGTTAATAGCGCAAAAAATAAAAACCGCAGAGGTGATCAAATACCACCAAAAGAAAGCTCTATTTGTGGGGAAAAAAGGACGTCAATTATTTTTGGGTACAACATCGCACGACCGCGCAATTGTCGTTTAAAGTGCGACAGCGCTGAAAACTAAAAATTGGCCTGGGAAGGAAGGGGGTGAAAATGCCCTGTATTGAACCGGTTAAGGGTGGTGACAGCCATCTGAAAAACGTTTCTAACTAAGGAGAGGAGGATAAGGTGGGAAGGCAAAAGGCGAGAAGGATGGGGGGGGGGGGGGAGAGAGAGGAGAAGGATGGGGGGGGGGAGAGAGAGGAGAAGGATGGGGGGGGGGAGAGAGAGGAGAAGGATGGGGGGGGGGAGAGAGAGGAGAAGGATGGGGGGGGGGAGAGAGAGGAGAAGGATGGGGGGGGGGAGAGAGAGGAGAAGGATGGGGGGGGGGGAGAGAGAGGAGAAGGATGGGGGGGGGGGAGAGAGGAGAAGGATGGGGGGGGGGGGAGAGAGGAGAAGGATGGGGGGGGGGGGGGAGAGGAGAAGGATGGGGGGGGGGGGAGAGAGGAGAAGGATGGGGGGGGGGGGAGAGAGGAGAAGGATGGGGGGGGGGGAGAGAGAGGAGAAGGATGGGGGGGGGAGAGAGAGGAGAAGGATGGGGGGGGGAGAGAGGAGAAGGATGGGGGGGGGAGAGAGAGGAGAAGGATGGGGGGGGGAGGAGAGAGGAGAAGGATGGGGGGGGGAGAGGAGAAGGATGGGGGGGAGAGAGAGGAGAAGGATGGGGGGGAGAGAGAGGAGAAGGATGGGGGGGGGAGAGAGAGGAGAAGGATGGGGGGGGGAGAGAGAGGAGAAGGATGGGGGGGGAGAGAGAGAGAGGAGAAGGATGGGGGGGGAGAGAGAGGAGAAGGATGGGGGGGAGAGAGAGAGGAGAAGGATGGGGGGGAGAGAGAGAGGAGAAGGATGGGGGGGGGAGAGAGAGAGGAGAAGGATGGGGGGGAGAGAGAGAGAGAAGGATGGGGGGGAGAGAGAGAGAGAGAGAGAGAAGGATGGGGGGGGGGAGAGAGAGAGAGGAGAAGGATGGGGGGGGAGAGAGAGAGGAGAAGGATGGGGGGGGAGAGAGAGGAGAAGGATGGGGGGGGGAGAGAGAGGAGAAGGATGGGGGGGGGAGAGAGAGGAGAAGGATGGGGGGGGAGAGAGAGGAGAAGGATGGGGGGGAGAGAGAGAGAGGAGAAGGATGGGGGGGGAGAGAGAGAGGAGAAGGATGGGGGGGGGAGAGAGGAGAAGGATGGGGGGGGGAGAGAGAGAGGAGAAGGATGGGGGAGAGAGAGAGGAGAAGGATGGGGGGAGAGAGAGAGAGAAGGATGGGGGGGGAGAGAGGAGAAGGATGGGGGGGGGGGAGAGGAGAAGGATGGGGGGGGGGAGAGAGGAGAAGGATGGGGGGGAGAGAGGAGAAGGATGGGGGGGGGGAGAGGAGAAGGATGGGGGGGGAGAGAGGAGAAGGATGGGGGGGGAGAGAGGAGAAGGATGGGGGGGAGAGAGAGGAGTAGGATGGGGGGGGGGAGAGAGGAGAAGGATGGGGGGGGGAGAGAGAGGAGAAGGATGGATGGAGGGGGAGAGAGAGGAGAAGGATGGGGGGGAGAGAGGAGGAGAAGGATGGGGGGGAGAGAGAGGAGAAGGATGGATGGGGGGGGAGAGAGGAGAAGGATGGGGGGGGAGAGAGGAGAAGGATGGGGGGGAGAGAGAGGAGAAGGATGGGGGGGGAGAGAGAGGGAGAAGGATGGGGGGGGGGAGAGAGAGGAGAAGGATGGGGGGGGGGAGAGAGAGAGAGAAGGATGGGGGGGGGAGAGAGAGAGAGGAGAAGGATGGGGGGGGAGGAGAGAGAGGAGAAGGATGGGGGGGGAGGAGAGAGAGGAGAAGGATGGGGGGGGGAGAGAGAGGAGAAGGATGGGGGGGGGAGAGAGAGCAGAAGGATTGGGGGGGGGGGAGAGAGAGGAGAAGGATTGGGGGGGGGGAGAGAGAGGAGAAGGATGGGGGGGAGAGAGGAGAAGGATGGGGGGGAGAGAGGAGAAGGATGGGGGGGGAGAGAGAGGAGAAGGATGGGGGGGGGAGAGAGGAGAAGGATGGGGGGGGAGAGAGAGGAGAAGGATGGGGGGGGGAGAGAGAGAGGAGAAGGATGGGGGGGGGGAGAGAGAGAGAGAAGGATGGGGGGGGGAGAGAGAGAGAGGAGAAGGATGGGGGGGGAGGAGAGAGAGGAGAAGGATGGGGGGGGGAGAGAGAGGAGAAGGATGGGGGGGGGAGAGGAGGAGAAGGATGGGGGGGGAGAGAGAGGAGAAGGATTGGGGGGGGGGGAGAGAGAGGAGAAGGATGGGGGGGGAGGAGAGAGAGGAGAAGGATGGGGGGGAGAGAGGAGAAGGATGGGGGGGGAGAGGAGAAGGATGGGGGGGGAGAGGAGAAGGATGGGGGGGGGGAGAGAGGAGAAGGATGGGGGGGGAGAGAGGAGAAGGATGGGGGGGGAGAGAGGAGAAGGATGGGGGGGAGAGAGGGGAAGGATGGGGGGGGGAGAGGAGAAGGATGGGGGGGGAGAGGAGAAGGATGGGGGGGAGAGAGGAGAAGGATGGGGGGGGGGAGAGGAGAAGGATGGGGGGGGAGAGGAGAAGGATGGGGGGGAGAAGGGTAGGGGGAAAGAGGAGAAGGGTGGGGGGGGGGAGAAGGGTAGGGGGGAAAGAGGAGAAGGATGGGGGAGAGAGGAGAAGGGTAGGGGGGAAAGAGGAGAAGGATGGGGGAGAGAGGAGAAGGATGGGGGAGAGAGGAGAAGGATGGGGGAGAGAGGAGAAGGATGGGGGAGAGAGGAGAAGGATGGGGGAGAGGAGAAGGATGGGGGAGAGAGGAGAAGGATGGGGGAGAGAGGAGAAGGATGGGGGGGTAGGGGGGAGAGAGAAGGATGGGGGGAGGGGTGACCCTCTACAGCAAAAGGGGGGAAAGGTGAGGGCAGGGAACTCAAAAAAATAGGATTTTTATAACCGATCACCTGATAAAAATACTTTTCTTGGGGTACATCACAGGACACAGAGCCATAGTAGTTACTATGTGGGTTATATAGGCCACCTTTAGGTGATGGACACTGGCACACCCTAAGACAGGCAGTTCACTCCCTAAATAACCCCTCCCATTACTGGGAGTTCCTCCATTTTTGTAGCAAAGCAATATACGTATATCAAAAGTGGTGAGGGACACCTGTGTCCCGTGATGTACTCCAAGAAAAGGATTTTACAGGTAAGCGGTTATAAAAATACTATTTTCTTTATCGTACATTATGGGACACAGAGCCAAAGTAGTTACTATGTGGGATGTCCCAGAGCAATGCTAACTGAGGGGAGGGAGACACCAAAAGTAGGGCACCATGAGACCAGAGGACCTATACTGCTGCCTGCAGCACACTGCGCCCAAAGACGATATCCTCATGCCTTTTTACATCCACCTGATAGAATCTGGTAAATGTATGGACTGAAGAACAAGTTGCGGTCTTGCAGATTTGAGCCATGGAGGCTTGGTGATGCACTGCCCATGAAGCAATAACAACCCTGGTAGAGTGCGCTTTCATTTGAAAGGGTGGAATCTTCCTCTTAAAACCATAAGCTTGAACAATTACTTGCCAAATCCACTTAGAAATAGTAGATTTTGATGCTGCCTGTCCTTTCTTAGGACCTTCAGGCAACACAAACAAAACATCCGTTTTTCGAATCTGAGCAGTCGCCTTCAAGTAGACTGACTGCATTCACCACATCAAGAGAATGTAGCGACTTTTCTTCCGTAGAACCGGGTTCTGGGAAAAAAAAAAAATGAAGGTAGAACAATATCCTGGTTTAGATGAAAACCTGACACTACCTTCGGTAGAAAGTTAGGATGAGGACGCGATACTACTCTATCCTTGTGAATAATTAAATATGAGCAGCCTATTCCGATATCCTTCTTGCAGAAGATATGTCTACCAGAAAAACTAGTTTCCTTGGCAAAAAGGACCAAGGGAATATGTTGCATCAACTCAAAAGGCTGTTTCTGTAATGCCGACAGAACTAAATTCAAGTCCCAAGGGCTCAGGGGTGATCTAACCGGTGGATTAAGCCGCGTTACCCCCTGCATAGAGCTACGGACCACAGAATGCAAACCAAGCGGTCGTTGAAATAATATCGATAATGCCGAGATCTGGCCTTTGATAGTACTCAAGGCCAGCTTCATCTCTAACCCCATTTGCAGAAAGTCAAGGATTCTCCCTATGACATACTTTCTGGGATGTCAACCCCCGGATTCACACCAGGAAACATATGCCTTCCAGACGCTATAATATATGATTCTAGAGGCAGTCTTCCCTGCATTAATCAAGGTAGATACCACTGAACCCGACAGCCCACGCTTCTTCAGAATGTGGGTCTCAATAGCCAAACCGTTAAATTTAGCGATTGTAAGGTAGGATGGAATACCGGACCTTGCGAGAGTAGGTTCGGACGTGGTGGTAGGGTCCATGGGTCTCCTACCCCCATCTTTATGATCTCTGCATACCAAGTACCAAGATCTTCTGGGCCACAAGAATCACCGACTTCCCTTCCTGCTTGATCCTGCGAAGAAATCGTGGCAGCAGCAGAATAAGAGGGAATGCATAAATCAGTGAAAACTGATTCCACGGGACCACCAAGGCATCCGTTCCGCATGCTAGCGGATCCTTTGTTCTTGACACAAAGTTGTCGATCTTCTTGTTGAACCTAGACGCAAACAGGTCTATGCCCGGGATCCCCCATCTCCGGCATATTGCCAGGAAGATGTTGGGGTGAAGGGCCCATTCTCCCGGGAACAACTGCTGGTGACTCAGGTAATCCACCTGCCAATTCTCTATTCCTGGAATGAAGACTGCCGATAGGCAAGGTACATTGTTTTCTGCCCAAGTTAGGATATGATTCACCTCTCTGGGCCACACTTCTTGTGGCCCCCCTTGGTGACTGATATAGGCCACTACTGTGGCATTGTCAGATTGGATCCTGACAGGACAATTCCGCAACCTGAATGTCCAGGCCCTCAGGGCTAAGCACGCTGCCTGTATCTCTAGAATGTTGATGGGCAAAGTCATTTGTGATCTGGACCATTTCCCTTGGACAGTCACCTCTTCCAGGACTGCTCCCCAACCCGAAAGGCTGGCATCTGTTGTTACCACCTTCCAGGTAACCGGTAGGAAGAATTTTCCCTTCTGCAGATTTTTGGTTAATCAACCAACTGAGGCTCCGGCGCACCTTTGGAGACAGACGCATTGGGAAATCTAGAGCTTGGACCTTCTTGTTCCAAGCCGATAGGATACTGTTTTGCAGCAGTCTCGAATGAAACTGAGCATAAGGAACGGCCTCGAAGGAAGCCACCATCTTTCCCAACAACCTCATGCTAAGCCGAATAGAAGGATTCTTTTTTGCTTTGACCACCTGAATCAGATCCTTTAAGGCGCTGATCTTTGCCTGGAGCAAGGATACCTTTTTCTGGGCTGTATCTATGATCAGACCCAACTATTCTAATCTCCTTGATGGTTTTAAGGAAGATTTCTCTAGGTTGAGAATCCAACCTAGGTATTCCAGATGGTTGACTGTGGTGACCATACTTTGGTCTAAGCGGGCTACTGACTGGTCTATCAAGAGCAGATAGTCTAGGTAAGATATAATCTTTATACCTTGGGCCCTTAATCTGGCTAGAGGAGAGGCCAGGACCTTTGTAAACACCCGAGGTGCAGTAGGCTAGACCGAAAGGCAGAGCTACAAACTGAAAATGAAGATTTTCTACCTCGAAACGTAGATATTTCTGGTGAGCGGGGAAAATAGGCACATGGAGGTATGCATCCTTGATGTCGACTGACGCCAGCAGTTCTCCCCCTTGTAGGTTGGAGACAACTGATCGTATTGACTCCATGCGAAAAGAGCAGATATTCAGGAACCGGTTTAGATCCTTGAGATCTAGAATGGGTCTGACATCTTCATTTGGTTTTGGCACCGTGAAAAGTTTTGAATAAAACCCCAACCCCTGCTCTTCCATGGGGACCCCATGATCACTTTTTTTATGACAAAAGACGACACTCTTCCTGCCAGACCCTTAAGAACTGCAGAAGTCTTCCCCCCACTCGAGCGAGTGGGAGCGCCCTTTCATAAGGAGGCTTTAGTATTTTGTTTTGCAGGTTTCCTCCCCCAGGACTTCTTTTGTCCCTGGGGTCAAGCCTGAGGTTTACCTCTTGAACCTGACGGCAGAGGCCGTCGTGACTGCCTGTAGATTGATGCCCCTGGCACTGGAGAAGGAGCTCGTTTAAATGAAACACGTTTACTCCTTTTCTTAACTGGCAAAAGGGTACTTTTTCCACTAGAAATTTTTTGGATGTATTTATCCAAATCATCCCCAAACAGCCGTTCACCACGGAAAGGAAAACTAGCTAGAAGTTTTTTTTGCATGGCGCTTCGGCTGACCAATTTTCAACCATAGGATTCTACGTATATGCACCAGCCCAAGCGTAAGGCGCGAGGCCTGGAGAATAGAATCTCTTAGAGTCTACTGCAAAAACATAAAGCACCTGGTAGCCCGGCTAAATCCTGGGCCTGCTGATCAGGGATAACCTTGAGCACCTGTTTAAACTGGTCTTTCAAGGAATGACATACACCAATTGCTGCTACCGCAGGTTGAGTCACTGATCCTGCCAAAGAAAATGCACAAACGCAGAGGTACTGCCACAAGAAATTGCATCCACTGCTTGAGCAAATAGTCCATCAACTGCAGCTGCTATTAATGCTCAGCCTGATGCTCAGTAAATGTGCCTAGGAAATGCCTGTGTCACCACTTACATGCCCCCCTCTGCTCGTGTCCCCCGTCAGCCTGCAGACGGCAAATGGCACTTTTTATCATAAAAAAATAAAAAAAAAAAGAGCGTTTTCCCGCACAAGAGTGTGCTTCCGATCCGACGGGATCGGGAGGCGTGGTGGGGGGTTGGTGGTGCAGAGAGGAGATGGAGAACTGTCGCATTGCACCCACTGCTGAGGTGGTGATAGAGCGGAGCGGCATCTGCCAATATCTCTGTGCTTCCCCTACCTATCTGGGAGAGGGGAAGAGCTTCTGCCCAGGTGGGGGTGTTTCTAGAAGAAAATCCCCCCTCCATCAACTTACCGAGGCTTGGGACTGCTAAGCCCGGAGGAAGCCTGCAGCTTCTGCGGACACAGAGCGACGAATGGTAAGCATGACAAAGTACGTGCTCCAAAACCTTCAAGGACTGGGGCCCCTTTTTATCGGGGGATCCACACCCTTGGACACGTAAAGCACCCCGCCAGGAAGCTTTATGGCTGAAAAAACCAAAGCACTGGATCCGGGGGTCCAGCTCTCAAACAAGAGAATCGTTACAGGCTAAACCTTGTTTCTTCCGCCACGAGGCCCGGGTACCATTCGGCCTGAAAAACACTTTGAATGGATCCAGCTGCATAGCTTGCCCCAGCAAAGCATTAATCCAGTGGAGCTCAGCATAGCTTTACTTGTGACCAACACCTAAGACACTGGCAAAAAAAACTGAGGTACTCCCAGTAATGGGAGGGGTTATATAGGGAGTGAACTTCCTGTCTTAGGGTGTGCCAGTGTCCATCACCTAAAGGTGGCCTATATAACCTACATAGTAACTACTATGGCTCTGTGTCCCGTGATGTACGATAAAGAAACTAGGAGATCTTAAGCTCTTAAACTCCATTTAAACATTTGATCCATATGCATCTATCCAGGTAGACCCCACTTTATCAAATTTGTGGGGACAGTTCCTGCTTTCATAAGTAAGAGTACTGAGTTAATAGTCTTCTTCAAGGCATCTAGCATTAAGAAAGTAGGTGATTTCCACCTCAACTGGATCTCTGCGTAGAAAAGGGCAAATGTAAGCAAGAGTTTAGTATATCTGTCTCTATGTCTTCCATGTGACCTAACAAATTAAAAAGTGGTGCGGGGTGTAACGGGATGCTACACAGTTGACTTATGCTGGCCATACACTATACGAAAAAAATCGGTCGAAATTCAGTCATTTAGACAGTTCGTTCATCGGCCAGTTAATAGGCACAAAATTGATAATCGTTGGGACGTTTTTGAGACGAAAAAAAACGAAGGACAAGTTTGGAAATTTTCTGCCGAACGAATGATAAATTGAAAGGTTAATGTGTTTCCCGTCCGAACTGTTTGCACTAGGTATATGTAAAATAACGAACAAAAAATGGATTCCTTTATGTCCACTGAATGATTTATCGGTCATTAAATGATGGCACTATCGTTTGCTCTCGGCTGAATGTTCGTTTTTTGAAAATGGTTTTGGCCAATTTTTCGTATAGTGTATGGCCAGCATAAGGGTCTGGGTCACTGACTCCAAAAAGGCATAAGTACAGGGCAGGTCCACACCATATGTATAAAGGTGCCAGTGGAAACAGCACACCTCGCACAGTTCGAGTCCGACTGTAGGTAAATACTGGCTAGTCGCTGTGGAGTGTAGTAGACCCTATGTAAAAATTTAGGTTGGATAAACTGGTCTTTGGTCAAGATCATAGAGGTGACATAGGTGGACATACAATCCTCCCAACTCTCCTCCGTTAGCTCAGGTATATCCGATCGTCAGCGCTGAAATATGCGGGTAGACCTAGTGTCATAGGCCAAGGAGGAGCGAAGCTAAAAGGGAAGACAGGGGCTCCCCCATACCATGTTTGCGATTTAAAACATTTTCAATGAACATTTCTAATACTTACATTTTTAGGTCCTTTTCTACAGTTCTGTTGCAGAAGTTAAATCTGATAGTACCCTCTGTATTCTTATGAACTGTCTCACTGTACTCATCCTTCATTACGTCACTAGAAATGATATACAATCTATATAAGTAGATAATATAGCTTGGGAGAGGGGATTGTATGAATAAGAAAAAAAAATGGAATGAATGGTAAAATAAAGGGCAAAAATATTTTTGATCTTTTATTGTCACAACTTTTTACCCTGGCACATAAAAAAAAGTAAAATACACCGAGTGCCCTTCAGGAGACCACATCATATATTTCTCTGTATGGCAAAGCAGTATACACAGACTTTGTTTCTATACAAACCACTGATCGCCATGGAGTTTAATATTCTTCAAATAGAAATGAATACTTACATAAGCCAAGAAATTCCTTTTCTCGTAAGCTCCTGTACAAGCAGCAAGTCTGAGGCAACTTTACAATAGAAGCAGACAATCCCGTTAACCGCCTGTTGGAAGAAAAAAAAGTGAGATGTTTTTATGGTAAATTTATATCAATGGTGACCACAGTAGTTGTTTTGAGTTAGGCAGCCAATTCAAAATGAATGGACTGGAATGCACCTTAACGCCTGAAAATTTTGGTTCTGCTGCATTTTTTGCATCGTACAACAATGACCACAACAACAGCCTCCAAAATCAGTGTCAGTAGTATTCAAATCCCAAAATATTGATGCTCAGTATCAGTGCCATTTAACCCCATCCCCCAATGCATTGGTGGTCAGTACAGTGTTTTTTCAACAACTGCTAGAAACACAAATTTGTATCAAACTACTAACAAATTAACTGAAAATGATGGGGAAATAGTGGTTTTGCCTCCAATTTTTCAGAACATCCCCAACATCAAACTGACCACACATTTCAGATAGCAGCTAGGGGTTTCTGGACCCAATTACCTTTGCAAGATTGCACATTCTCCCCTTGCCCATACAAATGGACAAGAACATATGAGCAGATGTTACAGGCTGAAAATATTCACCCAGATGATTCAGCTAGGTTCAGGCCTCAGCCTTTAGACATCAGCTTCTGCCTATACTGCCCCCTTCTATCAAAATGACAGTAGTGATACAAAATGTATCCAATATGTTTTGTTGTAACAAAAGATACAGAACATGCATAGTCCGATTAAAAAAATTGCACAATGATGTACAAAAAAATGATATTACTAACCTTTGCCAAATTTGCATCATAATCCAGGTCATAAGGCGTTTGAAGTTTCGGCACATATACTAGCAGAATTAAACCACAGAATTAATTTTCACAATCATTGCAAATGACGCTGAAGCACACAAAACAATGCTTTACTGTATGCATTATTTAATAGGCTGTCCTCAAACTCCCAAATAAAAAGGCTAGAATCACAAAATCCACAGCAACCGCCTTTGCTGCATCTCTTGTACACAGAAAAGGCTTTAGTTTTGAAGGTTTTTTTTTACCCTAATGAATTTTATGCATTAAGGTAAAAAACTCGCCACAGCCTTTCCTTATACTTACCTGAACCCAATCTTGATCCAGGGATGTGCATGAGAGCAGCAGCTCTCCAGGGTCTCCCCCCCCCCCCCACTGCCTCACACACAGCAGCGGGAGCCACTCGGGGGGAGCCAGGATCGCTGGTGAGAGGCCCAAAAAGAAGAGGATCGGGGCTGTGCCCGGTGCAAAACCATTGCACAGAGCAGGTAAGTATAACTAGTTTATTATTATTTTTATATTTTTTTTAATCTTTCCTTTATAAACACTTAAAGCTAAAAAATTGCCTGTATTAAAGCATTCTCGCAGGTATGGTTGCCACCTGTCCGGTTTTGACCCTGACAGTCCGGGTTTTGACAAATGTGCCCGGGTTACAACCCGCCTGAAACCCGGACACACATACAATTAAACCGTCCTGTGACCAGTGGCCCCGGCAGTAACATCTAGAGGGGCGCATTCTAATTCCCGTGCCCCCCATCAATGTCACACACTGCCTTTGCACTCTGAGCCCAGCTAAGTGATGGGCAGCGGGCGCCCTGTGATTGGCTGAATGGGTCATGTGCAGTTGGCGGACATGAGGGTCTGCGATTGGCCCGGCGGAGCTGGTCACGTGTGGAGGCGGGGGTGGACTGTGGGTGATCGCGGCCACTTGCTCCCAGAGTCCCCCCTCGCTGCCTGGCGCACGCTGTGCATCTCCTGACTGAGGTCTCTCTCTACACCCCCCCCCTCCATCAGCCTCTCTGCTTCTGTCAGCCAACCCCCCACTCCATCAGGGCACCCCCTTCTCCGACAGCCTCCCACCCTCTCTCCTGCCTCCCCTCTCTCTCAGCCCCCTTTCTCTCCCTCTCACCCCCCCCCCCCAGGCTAAATGGGGTCTTTAGGGGCAGGGGACACTGATGGGTGGGGAGGGGGTGGGTTCCCTGATATAATAAAGGTCTCTAATGGGGCAAGTCTGTGGGGAGGGGGGGTGCTGACCTCTACTTATCGCACCCACATTAGGTCAGTGTGCCCTTATATCAACCACCCCCCTCCTTAGAGACACCCATTATATCACAGTCCCCTTATATCAGCACCCCCCTTAGAGAGGGGGGTCTCTAAAGAGGATCGGATATAGGGGACTCTGATCTAACCTAAAATAAAGAAAAAACTAAAAACGATTTTAAAAAAAATTGTTTTTTTTTTTTTAATGCAGTACAGCCTCCCCTTATAATTATATTAATTCAAAAGTGAAAAAATAATTGAGAGTGATGGTGGAAACCGCAAAAGGATAATCAAAGTATTAATACACCTTAATCTTATTTAAACATATACTGTGCAATCTCCATACACATATAATACTGTATGAATAGTGGTGTAAATCCATTCCAAAATGTGTTGTGCTAATATCCAACATATCTAACTCAAAAGGAGTTTATAAATTGGATATGAGTACATCTTGGAATGGATTGGAGGTTTACACCACTATTCATACAGTATTACATGTGTATGGAGATTGCACAGTATGTTTAAATAAGATTGGAGTGTATTAATACTTGGATTACCCTTGGTGGTTTCCACCATCATTCACAATTATTTTTTACGAAAAGGAATTATTATAATTATAGGGTGAGGTTGTGCTGCATTTTTTCAATCTTCTGTTTGGTCTCTAAGGGGAGCATTGATATAAGGGGACTCTGATCTAATGGGGGACCTTTATGGGAGGCCCCTGTATTATGGTGGGGGCAACACTGACCCCTATATCATGAAGGGGGGTGACACTGACCCCTGTGTTATGGGGGGGGGGGGGGGTGACACTGACCCCTGTACAATGAAGGGGGGGGGGGTGAAACCTAGGGTTGCCACCTGTCCAGGATTCAGCTGAACAGAGCAGATTTTGAGTCATGCGTCTGGGTTTCAGTCTGCTTAAAACCCAGACACATTGTTCAGACCAAACTTTGGCTCTTTAAGTAACCAATCTGTTGACGCAAATTGCAGACACACCCACTGCTAAGCGCGCCACATTATTGCTCTTAGTGCACCCAAAGGTGTTCCAGGTCTTTAAAATTCTATAGTGTACACTACAAAAAAAAAATTTGCCACACACCACTAAAAAGTGTTCGGTTTGGCTTGAAGAAAAGGTGGCAACCCTACTCACAGGTGTTCTGACTTCAGAAGATACATGCTTGTCTAAAGTTAGTAACAAAGTACTGAAGACAAACAGCCAGTAAACTAGCATTTTAAGAAAAGATTCCTTTAAATGACAAAACAGCACTAAGGGATCATGCACACTGCCACATTGCGGCAGTAACACCACTTACACATACTGTGCATTATCATGTCATTTATTTTGATTTGACCCCTTTAGTGCCGGTTCACACAGGGGCGACTTGTCAGGCGACCTAGTCGCCTGACAAGTCGCCTCCCATTCTGTACAATGGAACCGTTCTAATAGGAGCGACGCAAGTCGCTCCGACTTAGAAAAAGGTTCCTGTACTTCTTTTGGGGCGACTTGAGGCGACTTGCATAGACTTCTATACAGAAGTCGTTTTGCAAGTCGCCGTGCATGTCGTGTGCAGGTCGCCTCGGTGAGGCGACCTGCAAGTCGTGCCGCCCCTGTGTGAACCGACCCTTAACCTTCCTCCATAATGTCCCTGCCACCATGCATTGGAGTGTGTTACCAAAAATGCTGCATAAACAATTTTCAGTCCATTGTGGTATGTTGGCAGCCCATTCAAATGAATGGTCTGCCTTATTGCAAAGCACATTAAACACGTGTACGTTTAATGCTGCGCAACAGACCGGATTGGTGTGAATAGGCCTCTGGGGTTTACAAAACTTTTTTTTTCCACACACATACTGGGATTAGCAGAATTTGATAATCAACCATCTGGGATATTACTGCTACCAAGTATGGGATTCCTGATTTCTGGTTTGTAGACGCAATTTTTTTGAGTAACCTTTTGTTGTACTTTAGACCAAGACACTGGCACATGCGTATAATCAACCAAACTAGCCATTTAACCACTTGACCTCCGGAAGATTTAACCCCGCCCCCCGCCCCCCCTCATAACCAGGCCATTTTTTGCGATACGGCACTGAATTATTTTAATTGACATTAAATGTCAGTGCTGTACCCAAATAAAATGTATGTTCTTCTTTTCCCTACAAATAGAGCTTTCTTTTGCTGGTATATCACCTCTGCATTTTTTTATATTTTTGCACTATAAAACAAAAAAAAGACCGACAATTTTGAAAAAACAAAAAAACAAAAAAAAGAAAAAAAAAAAATCACAATAAGTGTATATTGATTGGTTTGCACAAAAACTATAGCGTCTACAAACTATGGGCTATATTTCTGTAATTTCTCACTAGTAATGGCAGCGATCAGCGACTTATAGCAGGAGTGCGATATTGCGGCACTCAAATTGGACATTGACGCTTTTTAGGGACCAGTAACACTAATACAGTGATCAGTGCTAAAAATATGCATTGTCACTGTACTAATAACACTGGCTGGAAAGGGGTTAACATGGGGGCGATTAAAGGGTTAACTGTGCCTAGCCAGTGTTTGTGTACTGTGTGGGAGGTGCTTTTACTAGGGGAAGGCATTGCTTTGCAGGAACACAGGATCTATGCCTTCCCTACTGACAGAACAGCGATCTGCCTTGTTTACATAGGCAGATCGCCGTTCTGCCTCTGTGCTGAATGATTGGTGGGTGCCGGCGGACAGAGTTTGCGGTACCCGCAGATCAACTCCCACTACGTTTATCACAGCATGAGCGTGCTGGCGGTGCGCATGCACGCCCCAGGAGCTCAGCAGAATCGTCTTGCCGCCATATATGTAAGTTATATATGGTCAGCAAGGGGATAAATTATGTCAGTTTAAATCAGCTGTCACCTTGATGTTTTTAGTTGAAACCAACATATTTCTCTTGGGCACAGTTTACACGGTTCCCATAAAGTAGGAGCTTAAAAAAAAAAAAAAAAAGGATTTCGATATGATCAGTTCAGTATAATTCTGAGCAAATAGAAGCACAAACCTGACTGTCTGTGGTGAAGCAACTAAGTTTACATTAAACTAAAATATTTTGCAAAACTTGTACTGCAGGTTAGTCTGCTACTAACTACTACAAAGCTGGGTTATCTGTCCAACTTACTTTCCTCATATTGTAGCCCAATGATAGTCAGCATCTCTCGGGTTAACACCATAATTGGGTTTTCCTCTGTGGTGACAGGAAAGTGCTGTACTTGTCTGTTTGTCTCTAGAACCAGCCTTCTTCCTTCAAACAGCAGCTCCTGGTTCTGGGATGGAATTTTTGTCTGCTTGTAGATCAAGTCATGAAATTCTGCAGGCCTGTAAAACATTATGAGAATCAATAATGGAGGGACCAAAACTGGGTGACCATTGCAAAATAAGATTTTTGTAATCGTTGTAGAATCCTTTTCCCAGAGTCCATTTAGAGACACATCTTGGGAGTAAGTGAACTAGTGTTAAGTTGGCCATACATTATACAATTTTCTTGTTCAATTTCTTCTAGATTTAACTTCAACTATGGTATGCAAGGGCCTCCCTACCTGCATTCGAATTGAAAGTGTTTAGGTTTGATCTCATATTATATGGTTTTGGTTAGGGTTGCACCAATACTGGTATTTGTGCGGATGCTAAGCATTTGCATGAATATCGGTACTCGTGCAAATGCACCGATGCTAGAAACCGATACCTTCAGGTTCGGTTCTTTCATCTGTCAGCGGGATTCCCCCACTGACAGCTGAAATGTATACAAAAGAATGCCGGCAACTATCTGTTAAGGAGTGGGGCCGCCGCATCCTTAACCAATGACGTTTCAGTTGTCAGTGGGATTTACCTTCCCCGCCGCCTCCTTTCCCTCCCACCAGCTCTACCCGATACCTTCCCTGCCTACTTTCTCTCCCTCCATCTGCAGAATGTTCTCCTAATGGCAGGGGCATACTGATCGGGCGCAAAATTATTACTGTGCCTTTCCGAGTTTGCCGACAGTGTTGTCCCAAGTGTGCTGTGTGTTGCGGCCAAGTGCCTCCCCCAGCCAAGATGTGTCTTCCGATGAGGCATATCCCAGGCATTGCGCCGCAGCACTCTCCCCCCACACAGGGACACCTGTGGTCCAGCCTGCCCCCCAGTGATCCCCCTGGTGCTGCCAGCCAATGCATGTGAAAACGGTGGAGGGGGAGAGGCGGTGCTTGGTGCAGAGCATACAGTGGCTGTTGGTGGAGCTCTCGGCGGGCTGGGGGATACCGAGGAGCGGCTGGGTGGCGGGACTTCAAAACATTACCCGGTGCTGGGGAAAGCCCTGATCAGATGGACGATCATGGAGGCCATGGAGAGGTAAAGCAAAATCCACCAATCTACATTGTATATGGGGTGGGAGTGTGAGTAGTGCAGGAAGTAGGAATCGGGAAGGTCAGTGTAGTGGTCAGGTAGGTTAGTGTAGGGATCAGGTAGGTTAGGGTAGTGGTCAGTGGCCAGAGGAGAGATTTGGGGTCCAATAGATCCCAGATCCCTCCATAAAGAGGACCTGTCACTGCCCATGCTATTACAAGGAATGTTGTTCATCCCTTGTAATAGCAATAACATTGATTAAAATACATTGGAAAAAAAAAAAAAAAAAAAAAAAAAAAAAAGGTATAGTGTAAAACAAAACAAAAAATAAAATAAAATAAAAAACCCAACAACAAAAAAATAAAAATTTCAAAAATTCGCATCGGTAATTGGTATTGGTGAGTACTTGAGGAAAAATGTCGGTGCTCTGTCTTAAAAAACTGGTATAGGTGCAATCCTAGTTTTGGTAAAAAAAATTGTACAAGAAAGTTGTATAATGTATGGCCAGCCTTATACTGCTGCCTACAGGTGAAATACACAATAGGCAAAACTCTAGCGACCAAAACCCATCACACACCAATCCTGTTCATTTGTAGTAAGCTGTCCAAAGAGAAAATGATAACATGAGAGGGGGTAGGGGTGTGTGTCCCTCAATGAACTCCGAAAATAGGATTTTACAGTAAGTACAACATCCTTTTTTCTCCATTATTCATTGAGGGATACAGTTTGGTAGTAGGGAACCTAGGGCCGTCCAAAAAAAAAGTCCAAACCTAGAAGCGGGCACACCAAAAAGAACATTGTTGTGTCAGGCCCCTCCAAAACACAACAAAAAAGAAATATAAAAAGAAACCAAGGGCATCTGTGGAAGCAGACATACCAACCTCGTAGAACTTAGAGAATGTATGTACTGAAGACCAGGTCAAAGCCTTATGGATCTGAGATGCAGAGGCCTGATGGGGAAAAAAAAAAAAAAAAAAAAAGGCCCTAAGGAGGCACTTGCTGCCCTAGCAGAGTAGAATTTTCCCAGAAAGGGGGGCTTTTTGAAGCACTACTAATAGGCCAGCTTAAAAGTCTGTCAAACTAATTTAGAAGTGGTTGATCTTGAAGCCATTGAACCTCTTTTGGGACCTTCTGGAATGATAAAAAGGGACAAATCTCCCGAAATAAGCAGTGGCGAAATGTGAACCTTGATGGCCCTTACCACATCCAGGCAATTGGGATCAGTTTCCTTGGGTCAAACTGATGCTAGAACAGGAAGGGCTAACACAATATCCACATTACATTGAAAGTTAGAGACCACTTTGGTCAAAAAGAAGGTCTTTGCTCTGAAAACAAGCCTGTCCCCATGTAAGATCAAATGAGGCTCCCTACAGGACAATGCTGACAACTCAGAAAGTAATTGCTAGAAAAGGCTACTTTACGGGTTAGCAACACCAAACAAATGTTCTGCATAGGTTGGAACAGGGTTCTGTGTAGCCCAAACTAGATTTAGATCCCACAGTAGAAGTGGAGGTATAACAGGGGGAGTAACATATGTAATCCCTTGAATAACTGAATTAATAATTAGCAAGAGGGCCTTGAAAAAGAACAGACATGGAAGACACCTGACCTTTAATGGTACAAACGCCAAGTGTTGTTTCACCCTAAGCTGAAGGAAAGAAAGTACATGGTATACAGAAAAGACATATGGGGAAACCCACATCAATGAATGAGAGACTTCCAGGCTTAAAGCAGAGTTCCACCCAAAAGTGGAACCTCCGCCTATCTGCTTCCTCCCCCACTCCGGTGCCACATTTGGCACCTTCCAGAAGACTACACCGCCCCTTGGAAGTTCAGCCCCCCTCCTACTGCCTCCCCTGCCGGGCCAGTAAGAAAGCGTAGCGCGCATCACGCATGCGCAGCAGGGTTTCCCTTACCACACACGGCGACGGCAGCACCCGGGAGCCGATCCAAAAATCGTCTGGGGTGCCGACATTGTGGGCTCCCTGGACAGGTAAGTGTCCATATATTAAAAGTCAGCAGCTACAGTATTTTTTTTTCCCCAGGCGGAACACCGCTTTAATGATCAACTTTGCAGAAAGTAGGTGCACGTGCTTTTACCATCATTAGGATTAAGAAATCCAAAATATCCCTGTCCCTCAGCCAGCCGTTAAAGCCAGCGAATGAGAAGTAGGGTGGGCAATCGGTCCTTGAGATAAAAGATCTGACCGATCAGGTAGCGGCCACAGAACGTTGGCTAAGAGATGGGAGGATAGCTTACCACACTCTATGGGGACAGCCATTAAGAATGCTCTTGGCCTCAATATTAATTAGTAGACCGGGTAGAAGCTTCAGCAGAGGAAAGGCATTGATTAGGGAGTACTGTTCCAACAGCACCACAAAGCCATCTGCTCTATCTAGATGGTAAATAAATGTAGCGCTATGTGTAAAAATATATATAAATATAAAGTGCAAACCTCTAAAATAAATAAAACCTACATATAAAATGAATAGTCCATAAAATGAAAAAAATGAAGAAATGAAACATGAAAAACTCTTCTTGTGATCAGTGTATTCACACAATTCCACCACAGTAATTGTTCGTCCTCAAAAGGCGTGCACACCACCACCAGTAAAAATGCGCGCTCACCTCCCAGATGAGTCAAAACTCATCTGCGGATCTCCCCACGAGCTCTTTGATCTCACTTTCTCGTGCCAATCAATGGTGGGTAATCCAGATGGCTCTTTTCTTAATGGTAACTCAGCTCATTAACATCCAAAGAAAGAAATCACCTCCCAGCTTGGCTCAAGATTTCATGAGTTCAGGACATGTAAATAATAGGTATAGAGACCTTAGTGTTCTCCGTATACAAATTTATTCAAAGCCCCCAAACAGGCAAGTTGCACTTACAAGATAAAAACTTTTAAAATCACATAAAAACAAAAACCTCCAGAGTAGCACCGCTGTGTCCACATACACAGTGTCTGGCTGAACGTGACTATCAGCTCCTCCCTTCTAGATGCATATCGGCCAATCACAGGCCTTCCTCAGTAGATCTATACTTATTATTTACATGTCGTGAACTCATGGAATCTTGAGCCAAGCTGGGATGTGATTCGTTTTTTTGGATGTTAATGAGCTGATCTGGATTACCCACCATTGATTGGGAAGAGGAAGTGAGAGCAAAGAGCTCGTGGGGAGATCCGCATATGACTCATCTGGGAGGTGAGCGCGCATTTTTACTGGTGGTGGTGTGCACTCCTTTTGAGGACGAACCATCACTGTGGTGGAATTGTGTGGATACAATAGAGCTGCACAATTAATCGTTAAAAAAAAAAATCGTGATCTCGATTCAACCCCCCTGACGATCTCCAATACAGAGTTTGCCGATTCTTTCATATAACAAGTGGAGAGACGATCTGCTTTCACAGCTGTCAAAAGAAAATATCCTGGCAGGCTGCCAAGTTTTTAACAACATGAAACATTGTAACTAAATTCCTTCTTAGATCAAACTTGTGTGTACGTAAATGCAGGAAGTTTAACCACTTAAAGTCCAAATCTTTTTCTGACACTTGTTTAAGTTAAAATCAATATTTTTTGCTAGAAAATTACTTGGAACCCCCAAACATTATATATATTTTAGCAGAGACCCTAGTGAATAAAATTTTATATCACACTGTATTTGCCCAGCAGTCTTTCAAATGCAATTTTTTGGGAAAAATACACTTCAATGGATAAAAAAAAAAAAACACAGTAAACGTTAGCCCAATATTTTTTGTTTCAATGCGAAAGATGTTACGCCACGAGAATCGTGAGAGAATCATGATCTATCTTCTAAGCAAAAAAATTGTGATTCTCATTTCAGCCAGAATCGTGCAGCTCTAGGATACACTGATCACAAGAAGAGTTTTTCACGTTCCATTTCTTCATTTTATTCATTTTATGGACTACTCATTTATATGTAGGATTTATTTATTTTAGATATTTGCACTTTATATATATTTTTACACATATGCTACATTTATTTATTATCTATTTTAAAATTAGTGTGGTGTACCACTTGGAATGTTTAGCAGCTGTGCACGTTTATTATTAGGTTATCTTATTTAAACATCACAATATTTTTTACATGTGGCGCTGATTGTTTCATCTTATAACATCTGCTCTATCTGCCATTGAATCCTACATCCTGAAGACAAATCTGTCCTGTTTCTACTTGAATGGAGCACCTAACAAAATCCACATACAGCATCCCCAGCACTGGCATATGTCCTATCACAACTCCAGGTGGGGAGACCATTTCCCCGTATCTAGGCATATCAGTACTGTAAACAAATCTGAACCAAGACCTTGAAACATTTCAGTTGGGGATATAGAAAGATAAACCCCTGGAACAACAACAATACTTGAATGGCTGAAAGTGTGAAGCAAAAAAAAAAAATTTTAGATAGATAGATAGATGTGGAGAATAAAAGGTGAAACTATTTTGTAACTGCTATGCTTTGCCTATGTGAGCTTCATAGATCTCTGCGAAAGCCACCAATTGTGGTTCTAAGAACTGGACAGAAGGAGCATTTTGATGCAGGATAGGAATGTGTCGGCCTGCATAGTTAGTCTAGTTTGCATAGCTGGGGTAACTGAGTGCTCTTACTCTGTTGCAGCTTTATTTCATACAGCAAAGAGCTAAAAAGAAGGGTAGGTGTAACAAGGCCTTATTACTCTGTTGACCTAAACCAAAGCACCCTGGGGATCTGGACAGAAGAAAAGGTTACCCGAGACATACCTTGGATAGCATCCAGTACTATACCACAAGGATCTGGCCAATGCAATTAATGAGGTAAGTGTCAATGTCAGCAGCAGCCAGGTTTCTGCTTAGGGATTTTGACCAGTCATAGAGATGAGTACAGAGCCAAGCATGGGATGGGTTGGGTTGAAAGGCAGAGCCCACCAATGAGAAAATGGATTAGGAAATTAATTCCAAAAATGTCAGTAGGGTCCCCAAAGAAAACAGCATCTTCTACAGGGATGGTCAAAGCTTTAAGGTGGGACACAGGCAGATCAACTATGGGAGGAATGAACCATTTTAAAGTTGATCGTACCAATTTGACTAGAAAGAAAACAGGTTTTCCCTCTGTTTAGGCAACTAGTGCTAACTAGAATTCAGCCAGTGGCGTGTGATGGGAAGGATTTAGCATTAGACAAATCTTTTGGAGCATCCCCAACAGAATCAGAAAATATCAGGTATCTGTTTCAGGGTCCGCAAGGGAGGGGCGTTTTTAAACCTTTGAGATCATGAGGAGCTATGTTTAACAACTACTTAGGCATAAATTCTTGCAAACAAAAGAAAACACCTCTGCTTTGAGGTAGAAAGGGGAATGAGAACCCAAAGATGAAGAGGGAACTCTGAAGTGGCTGTCAAAGTAGATGGATGCGACTTGTGTTTGCAAAACACAATCCTTTCCTGTGCCAAGCTCAACTATGCACAATGCTAATAAGGCAATAAGGCCCCGAGCCTGTTCACCCACAGCCGCCAGGCGACCGCCTTTCTGCTTGGTACAATATGCAGAGGCTGCTGTACCACAGGAAAGGGCTACACCACTCCACCAGGTATAACCATGGACCAGCTAAGCAAAGAAGTTCTGGACTGAAAGTATAGCTGCACAATTCTGGCCAAAATGAGAATCGCAATTTTTTTCCTTAGTATAAAAAGATCACGATTCTCGCGACGTAAAATCTTTCACATTATACAAAAAAAAAAAAAAAAAAGAAGAAGGGCTAACTTTACTGGTTAGATTTTTTTTTTTTAATTCATTAAAGTAATTTTTTCCAAAAAATTTGCATTTGAAAGACCGCTGCGCAAATGCAGTGTGACATAAAATATTGTAACAACCACAATTTTATTCTCTAGGGTGTCTACTAAAAAAATATATATGTTTGGGGGTTCCAAGTAATTTTCTAGCAAAAAAAAAAAATGATTTTAACTTGAAACCAACAAATGTCAGAAAAAGGTTTAGTGTTGAAGTGGTTAACCTTTTTTCACTTACATAGGAAGTCTATTCCATTGACAAACTGTTACAATGTTTATACTCATGTTCAACTGATAAAGAATGTTTTGTTTCTTAGCAGACTGCCTGTTTTTTTTTTCTTCCTTTCTTTTGAGGGCTGTTGCTTCAGAAGAGCAGAGAGAACTCTTTGTATAGAAAGAATTGTGAAACACTTTAGTCAAGATCGCGATAACGATTCTTGACGATTAATCACGATAACGATTCTTGACGATTAATTGTGCAGCTAAATTCAGAATGTGTGCATAGCACTGGATGTGAATTTGACCTGGTGATTCAGTTGACAGCCAGGAAGAGAAACCATTGTATTGGCCTTGCATATTTGCTGCTCCATCTGCTGAAATGCCAATGCAATTTGTAATATTAACTTTGCATGATTTTAAGACTTCCATTAGCAACTTAAAAGGGTTTTGCAGTGGTTGAAGATTCACATTCAACAACTGCAAGAAGCTTTTCATTGATACAATCAGTCACATAGCGAACAATTATGGAGCATTGATCTTTTGAAGTGATGTCTTGAGTTGTATCAATCTGAATTGAAAACATCCTGGCTTGCCTTACTTCTTTTGAGATATTTCCTAGATAACAAAGAAATACAAGCTATTCGGATGCTTAACAGTCGTTTTTGAGAGCAAGGTTATCAAAGATCCTCTTCCTTTTCCTCCAGAAGACTGCAGTTTCTTGCTGTTTTCAATACAATTGATTACATGATCTTTCAGACAAATGTCATACTTGCTGATGAGAATGAGCTCTAAAAAATTTCCATGGTCTTTCGTTATGTCCTCTAACTTATAGGCAGCCTCATCTTTATCTCCCCTATAACTCAAACCTTGCTTTCCTATAACTTTTACTACATCTACAACCCGCTGTAGTACTTGCCGCCTGTTTCTCACTTGTTCTCGCCTTACAGACATTTGCTTTACAAAAGTGGATCAACTCCAGCACTGCTGGATTTCACAAAAAAGGCTTTGGCACACACGTTGTGCATTACAGTCTTCTCATGCTCTTCGATTCTTTAATGAACATGACGCTTATCTGTCATTCCTTCAATAAAATAATTTGTTTCCTGTGACTTTGAAAAAGCCAAACAGAGCAAAACAGATTTTTTTTTCATTCCAGTAGGTGAGCCATTTGCAACTTGTTCCATCTTTGTTTTGTAGCCTTTTTTAACACTGGATCTGGAATATCCTGCCGTGGAGGATAACCTGCTCATTTTTATTTGGACAAGCAAAATAATTAAAATGATATATCTAGGTCTTCAGTTTGGCACTCTGAAACATCCATAATAACTTGTCTACTTGGTAATTTAGTGTCCCCCAATTCTCCATGTTCCTCAGTGGATAATTCTGACATTTCATCAACAGATTCCATTAAATCACCTTCTATTGTTATTTGTTCTGTTTGTTGCCTCTCTACTGGGCCCTGCCATGGGATCACTGGAACTCTGTGCATGAGGACTGAACATATCCGAAATTTTATCACATTTCTGAGCATCAAGTTCCAAAGACTTCTTATGTTTCTCTCTGATTTTTTTCTGCTCCTCCTTTGTTTTTTTGAAGACATCAAAGTAAAATATAAAATGATAAAAAGGAAAAAAAAAAAAAAAAGTGTCACTAATTCTGGGCAGTCGGCAGAAAAGATAATTCTCACAAACTTACTGTGAGAGGAGGACCAAGCCCCCTGCCAGCATATTGGAGGGCAGCAGACCAGCACAGCACGAGAGAAGAATAAAGACAGTATCTGGTGGCGCCCATAGTGTATTCTAAGCACATTGCATATCCTACCTGATACATCTTTATTTCTCCTCCAAAAGGATTGCTTGGGCTAGCAGCCTACTGCCCCTCTCTGAACATCTCTATTGAGCGCCATGAGAGGTGACCCACTGCAGAGGAGCATTACTCAAGCAGAGTAGGTTCCTGCCCATGCCATAGTCCCTCCCTGGAGGACTACACCAGACTCACTATAGAAGTATAAAACAGAACCTGGCTACACACATAGCGTAACAGATTCTGTTTTCTGTCTTCCACCACCCGTTTTTTACAGGCAGCTACCACTAAGTAGTGTCATGTTCTGTGTTGAGGCCGAAGGGAGAATCAGTCAGGGAGGTTGGTGTCACTCCCTAGATCCCCACATGGTTTCAGCAGAGACCCGTGGCTGAGAGACAGGTGCGCGATATATACAATAGAATTGCAATTTTTTTTTGCTGCGGTTCTCACCCTGTCGAGCTCTTTAATATTGATTGGATCCTGGACAAACATTTTCCCAGCCCTCCCCCATGCAATTTTGCTTTCCCCCTGCTCTGAGACATACAATAAATAGCAGCTAGACTCAAAATCAGTTTACAGCAGTAGACCAGGCAGTGATTACAATTGGTTGCCATAGGTTACAGCATATCAGTACCGTTCACTGACTGGTTGCTAGAGACTACAGCACACATTACGGCTCACCAATTAGTTGCTAGAGGTTACAGCACATCATTTCTGCTTGCTGATTGGTTGCTAGAGGTTACTGCACATCATTACAGCTCACTGATTGGTTGCTAGAGGTTACTGTATATTACTGCAGTACTGGGGGGGGGGGGGGGGCAAATGCCTGGTGTGCCCTATGGCCAGACCAGGCCTGAGCATAGGTATGTCAATTGAATCATGTTTCCCTTAAGGACTATAGGACTATAGGAAATAGCTGCCACTATCATCATTTGAGTTTTATTCCTTTGCAGTGGGTATTATAAAAAGCAAGTAGAACTTACATTCTATTTTGAGATTTATCAACTATGCATTTAAACATACCAATTTCAACCAATCAGATGTTTTTCAAAGTTTAAGCTGAATTCCAGCTGAACTAGATATAAAAAAGGACCTGACTTTTGTTGCAAAGGATTTGAATTTGTATCAATGCACTCCTGTGATTTACACAGCCCTACCATAATTTTCCCAGCGTATGACTGGACAATGAAAGGCCAGCAATTGTCAACTTCCAGTCCAGGTCAATTCTGGCATTCCTCCCCTCTACATGTAAAAAAAATTTTTTTTGCTAGAAAACGATTTGGAAACCCCAAACATTATACATTTTTTTTCAGAGACCCTAGACAATAAAAAATAATGGGTGTTGCATATATTTATATCAGATGATATTTGTGCAGCGGTATTTCAAATGCAAATTTTTGGGAAAAAAAAATACACTTTAAGGGTTTTTAATGCACAAAGACAATATAATACCCAACCGTTTGGTAAATTATAAAAGATGATGTTACGCTGAGTAAATAGATACCAAACATGTCACACTTTAAAATTGCGTCTGCCCATGGAACAGGGCCAAATTACGGTACTTAAAAATCTACATAGGCAACGCTTTTTAAGTCTTTACAAGTTATCAGTTTAGAGTTACACAGGTCTGGTGCTAGAATGATTGTTCTCACTATGTTTGTGGCGATACCCAACATGTGTGGTGCGATCAGCGTTTACATATGCATGCGGGACATACATGTGCGTTTAAACATGAGTATGGGGGAACGTAATTTTTTTTTTTTTTTTTCATTTTGTAATTTTTTCTATTTAATTGTTTTTTCAACATTGCACATTTTTAAAGAAAAGTTTGATCAACTTTATTGCCATTACAAGGCATGAACAACATCCCTTGTAATAGCATGGGCAGTTGACAGTTCCTCTTTATGGAGAGATCTGGGGTCTATTAGACACCCAAACTGTCCTCTGGCCTCCAATGGAGCCAGTCTGATTGGTAATGGCCAGGTAACTAAAGAGCCAAAACAGGACGTGACTAAATCCTTGCTTCTTGTTTCTGACGTCACACAGTGAGAGGAACAACATCCGTTCCTCTCACTGTGTGCCTAGAGCTGGATGCCACCAGTTGCATCCTTACTGGGTTCCCCAATCACACAGGAGAGCCTGGTAAAGGCGGCTGTGGGAGGGGGGTAGATGTCCCGAAGTCGGACTGCATTGCCGGTTTGAAATCGTGCGAGTTCAGCTGAACTCGCACGATTTCAAACCGGCAATGCAGTCTGACTTCGGGGGCAATTTGACAGACATCTGTGCGGGTTGCCCCCGAAGTCGGTAAAAGTAGTACAGGAACTACTTTTGGGAATCGGTGCGGCGCCGCAAAGTCGGCGTCGCACTGATGTGGACGGTACTATTGCCAGCAAAATCGCATGCCAAATCGGCCTAGTGTGAACGTGGGCTCAATGCAAGACATCTTTTGGGCACAAGAACTGTCCCGCTCTCACACAAACGTCTGACTGTTGCCATCACTTTGACCCCTTTAAAACCGAGGCGCTTTTCAGGCGTTTCATCTCTAAAAATAGTGTCTGAAAGGCGCCTCTCAAGCCTTCCCAGTGTGAAAGCCCACGTGCTTTCACACTGGGGCGTTGCGCTTGCGGGATGGGAAAAAAAAAAAAAGTCCTTCTAGAAGCATCTTTGGGGGGGTTTGGGAGTGGTGTATAGACCGCTCCTATAACGCCCTGACCATTGAAATGAATGGACAGCTCCAAGTGACGCCGATTAAAAGTTTACATACCCCTTGGTGATTTTGGCCTGATAACATGCACACAAGTTGAATGGCTATTAAAAGATAACCATCCTCACCTGTGATCGGTTTGCTTGTAAATAGTGTGTGTGTATTAAAGGTCAATGAGTTTCTGGACCTTGCATCCTTCATCCAGTGCTGCACGGACATTTCTGAATTCTGAGTCATGGAGAAAGCAAAAGAATTGTCAAAGGATCTGCGGGAAAAGGTAGTTTAGCTATATAAAAACAGGAAAGGGATATAAAAAGATATCCAAGGAACTGAGAATGCCAATCAGCGGTGTTCAAATTCGAATCAAGAAGTGGAAAATTATGGGTTCTCTTGAAACCAAATCACAGTCCGGTAGACCAACTAAAATTTCAGCCACAACTGCCAGGAAAATTGTTCGGGATGTAAAGAAAAACCCACAAATAACTTCAGATGAAATAAAGGACTCTCTAAAAACATGTGGTGTGGCTGTTTCAAGATGCTCAATAAGGAGGCACTTGAAGAAAGATGGGCTGCATGGTTGAGTCATCAGAAAAAAGCCATTACTACGCAAATGCCACAAAGTATCCCGCTTACAATATGCCAAACAGCACAGAGACCAGCCTCAAACCTTCTGCCACATTTGGAGTGATGAAACCAAAATTTTGCTTTTTGGCCACAACCATAAACGCTTCATTTGGAGAGGAGTCAACAAGACCTATGATTAAAAGGTACACCATTCCTACTGTGAAACACGGAGGTGGATCGCTGATGTTTTGGGAATGTGTGAGCTACAAAAGGCACAGGAAATTTAGTCAAAATTGATGGCAACATGAATGTAGTATGTTACCAATAAATAATGGAGGAACATTTGCATTCATCAGCCAGGAAGCTGCGCATGGGGCCTACTTGGACATTCCAACATGAGATTGATCCAAAACACAAGGCCAAGTTGACCTTTCGTTGGCTACAGCAGAATAAAGTGAAGGTTCTGGAGTGGCCATCTCAGTCTCCTGACCTCAATATCATTGAGCCACTCTGGGGAGATCTCAAACATGCAGTTCATGCAAGACAGCCCAAGAATTTACAGGAACTGGAGGCTTTTTGCCAAGAGGAATGGGCAGCTTTACCATTTGAGAAGATAAAGAGCCTCATCTACAAATACCACAAAAGACTTCAAAGATCTCATTGGTGTTAAAGGGGGCAATACACGGCATTAAGAACTGGGGTATGTAAACTTTTGCTCATGGTCATTTGGGTAGTTTCTGCTGTCATTATGACTTAAAAAGAGTAAAGCACAGTTGATTGATAATAAATGGCTTCAGCCAAACACCAACCATGAGTGAAAGAAAAGTGTGTGTTATCATTCATATTCTCTGAAAAATGGCCAATAAATCATACATTTTGCCAGGGTATGTAAACTTATGAGCACAACTGTAAATCTAGAAAATTGTATAATGTATGGGCAGCCTAAAAAACAAGTTTTGATGACTATATGTCTACTTAACACTTGCACATGTGCCTGTGAAAATGTGCATGACTGCAGAAGTATGAACAGAAATTTGCACTAGCAGTGTTATCTTAAATTTTGCCAGGGTATGTAAACTTATAAACACACTTGTACCTTCAACAATGTAGTGCAAGGGCCTGCCTGATTGCATAAAGACTGAATATGTTTAGGTTTCACCTCATATTAGAAGATTTTGGTAAATCTAAAGGAACATTGTACAAGAAAATTGTATGATACATGACCAGCCTTAGTTTTGGCTAGTGTAGGGAAGGGTGATTTTTTTTTTTTTTTTTTGCAGTGTACCATTGGGGAGATTTCTTTTTTATTCCTATGCCAGAGATGCAACAGGATGTTAGTGAAATTTCTCAAAGTGAGGGGAATTTACCTCCTAAAGGGTTGCCCCCAAAACAGGTGTCCTCATAGGAAGATTTCTCCCTACCACCCGTCTGGGTACAGCTCTAGAATGTTGGATTTTCCTTGCTTTCTTTTACGGTGCCAATGGTAACATAATAAAGGGTTGAATCTCCTCAATGGGGAAAAGGACAAGTAAAACCTTATGGGGGTGTAACAATTCCCACTCTATCAAAAATAAACAAAACAAAAAAATTTGAGATATGTTTGTTTTTACTGTTAGTGGGTATAAAGTTAGAAATGCTAGCATATCTGTTTTCTTTTATCACTAGATTTACTCAATATCATTTGTTGTAACTTCAATGTTTGATTCTTTGGTACGTGTGCCTTTAGGCCCCTTGGCTTCACTGATTATATGCTATAGTATATGCAAAGCAATACATCAACTGTCAAACGTCTTGTCTGTTTTCGGTATTTGGTGTCTGACGATTAAGTGTTTCCTTGTTTGTGAAAATAACTTTACTTGTTGTATCTGAGATGGTTTGCCATAATAAAAGAATTAAAAAAAAAAAAAAAAAAAAAAGAAAAGAAAAAAAAAGGTGGGTGTAGAGAAGGTTGCTTAGAATCCAAGTGTTAACACAACTTGTATGGCAATAATCTACTTGAAAGTACATTTCATCTATCAACAAAACACATGACTTGTACTTACGTGTTATATGTGTGTATATATAGTGTGTGAAAGGTCATTTGCTGTAGGGAGAATACATGGATCACAATTCGATGGAATATATCATTAGTTACTGCAAAGAACTGTTCAAACCCCCAACATTTCTCCTGGTCAGCTTCTAGAATATTTGCCAGCACTGGAGTGAAGAGAGCTTGTAAGCCCCTAAAAAAGAGAAATGGATGCAAACAGAATGTATTATATATAAAAGCATATCTGCATATCACACATTTGGCTAAACAGCATGCTAATGAATAGGCAGAAGCAAATGCCTGCATATACTTGTAATTACTTGTGCGTTTGTCCCCAAGAGCTGCTTGTTAGACCCCTTTCACACTGGGGCGGTTTGCAGGCGTTATTGCGCTAAAAATACCGCCTACAAACCGCCCCTAAACAGCCTCCACTGTTTGTTCAGTGTGAAAGCCCTCGGGCTGGTGCACTGGCAGTCCTGCGAGCCACATCTTTGGAGCGGTGAAGGAGCGGTGTGGTGTATTCACCGCTCCTGCCCATTGAAATCAATGGGACAGCCGCGCTATACGAGGGGTTTTAACCCTTTTTCGGCCGCCAGCGGGGGGTTAAAACCGCACCGCTAGCGGCCGAATACCGCGGTAAAACAGCGCTAAAAATAGCGCTGTTTTACCGCCGACGCCCCCTACTGCCCCAGTGTGAAAGGGGCCTTATTGTCCATTTTAAAAGGAAAGCAGTCATGGGAGAAACATTGGGGCAGTGGATTACTCCTAAAATACTAGGGGTCTAAAGTTATGTTGACCTTCTAATATTTTAAGCCAGGAATGCTCAACCCATGGCGCTTGGAGCCCTTTGATGTAGCCCTCAATCACAAAACCAGGGAAGCGCCAAGGGAAGTTTCCAAAACCCTTAAGTGGCCCTTGCTCTTCAAAAAGTTGAGCACCCTCCCTTGCCTTAAGCCATTGACCGAGAAGAGATGCAGATGCAATATATAGTCAAAAAACACTACATTTTTCAAAGTCTTTCCATAACAAATTGGGAAAATCCTAAAAGAGATGAACAGGCAGGCATTTCTGGCAACAGCAATGCCGCAAGTTAGGGGTGTCTAGGGATACCCATGGAGATGTCATCCAATCTGACTGGCCAGAACAGAGAAATGTCATCTTAGTATACATGTACCGCAATTCAGAGTAGGACTGCAACTAACGATTATTTTCATAACCAATTTGTTGGACGATTATTGTTTTGATTATTCGGATAATAACCTTAAAAAAGTGTGGTGTATAATTTAGTTAATATGTAAAATTTAAAATAAAGGGCAATTCATTCTTAAATATCTATATGCAATGGTAAATGTAACAACCAGCTATATGGTTCGGGAGCAAAATCTCTAATCCATTCTAATAACAGGCAGAAGAGGTATACTGTATATACTATTAGCGGTTGAATCTGGTAAATATCAGACTCCGAGATCAATTTTTTTTTAAATTTAAAGAAAAAAAAAATAGACTGTTTTGTGGATTTTCAGACAGAACTGTAATATATTATGTATGACAGACTCCTTTGTTATGTGGCTTAATAAAAGCTACCTGCGCCTGCTTTCATTTATGCTGGCCAAAAAAAAATTTTCATTTTAAGAACGTTCGTTGATTTTCTACTTGTTAGTGGGGTCAAATCGATGTTCGTTTTCGACCAAAGTGACAGAAAAATTTGAAGGACCAGAATAGAAAACTTTTTAGTCAAAAGGAACCCGCCACCGATGCTTCTGGCTCCTCCTGCCTTCAGAGTGCCCCAATAGCAAGCTGCAAAGTATAGCATAGAGTGCCCCTATAGCAGTGATGGCGAACCTTTTTGAGCCTGAGTGCCCAAACAGCAACACAAAACCAACTTATTTATTTCAAAGTGCCAACACGGAATCAAACTTACCAGCGGCTCTGTAAAGAGGATAGGACTGATCATCCCTCTGAATGAGCCCCTGAGGGACCAAAAACGTACAATTCTGCCCAGAAAAAAAAGTGTGTGTTTTTTTTTTAAGGAATGCGTTCCGCTCAGAATGCAGGGATCGGGAGTGTGTTCCGCTCAGAATGCAGGGATGCATTTGCTGAGCACTGGTAAGGATGCATTTGCTGGGCACTGGGTATACCCAGCCATACATTCCATGGTTATATGGTTACTGCACAACGGCACCTAGATGTTTTTGTTTTAGACAACGTTGTCTTTTTAGATGGTTGTAGGTGGAGGAGCATCTTTTTGCATTTGATCTGTTTTAAATTAATACATTTTTGTCATAAAATTTTCCATTATTTTTGCTTTCTATTTTTTTTGATTGCTATATCCCTGTGGCTCTATTTTGTGGCATCTTGACTGTTCTTCTCCCTGGCACAGTCCTTCTCCCTTGTATTCCGCTTTTTGGACACTGAGCCCCACTTCCTTTGGATAGTGGATGTGCTCTCAGTAATATTTGTGTTCCCAGTTTTCTATTTTTTGTCCATATAAACATCTCACCTGTCTCCAGTGTTTCCTGATCCGGCAGCTCATTCCCGCCCGCACATCACCCCTGATCGATCCCAGCTGCGTGGGAGCGGTGTTCTCTCAGGCACTCCTACCCCAGGACACGTCACCGCTGGCCCCAGAGATTTGAGGGAGATGTAGTTTGATGGGGGGTGCGGTGTGGACGAGACAGCTGCTATGATGATTGGATTTGCATGCGCACGCACGTCGCCCCTGGCCACCACTTCTTTGTCACGCCCACGTCACTGCTAGCCTAGAGACCTGTGGGAGATGTAGTTTACAGCGTGGTGTGGAGGATTTCAGTGTGTGAGAGGGCTCGGCGTGCCGGCAGTGGCACGTGTGCCATGGGTTCAACACCACTGCCCTACAGCAAGGTTAAAAAACTTCTGCCTTTAGAACCACTCACTTCCTGCCCAGGATTACACGTCCCATGAGGCATTGCTCCTCTCACATTCACAAGTTCTCAGGCACTTACTGACATGTATGGACAATGTACTGAGCTGTATGTGTGCTTCACTGTATTTCCTGATATGTAAACAAAATAATGCATTCTGCATGCAGGCCAAATACTCAGCTGGCCGATTAATCGATTATGAAAATAGTTGACAACTATTTTCATAATCGATTAGTTGTTTCGGCCCTAATTCAGAGAAAAAAAAAAACAAAACAGATATATTGCCTTGAAAAATTATTCATACTACTTGAAATTTTCCACATTTTGTCATGTTACAACCAAAAACGTAAATGTATTTTATTGAGATTTTATGTGATAGACCAACACAAAGTGGCACATAATTGTGAGGTGGAAGGAAAATGATAAATGGTTTTCCAAATTTTTTACAAATAAATATCTAAAAAGTGTGGAGTGCATTTGTATTCAGCCCTCTTTACACCGATACCCCTAATTAAAATCTAGTGAAACCAAATGCCTTCAGAAGTCACCTAATTAGTAAATAATAGAGTCCACCTGTGTGTAAATTTATTCTCAGTATAAACCCAGCTGGTCTGAAAAGCCCTCAGAGGTTTGTTAGAGAATGTTAGAGAACCTTAGTGAACAAACAGTATCATGCAGGCCAAGAAACACGACAGGTCAGGGGTAAAGTTGAGAAGTTTAAAGCAGGGTTAGGTTGTTAGAAAAAAAAAAAAAGAAATATCCTAAGCTTTGAACATCTCACTAAGCACTATTTAATTAATCATCCGAAAATGGAAAGTGTATGGCACAACTGCAAACCTACCCAGACATGACCATCTGACAGGCTGGGCAAGGAGAGCATTGATCAGAGAAGCAGCCAAGAGGCCCATGGTAACTCTGGAGGAGCTGCAGAGACCCACAGCTCAGGACAGATAATCTGTCCACAGGACAACTATTAGTCGTACCCTCCACAAATCTGGCCTTTATGGAAGAGTGACAAGAAGAAAGCCATTGTTGAAAGAAAGCCATAAGAAGTCCCGTTTGCAGTTTGCGAGAAGCCATGTGGGGGACACAGTAAACATGTGGAAGAAGATGCTCTGGTCAGACGAGACCAAAATTTAATTTTTTGGCCTAAAAGCAAAAACGCTTTGTTTGGCGGAAAATTAACACTGCACATCACCCTGAACAAACCATCCCCACCATGAAACATGGTGGGGCAGCATCATGTTGTGGGGATGCTTTTCTTCAGTAGGGACAGGGAAGCTAGTCAGAGTTGATGGGAAGATAGTTGGAGCCAAATACAGGGCAATTTTAGAAGAAAACCTGTTAGAGTCTGCAAAAGACTTGAGACTGGTGTGGAGGTTCACCTTCCAGCAGGACAACGACCCTAAACATACAGCCAGAGCTACAATGGAATGGTTCAAAAGCATATTCGTGTGTTAGAATGGCCCAGTCAAAGTCCAGACCTAAATCCAAGTGAGAATCTGTGGCAAGACTTGAAAATTGCTGTTCACAGATGCTCTCTGTCCAATCTGGCAGAGCTTGAGCTATTTTGCAAAGAATGGGCAAAAAATGTCACTCTAGATGTGCAAAGCTGGTAGAGACATCCCCAAAAAGACTTGCATCTGTAATTGCAGCAAAAGGTGGTTCTACAAGGTATTGACTTAGGGGGGCTAAAAACAAATGCACGCCAAACTTTGATTTTTTTTTTTTATAAAATATTTTGAGAACCATTTATCTTTTTCCTTCCACTTGACAATTATGTGCCACTTTGTGTTGGTCTATCACATAAAAACTCAATAAAAATAATTTACGTTTCTGGTTGTAACATGACAAAACGTGGACAATTTCAAGGGGTATGAATACTCTTTCAAGGCACTGTAGATGGGAGATACTAAAAGAAATAGCAGTATTGATGGGCAGCAGTTAGTATGATCATCCACAGTGCCTTTCAGTTAGCTTGGTCAGACAGTGATAGCACCAGTCAGCTTGTAAAAACACTCCACAACCGTACCAGTCAAGGACAGTAACTAGCAGTCTTTTTTTTCACTACTGAAACACCTCAATACTGGACAATTTTACCCCCTTCCTGCCCAGGCCAATTTTCAGATTTTAGTTCTGTCACACTTTGAATGACAATTAATCATGCAAAACTGTACCCAATTTTTTTTTGCAATTGTAAGACAGATGGTGCTTTCTTTTGTTGGTATTTAATCACTACTTAGTATTTTAATTTTTTGCTATATAAAAAAAAAAAAATACTGAAAAATTTTGAAAAAAAAAAATCCCCAAAAAACACCATAACTCACAAAGGTTTTTCTTAGTTTCTGTTAATAAATTTTGCAAATAAATGACTGCTTTCTTCTTTTAGGCCAAAATGTATTCTGCTACATTTCATTGGTAAAAATAACCCAAATCAGTGTATGTTATTTAGCCTGTGTGAAAGTTATAGTCTAAAAACTACTGCATAAATATTTGAAAATTGATCAGTCCTGATGTTCTAAAATGGCAGGACAGTACAAATACTGCCCAAACAATGCCTTTTGGAAAGTAGACAGTCCAAGGTATTTTGAAATGGTAGAGAGGAGGGGCATGACCTGAATGCTAATACAGCCTTATATCAGATCACCAGCCTGGGAGTAAAAGACTAGAAGGTGCTTACAAAATGGGCATTTAGCGATGGCCTCCTGACATGTACAGTATCATCCAATATTTAAAAAAAAAAAAAAACACTTATTACAGAAGATGTTTAAAAAAAGGACATCACATCCATAAGGAAAATACAGGCCCATACATATAAAATCAGGTATGAAAAGAGCAGTCAGATTCAACATAGAGCTTGCCTACATGTTTCATGGTATAGACTAGAGGTCGACCGATATGGGTTTTTCTCTGGCCGATGCCGATGTTTACAAATCGTGGTGGCCGATATGTGATGCCGATTTTTTTGGGCCGATATATTAGGCCGATTTTTTTTTTTTTTTTTTTTTTTAACCTTCATCTCATAAAATCTAACAGTTAGACCCCTTTCACAATGGGGCGTTTTTCAGGCGCTTTTGGGTTAAAAATAGCACCTGTAAAGTGCCTGTCAAACGGCTCCCCTGCAGTCTCAGTGTGAAAGCCGAATGCTTTCACACTGAGGCGATGCGCTGGCAGGATGTTAAAAAAAGTCCTGCAAGCAACATCTTTGGAGCGGTGTATACCACCACTCCTGCCCATTGAAATAAATGCGCACCGCTGCCGAAGCGCCTGCAAAGCGTTTCGGCAGCGGCGCCTCAGGGGCGCATTTAACCCCTTCCTCGGCCGCTAGCTGGGTTATAAGCGCCCTGCTAGCAGCCGAATAGCGCTGCTAAAATGATGGTAAAGAGTCGCTAAAACTAGCAGCGTTTTACCATCAACGCATGCCCGCTCCAGTGTGAAAGCAACCTTCAGTGATACGGAAAATTTTTTACATTTAAACATTTATTAAACAAAACAAACCTCCAATCAGTTCACTTGTATGTAGAATTTAGAGAAAAAAAAAATACAAAAAAAACACCTCTCTTAAATATTAAATACACAAAAACAGGTAATCAAAACTTCTGGATGAAAAAAAATGGGCTAACTTTACTGCTTAGTTTTTTTTAAATTTATTAGTGTATTTTTTTTTTTTTTTAATATGCATTTGAAAGACCGCTGCGCAAATACCGTGTGACATAAAATATTGCAACAACCGCTATTTTATCCCCTAGGGTCTCTGCTAAAAAATATATATATATAATGTTTGGGGGTTCCAAGTGATTTTCTAGCAGAAAATACAGGATTTTTACTTGTAAGCAACAAATGTCAGAAAAGATTTAGTCTTTAAAAGGTTAAACTGAGAACTTCTACACAGGGCATTTAGTTCATTCATAATTGTAAACATTGTATCCTTCAGGTTCTTTTTATCAGATTTGGCAGGCTGCCCAGAGAGGGGGAGAAGTCGCTTCACACAGGCAACTTGCACTGACTTCTATGAACACAAGTCGAGCTGAAGCTATATCGGCTTTTTTTTATCAGCACAATCGGCCGATGCCGATTAAGTAAAAAACACCAAATATCGGCCGACATATCGGTCGACCTCTAGTATAGACCCCTTCTTCAGGGCTTCAATCTCACCTGACTGGACATAACCTGAATGCACCTGATTTACCCAAAAGGTAAGGGGAGACCATTGACAGAGACCTAACTTGAGAACACCAGCCCATGAACAGATATCATATAAAAACCCTTTATATCATAAGACGCCAGAATAATCAATCAAGATGGCCAGTAGGAACATAAGGAGGTTTAACATCTAAACAAAAAGTATGTGGGAACGTGTACGATGGTGGTGCCAGAATGGATGTCAAGGCTACCCAATAGGGGGTCTGCGGATGTCTAGAGAGGTGTCTGGGACTCCCGAGGACCCGATGCTCCATGCATGGCACCATCATCATACATGTTCCCACATACCTTTTGTTTTGATGTTAAACCTCCTTATGTTCCTATTGGCCCAAATGCACCTGATGTACCCAAAAGGTATGTCCAGTCAGATGATGAGATTGAAACCCTGAAGAGGCAGTTTATACCATGAAACATGTAGGCAAGCTCTACGTTGAATCTGACTGCTCCTTTCATGGGCCTGTATTTTCCCTATGGGTGGGATGTCCTTTAACATCTTTTGTAATAAAATGTATTTATTTTTTTTGGAAAAAGTTGTGTATATTTGATGATACTGTATGCAGCAATAACTCACGGTGGAGCTGCTGGTTTAAGCGGGTCTGTTACCTTCACTTTGCTTCACTCTGTTTCACCGGCACCGGGTCTAGGGGTTCTGTTGAGTTTACTGCTGGACGACACACGCACCAACACTGGAGTACGTTTTCAATGCTTTATTGAACAGTCAAACTTTAGGAAGTAGCAGGAAAGAGATGGAAAAGGAAACCTGTGACGGGAGGGCCGTGGAACTCAGAATCTCTTGTTAAGTAGGGGATGCCCTTGTTTCAGCTCCCCATACACCTCTTATGTCCAAGTCACCCTGTGCCATACTGGCACAGGGTGAGTGAGAAAATATATCTTGGACTACTTAAAATGGGACAGTAATATTTGTCCACAATATCTCCCAGGATGTATGTAAAGGCTATTCTTGGCTTGATTGATTCTGAACGCAACATGTTAATTGAGTGAGCTGATCACATTGTCCTCTATACAATGTAGGAGACTGGCTGACACCTATTGGAGCTTCTGCTATTGTGAGAAAATGTCCTGTGGTTGTACTTATGATAATTAACTCTGTTACTGTGTGAAGCTCGGTGCCCACAAGTCTGTGTCCTACAGGTCATGTCTCAGAGTCATCTGGTCTGGGTAAATGATTTAGTAAACTAGCTCATGTTAATTAGATTACATTTGTATTGTTAGAGTAATATGAGCAGAGGGGGAACCTCATCTTCTCCTGTATATAAGACTGTATTCTGGTTCATATAAAGTTAGTCCATGTTAGCGTCTAAGCAAGTGTCGCCTTGTTTTGTGCTCAGAGCGGTTGGAATATCTGATATCTGTATCCAGACTACAAGGAAGTGGTATAGCGACGGAAGCACTCAAGCGGAGTGCGGGACGTTCCGTGACAAAACCTTCAGGAGAAACTCAAATATCTTCTTACAAGATCTTAGCGACAAATGTCCCGGTAGAATTCAGATAATTATGTGGAATGCGTTCCCCTCATGGGATGCACTCTTTGCTCGTCTGGATAGGCCTCTCTCATCGGTCTAGCAGCCAGTACGCAGCACGAATCTAAAGTCTCTGCCACAGACTTATTTGGGTGGGTAAATCTGCACGATCCTCTGCCACAGGATGTATCCGATCTTCTGCAGTGAACAGTCAGTCACAGTGCCTGAACCTTTAAGCCGAACCGGCGACACTATGCTACATAATTACTTCTTTTGGATACGTCCTGCAGCCGAGTCACCAGGCCCCTCTATAGACCAGCACGCTGCGTGAGCTCTCCAAGATGGGTCCTTCCCTGGGATCTCCTCGGCTGTCCAGCTTCGTCACACAGGACCGACAGCTCAGGACCATTCCTCGGCCGCGGTGGTAGGCCCCAGACAAGCCTCTGGACCCACCCCTGCGCCGTAGCATTGTGGGCCTCCCAATCGCAGGACCACGAGGTAGCTCCTTAACGCATACCTGTCGGCCAGGAGGGCAAGCAGGTGGCTGCAAAACGACCTTAGAACATGGAGTCTGTCCCATAAATACCCCCTTCCCAGAATGCAACTCGGAGGACCACCTCCACCGAGCTTGTCTCCGAGACAGAGGAGCATCTATACACTTCAAACAAATATCTTGTTTGTTTATTGTATGGATTCTGACCAAATCTCTTTGGGTGCGGAGCACCCCACTCGTTCATTAAGTGCCTCGCATTAGTGTCCACTTGTGTCATGGGTGGAGACCTCAAAGTTCTCCCATATAGAAGAGTGTTTGCTCTCATGGTTCAGAGAAGCAGGATCTCCCAATCCATGGATAGTGTAGGAACCACTAATCATGGGGTACTTTGTCGCAGTAAGTGGGCTTAGCACCATATAGCAATATGGTGTGACCAAATCCCCATATTTTTTGCTAATATTTTTTAGATTGATTGTCTAGGTGTTTTAAACTAGCCCTGCTGGAGGTAAATGTCTTTTTTGCATGTGTGCGCTGTAATATTTTGCTCATCTATACACTTCGACACGTTGCCCATCCAACACTGACGAATGGTAACAGCGACACCCACCGGTCAGCACGGAAGCACACACAACACCAGCCAAGCTGGAACAGAGGCGAACTTTTAAACCTTCCTAACACACAATTTACTAAATTTACCTAATCTGCGGTAGATTGTAAATCTACCAGCACTACATGTACATATCAGGAGACCATCGCTAAATGCCCATTTTCTACGCACCTTCTAGTATTTAGTAAGGCATTGCCAGTTTTTTTGAAGTTGTAATTTTGTGTCACAATTTTTTAGTTATTTCTCACACACAGCATAGGCATACTTAGAATTACACCTTAAAACACATTCTGCTACACCTCCCGAGTATGAGGATGGGGATGGGGATACCACGTGTGAGACTTTGTTTTATTTACAGCCTAGTCCTAGATGTATAAAGGGGCGTAAACTTCAAGCAGCACAAATTATGCATGATCCATGTATCTAATTTCCCGACTATCGATTACATTTTTTGATGCCATGGAGAACCACACCAAATGAACCCATTTTGGAAAACAAACAATCCAAGGTATTTTCTGAAAGGCTTTGTGAATCATCTTTTTTTTTTTTTTTTTTTAAAAGTTGTCCATTATTAACCACTTGCCGACCGCCTCACGCCTATATACGTGAGCAGAGCGGCACGGGCAGGCAAAATCACGTACCTGAAACGTGATTGCCTTCCCGCGGGTGGGGGGTCCGATCGGACCCCCCCCCGGTGCCAGCTGCGGTCGGCATTTGGTTGGAAGCGATGGGAGACGAGGGGGAGGCCATCCGATCGTGGCCCCCCCCTCGCGATCGCTCCCAGCCAATGACAAACATCCCCTGCCTCTGTATAGTACACAGAGGCAGAGGATGTGATGTCATCTCTCCTCGGCTCGGGAGTTTCCGTTCCAGCGCCGAGGGGAGATGACATGTAAGTGCACCAACACTCACACACACACAGTAGAACATGCCAGGCATACCTTACACCCCCGATCCCCCCCCGATCGCCCCCCGATCCCCCCCCAATCACCCCCCCCCCCCCCCCTGTCACAAACTGACACCAAGCAGGTTTTGTTTTTTTTTGTTTTTTTTTTCCTGATTACTGCATAGTGTCAGTTTGTGACAGTTAGCAGTTAGGGTAGTAACTGTTACCCCCCTGTAGGTCTAGGGTACCCCCCTTACCCCCCCTAATAAAGTTTTAACCCCTTGATCACCCCCCGTCACCAGTGTCGCTAAGCGATCATTTTTCTGATCGCTGTATTAGTGTCGCTGGTGACGCTAGTTAGGGACGTAAATATTTAGGTTTGCCGTCAGTGTTTTATAGCGACAGGGACCCCCATATACTACCGAATAAATGTTTTAACCCCTTGATTGCCCCCTAGTTAACCCTTTCACCACTGATCACCGTATAACCGTTACGGGTGACGCTGGTTAGTTTGTTTATTTTTTATAGTGTCAGGGCACCCGCCGTTTATTACCAAATAAAAGTTTAGCCCCCTGTAGGTCTAGGGTACCCCCCTTACCCCCCCCTAATAAAGTTTTAACCCCTTGATCACCCCCTGTCGCCAGTGTCGCTAAGCGATCATTTTTCTGATCGCTGTATTAGTGTCGCTGGTGACGCTAGTTAGGGACGTAAATATTTAGGTTCGCCGTCAGTGTTTTATAGCGACAGGGACCCCCATATACTATCTAATAAATGTTTTAACCCCTTGATGGCCCCCTAGTTAACCCTTTTACCACTGATCACCGTATAACCGTTACGGGTGACGCTGGTTAGTTTGTTTATTTTTTATAGTGTCAGGGCACCCGCCGTTTATTACCGAAAAAAGGTTTAGCCCCCTGATCGCCCGGCGGTGATATGCGTCGCCCTAGGCAGCGTCAGATTAGCACCAGTACCGCGAACACCCATGCACGCACCGTACACGCACCGTACACCTCCCTTAGTGGTATAGTATCTGAACGCATCAATATCTGATCCGATCAGATCTATACTGGCGTCCCCAGCAGTTTAGGGTTCCCAAAAACGCAGTGTTAGCGGGATCAGCCCAGATACCTGCTAGCACCTGCGTTTTGCCCCTCCGCCCGGCCCAGCCCAGTCCAGCCCACCCAAGTGCAGTATCGATCGATCACTGTCACTTTTTTTTGTAGCGTTTTGGTGAACTGGCAAGCACCAGCGGCCTAGTACACCCCGGTCGTAGTCAAACCAGCACTGCAGTAACACTTGGTGACGTGGCGAGTCCCATAAGTGCAGTTCAAGCTGGTGAGGTGGCAAGCACAAGTAGTGTCCCGCTGCCACCAAAAAGACAAACACAGGCCCGTCGTGCCCATAGTGCCCTTCCTGCTGCATTCGCCAATCCTAATTGGGAACCCACCGCTTCTGCAGCGCCCGTACTTCCCCCATTCACATCCCCAACCAAATGCAGTCGGCTGCATGAGAGGCATTTTCTTTATGTCCTCCCGAGTACCCCTACCCAACGAACCCCCCCAAAAAAGATGTTGTGTCTGCACCAAGCGCGGATATAGGCGTGACACTCACTATTATTGTCCCTCCTGTCCTGACAATCCTGGTCTTTGCATTGGTGAATGTTTTGAACGCTACCATTCACTAGTTGAGTATTAGCGTAGGGTGCAGCATTGCACAGACTAGGCACACTTTCACAGGGTCTCCCAAGATGCCATCGCATTTTGAGAGACCCGAACCTGGAAGCGGTTACAGTTATAAAAGTTACAGTTACAAAAAAAAAGTGTAAAAAAAAAAAAAAACACAAACAAAAATAAAAAAAAATAGTTGTCGTTTTATTGTTCTCTCTCTCTATTCTCTCTCTCTATTGTTCTGCTCTTTTTTACTGTATTCTATTCTGCAATGTTTTATTGTTATTATGTTTTATCATGTTTGCTTTTCAGGTATGCAATTTTTTATACTTTACCGTTTACTGTGCTTTATTGTTAACCATTTTTTTGTCTTCAGGTACGCCATTCACGACTTTGAGTGGTTATACCAGAATGATGCCTGCAGGTTTAGGTATCATCTTGGTATCATTCTTTTTAGCCAGCGGTCGGCTTTCATGTAAAAGCAATCCTAGCGGCTAATTAGCCTCTAGACTGCTTTTACAAGCAGTGGGAGGGAATGCCCCCCCCCCCCCACCGTCTTCCGTGTTTTTCTCTGGCTCTCCTGTCTCAACAGGGAACCTGAGAATGCAGCCGGTGATTCAGCCAGCTGACCATAGAGCTGATCAGAGACCAGAGTGGCTCCAAACATCTCTATGGCCTAAGAAACCGGAAGCTACGAGCATTTTATGACTTAGATTTCGCCGGATGTAAATAGCGCCATTGGGAAATTGGGGGAGCATTTTATCACACCGATCTTGGTGTGGTCAGATGCTTTGAGGGCAGAGGAGAGATCTAGGGTCTAATAGACCCCAATTTTTTCAAAAAAGAGTACCTGTCACTACCTATTGCTATCATAGGGGATATTTACATTCCCTGAGATAACAATAAAAATGATTTAAAAAAAAAAAATGAAAGGAACAGTTTAAAAATAAGATAAAAAAGCAAAAAAATAATAAAGAAAAAAAATAAATAAATAAAAAGCACCCCTGTCCCCCCTGCTCTCACGCTAAGGCGAACGCAAGCGGCGGTCTGGCGTCAAATGTAAACAGCAATTGCACCATGCATGTGAGGTATCACCGCGAAGGTCAGATCGAGGGCAGTAATTTTAGCAGTAGACCTCCTCTGTAAATCTAAAGTGGTAACCTGTAAAGGCTTTTAAAGGCTTTTAAAAATGTATTAATTTTGTTGCCACTGCACGTTTGTGCGCAATTTTAAAGCATGTCATGTTTGGTATCCATGTACTCGGCCTAAGATCATCTTTTTTATTTCATCAAACATTTGGGCAATATAGTGTGTTTTAGTGCATTAAAATTTAAAAAAGTGTGTTTTTTCCCCAAAAAATGCGTTTGAAAATCGCTGCGCAAATACTGTGTGAAAAAAAAAAAATGAAACACCCACCATTTTAATCTGTAGGGCATTTGCTTTAAAATAATATATAATGTTTGGGGGTTCAAAGTAATTTTCTTGCAAAAAAAAATAATTTTTTCATGTAATCAAAAAGTGTCAGAAAGGGCTTTGTCTTCAAGTGGTTAGAAGAGTGGGTGATGTGTGACATAAGCTTCTAAATGTTGTGCATAAAATGCCAGGACAGTTCAAACCCCCCCCAAATGACCCCATTTTGGAAAGTAGACACCCCAAGCTATTTGCTGAGAGGCATGTCGAGTCCATGGAATATTTTATATTGTGACACAAGTAGCGGGAAAGAGACAAATTTTTTTTTTTTTTTTTTTTTTTTTGCACAAAGTTGTCACTAAATGTTATATTGCTCAAACGTGCCATGGGAATATGTGAAATTACACCCCAAAATAAATTCTGTTGCTTCTCCTGAGTACGGGGATACCACATGTGTGGGACTTTTTGGGAGCCTAGCCGCGTACGGGACCCCGAAAACCAAGCACCGCCTTCAGGCTTTCTAAGGCCGTAAATTTTTGATTTCACTCTTCACTGCCTATCACAGTTTCGGAGGCCATGGAATGCCCAGGTGGCACAAACCCCCCCCAAATTACCCCATTTTGGAAAGTAGACACCCCAAGCTATTTGCTGAGAGGTATAGTGAGTATTTTGCAGACCTCACTTTTTGTCACAAAGTTTTGAAAATTGAAAAAAGAAAAAAAAAATTTTTTTTTCTGGTCTTTCTTCATTTTCAAAAACAAATGAGAGCTGCAAAATACTCACCATGCCTCTCAGCAAATAGCTTGGGGTGTCTACTTTCCAAAATGGGGTAATTTGGGGGGGGTTTGTGCCATCTTGGCATTTTATGGCCTTCAAAACTGTGATAGGTAGTGAGGAGTAAAATCAAAAATGTATGCCCTTAGAAATCCTGAAGGTGGTGCTGGGTTTTCGGGGCCCCGTACGCGGCTAGGCTCCCAAAAAGTGCCACACATGTGGTATCCCCGTACTCAGGAGAAGCAGCTGAATGTATTTTGGGGTGCAATTCCACATATGCCCATGGCCTGTGTGAGCAATATATCATTTAGTGACGACTTTTTGTAAATTTTTTTTTTTTTTTTGTCATTATTCAATCACTTGGGACAAAAAAAAAAAATATTCAATGGGTTCAACATGCCTCTCAGCAATTTCCTTGGGGTGTCTACTTTCCAAAATGGGGTCATTTGGGGGGGTTTTGTACTGCCCTGCCATTTTAGCACCTCAAGAAATGACATAGGCAGTCATAAACTAAAAGCTGTGTAAATTCCAGAAAATGTACCCTAGTTTGTAGACGCTATAACTTTTGCGCAAACCAATAAATATACGCTTATTGACATTTTTTTTACCAAAGACATGTGGCCGAATACATTTTGGCCTAAATGTATGACTAAAATTTAGTTTATTGGATTTTTTTTATAACAAAAAGTAGAAAATATCATTTTTTTTCAAAATTTTCAGTCTTTTTCCGTTTATAGCGCAAAAAATAAAAACGGCAGAGGTGATCAAATACCATCAAAAGAAAGCTCTATTTGTGGGAAGAAAAGGACGCAAATTTCGTTTGGGTAGAGCATTGCATGACCGCGCAATTAGCAGTTAAAGCGACGCAGTGCCGAATTGTAAAAAGTGCTCTGGTCAGGAAGGGGGTAAATCCTTCCGGGGCTGAAGTGGTTAAAAAAAAAAAAAGAAAAAAAAAAAAAAAGGAAGAAGATATACAATTTCTAACAAACATTATGGGCATACTTAAAATTGCACCTCAAACATTCTGCTACTCCTCCCGAGTATGATGATATCAAGTGTAAGACTTTCACAGCTTAGCATACAGAGAGGCCCAAAATTCAAGGAAGCACCTCCAGGCATTCTAGGGATGTAAAATTATGCATCTAATTTCCTGACTACCCATCACATTTTGAGAGGCCCTGAAGCACCAGGACAGTAGTAACACCCACAAAATGACCACATTTTGGAGAGTAAACATCCAAATGGCATTTGTTAAGAGGCATAGCAAATCTTTTGAAGACTTCATTTTATTGCCACGTTTTTTGGAAAATGCAGAAAGAAAAAATGAAAAAAAAAATGTTTACACAAAAGTTGTCAATTTAGGAGGATATTTCTAACACAAATCATGGGTATATTTAGAATTACACCCAAAAACACATTCCGCTATTCCTCCCAAGTATGGCAATACCAAATGTTTGAGCCTTTTTCACTGCCTGGACTGATTAAATACTGGACATTCTATCTTGTGTATCGCACAAATCAACCAATTGTTTCGAAACCAATGTACTGTAAAGGTCATCTCTCTATACAAGTGGTCAGGAAATATAGCTCAGTGTAGTGTCACCCACAGAAGTCCAAATTCCTATAAACGAAGCAAGCCTAGCTTACTGGAACATGGCTGCCCCACAAATGCCTTGCTCACTGGTCTGGTGTCTCACAGGAACGCAGACAGTGGGAAGTGCAGATGGGTCAGTCCAGAACGCAGCAGAAAACAAACAGGCAAAGGATCGGTCCAGGCAGCAGGCAAAAACATGGTCAAACAGGTGAGAGTTATGACACTCTCCCCATAGAAGCACTGAATAAAGCAATAATAAAGCCATGCCAATAAATCACACAAAACTAATATGCAGCACAGCAACTTTGCCACCTAATTTAAAGGAAACCTGTCATGACAGATACAGGCTGACGTTACCAACACCTTCTTTGGAAAATGCCACTAGCCTGGCTATCATATTGATCATCTTGCTTACTTTGAGTGTATACCTGGAACAAACATGCAGATACGGATCTTGACTTTTCTGATCTGCATTACTGTCCTGGGTTACTAACTGAATGCATTGAAATCCAGGAATGATCCTGATGTCTTGCGTAGGACCTGGAAGATTATCCATATCATTGCAGCAGCGCCAAGAACAAGTATTCAATAACGATCATTCCTGGAGCATTTCAGAAAGAGGTCAGTAATAAAGCTTTTTAGCACAGTATCTCTCATGACAGGTTTACTTTAGAAAGAAAAATCTTTGGAGACAATATGACTGCTGTGGTGGTGATTAGGGACATTGTGAGTGGGCAGCAGTGATTAGGGACACTGAGTGGGTGGTGGCGATTAGGAATACTGACAGGCAGCATGGATCTAGTGACACTGTACTGTTGTGGCAGTGAGATAATGGATGACGGTAATAACATACAGATATCAGAGCAGCCAGCCATTGTACATGATCAGCGGTACAATGTCACCATAGTGACACTGCTCTACTCAAGGTGGGGTTAGAAGAAAGATTTTTTTTCTTTACATCCAATTGCTTATTGCCGTGATGATCACTGTAATAAGCACCCTGTAACACATCATTCTTAAAACCTCATTCACTGGGATTGGTCACAGCTTTTAAAATGGTATAGAGCTGCTGCGACTGTCCCTGGTATCATGTGATCGCTGTGACCAATCCCAGAGATCACACAGTAGTAAGCAAGGTGTCATGTTATCACTAACTGTGATCACGGTGATTGGACACAGCGATTATGTGCCAATCACTATGGCCCAGTACTGTGATACTGTAACTGGGCTGAACAGTAACTGGTAATCTGCTGTAACTGTTAAGGGGCACACCCGTCCGCCCTCCCAGAACTAGATCATCTGCCCACCCATTTATGTACATTGGCCGGGTGGAAAGTGGTTAAATAGTGCCAACATATTAGGTAACAGTTTACATAATCTACAGAACCAGTCACAAGAGTTCCTTGTCTGAAGAAGCTTACAGTCTAATCTCCCTAACACAATGCATACAAGTATGCACTTGTACATTCTTGTATGACACAACTTCCTTTTACCTATGCTTGTGACAGAAACTAAAAGCAAATACAATTTTAGAACAAGTGTAGCCATGCCAAATATACAAAAAAAAAAAAAAAAAAAAGGCGGACATGGTAACATATAACCACATATACTTCCCACTAGAAAGTTTTCTCAGAATGAATACACTTACACAGATAAGTTGCAGCTGAGTGGCAAATCCCAGCTCCATTCTATTGGACCATTTTCTGCCCTCTGAACACCAGATATTGCACCAGATGGTTTTCCAGTAATTATTTTATACCTGTATAAATGTAAAACAAAATATTCAGACTCTTTTTACATCCAGATTTATAATACTAAGCAGTTCAGAATCACCAAAGTAAATCTCTATAAATAAAATAAAATGTCTTTAGAATATAGTTGTAATATGTGTTTTGCTATGCGCAATTGTTGAACTAGTATACAAACGAGAAACCTATTACAGTGGATTCTTTCAAAATGTATTATTACACATTTAAAACCTAAAGTCTACAGTTAAAATATCTTATACGCGAGTTGTTTGTTGAGCCAGTCCTGACAATACAGAAAGATCAACTTTCTATCCATGAACTGTGCTTGGACAATGAAGGTGAAGAAGCAGGCTAAAGGAGCTCACCACGCTATCATATTTTTAGTCAGTACATGTGCACTGCAGTACACCTTATTGTTTCCCAATGCTGTCACACCCTCTTTTGGGATGAGTTGTACAACAGGCTGATGCCAAGTCATATTTAGGCATTTAGACTTGTCACTTTTTTTTTTTTTTAATTCAACTAAATTTTATTATTGAAAATGAAATATACAGAGCCAAAAAACGTCACATGAATCGCATGGGTTACATGAGATATCCATATATGCAATATTTGCTATACATACTTTGTAATAGGCGGTGGTGGTTAAAAGAAAAAAAAGAAAAAAAAAAAAAAAAAGGATTTTATGTAGTCATACTACATGCACATAGTAATAACAAAACAATAGGAAAATAAGAACAAGGGGTATTCAATGAAGTGGAATGCTCAATAGTGAGCACCGATTAGCGCAGAGATACTCTGGTTTTACCGATGATCCCCCCATGGGTGGCAGTGTTGATTAGTCGTCTGTTACATCTGGTCCATCAGTCGAGGTCCAGTCATTTACTCCAGATTTTATGATATTTGGATGGACAGTTGGTGTGTTTATAGATCAGTTGCTTATAAGGTAGTGATTGGTTAACAGTCCTCATCCATTCTTGAAAAGTCAGGGCAACAGGCTGAAGCCATTTTCTAGCGATCGTTAATCTAGCCACATATAGCATTTCCTGCATGAAGGTGTGTTGTCTGTTTTGTACCTGCTCAGGTAGGAGCCCGAGCAGACATTGTTTTCGGCATAAGGTCAGGGGGGAGCCCATGTCGTCATGAAGGAATTTGATGTTTTGTTCCCAATATCCCTGAATGGCCAGACAAGACCAGATGAGATGGAAGAAGGAGCAATCTAGCTCTGCACATCTGGGGCACAGAGGGTCCTGCATGGGTTTGTATTTGGCCATGTGGGCCGGAGTCAGGTATGATCCAGGTAAGATATACAGTTGTGTGAGTTTATCAGGGAGTTTTGGTGAAACCAATTTACAGGAGACCAGAATATCCGACCACCCCTCATCCTCCAGCTCCCCCACGTCTGCCACCCACCTAGTTTTGAGCCCGAAGGCTAGTTTTGTTGCTGCTAGGGTAAGGAGACTCGCATATCGCACTGAGATCAGCTGTCTCGGGTCCAACCCCCGCAGGACACCAATCATATCAATGTGTGATAATTCTGGAGTCTGGTCCCCAAATTGGCATTGCAGAGCATGACGGAACTGGCAGAAAAACATGGAGTTGGGCAGACTGAAGGTTGAGCTGAGCTCTTGAAATGATCTGACTCCTGAGGTGTCCATCACTTGGTGAAGGATATATTACCCCCAACCTATACATATGTTTACGTCCGGCAGAGTAAGTAGTTCCGAATGGTCCACATTTCCCCATAGTGGTAAGTGGGCATGAATGGAAGGGGCCCGCATGTCCAAGCCCCAAATTTTACAGTGGTGGTACACCATGTGGTGGTACACCATGTTACCGCGACCGCCCAGTTTATTCAGGGTGCGTGTATCCCTTAGCAAAATTTGGAAGGGGTGTATAGTCCGATTGGGGCAGTAGAGCAAGCCAAAGTAAGATACTTGAGTTTGTCCTCTTATCGAGGAAAAAGAAATGCGATAATTGAGCAGCTAAATATATAGGTTAAAATCTGGAAGGGCAGCGCCCCCCATGTCTACAGGATTCTTTAGGGCTCTCCACAGCAAATTGTGTCGAGAGTTGCCCCAAATAAACAATTGAGAAGAGAGTCCATAAGTTTGAATATCCGGAGGGGTAAATAAATGGGGGAGCGCCAGAAGATGTATAGGAACTTGGATAGAAGAATCATCTTCACCAAATTTATGCGACCCATAACTCCCAGGGGTAGCCTTGCCCAGATTTGAGTTTTGGACTTAAAGTATACAGGGGTTCCACATTTAGTCTGGTATAATCAGCTAGGGTGCGAGTAACTTGAATTCCCGAGTATTTAATCTGGCTTGCTGGTTGCAGTGGAAGTTGGGCTTGGTCAGCATTCGGGGTGGCAAAGTCAAGAGGGAGCATTTGGGACTTATCCCAGTTTACTTGTAGGCCAGAGAATGCACCGAAACATTCAATAAGAATCAAAGTTGCCTCTAAGGAGGGACCTGCATCTTCCAAGTATAGTAGCATATCTGCATAGAGGCTAAGGGTCTCAACCAGAGGTCCCGAGCTAAGACCCCTAATGGCAATCGCTAGGGGCCCTACAGCCAGGGCATAGAGCAACAGGAACAGTGGGCATCTCTGACACGTCCCTCTGTGCAGAGGAAAGGAGTCAGAGACCTTACCATTTATCTGAACCCTAGCCACTGGGGCTTGGTATAGCAGTTGGATCCAAGTTATGAACTTGCTCCAAATCCATAGTTACAAAGACGCTCCCATAAATATGGCCATTCGACTGAATCAAACGCTTTGGCATCTTCCCAGCTAACCACCACTCTAGTACCCACTGAATCGTGGGTGGCCTGCAGAATCATAAAAAGGCGTCTCAAGTCTCAAAGCAGTATTCTTGTTAAGGCATGAATCCTACTTGGTCGGGATGGATTTGGGTGAGGATTACTTTGTTCAACCTAAGTGTTAGGAGTTTAGCTAGGATTTTGATGTCGAGCTGCAAAATGGATATGGGTAGACTTGTCACTTTTAAAAATACAGTATTATATTACAGCATTAACAGGATAGGGTACAGCTTAAAAAATAAAAAAAATGAGAAGGAAAGGACAAGAGGCTGAAATAAAAACATACATAACTTCTTTGTTCCTGCGTGGCCCCTCAAAAGGCCTGAATGGAAGGACTCCACAAGCTGCATGGTAAAATGTCACCCCAATGCTCCATAGATCCACTGTGGCACCATACTTTTTTTGGTGGTCTTTTCTAAGCACAGCACGTTCATACATGTCTGGATGCTTTAAAGAAACAAAGAGAAAAGGAAAACTGCTTAAAAACAAAAGTTTAGAGTTTACATATAAGCAAACTGATTACATGCTTTGATAAATCACTGATATTACACCATATAATCTACATACATGCAAAAGTATTTTGAATAATATAAATTGGCTTTACTGGAAATTTTTTTCTGCCAGCTTCTGCTTCTTACCTCTGTAAAAGTAAGGGTAGCACCAGGCTGCCTGCCATATACACATGTGCATATTCCTAGTACTTACACATATGATTGGAAGGAATAAGAAAAATCATTTACTGATCAGAAGACTGACCTCTTTGGCCACCTTAAAACTATGGTCTTGACAGGACAGCCTGTAAACTTCCAATCTGTAAACAAAATTTAACCAGAGGGTAACACATACTGTTCATCAACCACAAATTAAAATAATCATTACCAGATATTCTTCAGTGCCATAGAGAGAAACAAACTGCTCATCATCTTCCAATTCCCTAGCTGCACCAAAGTCTGTCAACTTGTACACCGACTGCCCATCTTCACCAATCACCCGCATAATGTTTCCTGGCTTGATGTCTCTGTGAATAATTCCATTTTCTCTTAGGTGATTCATTCCTGCCACTAGGAGATGTAAAAGTCAAATCACTTACTATGTCATAGAAGCACTGAATAAAGCAAAAATGAAGCCATGCCAATGAATACCACAAAAAATACTGTAGCTGCTGACTTAATATTAGGATACCTGTCCAGGGTCCCCACGATGGCGGCACCCCAGACGACTTTTAGATTGGCTCTCGGTTGCTGCTGCCGCCATTAGTGGTAAGGAAAACCGGCAGTGAGAGGAAAGAGGGGGGGGGGGCGCGGGACTTTGGAGGAATAGCCCCGGGGCGTGTCTGTCTGAAGTGGGGAAGGGTATACCGGTCAAAAAAAAAAAAACGCCTCCTCCCTGAAAGGTGCCAAATGTGACACCGGAGAGGGGGAGGTAGCAAATAAGCAGAGGTTCCACTTTTGGATGGAGCTCCGCTTTAACTGCCACCTTTCTTAGTTGAATTTAATAACCTTCCGTTTGATCCCCTGTCACTCTGTTCAACCATTAGGATCAAAGAGGATTTCCTGTAAGCTTGGCTAAGGCCGGCTATAGACAGAGCAACTTTATTTGCTGGATTCCCCTATCAACTCAGACAGTTTTAACAGGGGAATTACTCCACCAAGCCTGTGTGTTCACCCAGAGTGGGAGCCGTCCCCGCCGGGAGAATACAGCGATTACTGCTAGCAGATATAACAGCCGCTGGTAATAAACACATGTAAAATCCGGCAGGCTGGTTGTACCAAAGTTGATCGATCAATCGACTTGGGTACATTCAGCCTGCCCATACATAGTTCAAATGGCTTGGCTGGTTTCTGCTGAACCGGCTAAGATTCAAACAGTCTATGGCCGGCTTAAGGATTCTTTTCGTACCCCTTTATAACAGATCTGGGTGCTGAACTGACGTCACATGGAAAGAAGGTGAGCGAGTCGCATGCTTCCCATACCCGAAGTACCGGGTATATGACTTTGCTTACAGCAGCTGAATGGAAAGCTGACGTAGGAGGTAAAAAAGTCACGTATGTGAAGATGGGGAGACTGACAGTTAAGTGAACCTACGACTTTGCCCTGTCCAGGTAATTCAGTGAATAATCATACTTTACTCTTCTTGTCCTTCCCCAGAAGAATTGTCAGTTACAGTGAAAGATATTTACACTGTGTCAGAAACAATTTAACATGTCTACATTAGCACATGGCTACATTAATTGGCTCCCATCTAAATTGATCCTAGTATTCGTGTGCAGGTACGTATGACCAAAAGGGAACGTAAAGTGGTTGTTAAAGTCAGATGATTTTTTTATCCTAATGCATTAAGCTGCTTGTTGTGGGGGAACTCAACAGGAGGGAGGAGCAAGGAGCACAGAAGAGGGACCCAAGAAGAGGAGGATCTGGGCTGCTCTGTGCAAAACCACTGTTTAAAGCAGGTAAGTATAACATGTTTGTTATTTTTAGAGAAAAAATAAAACAAGACTTTACAATCACTTTAAGAGATTGCAAGCTCCTTGAGGGCAGGGACTTGTGTGAATGTGCAATATGTAAAAGCACCATATACATTGCTAGTGCCAATGAAATGGCCGTAAAATGTATTTAAGTGATTGAAAATTAGTGGATAATTCCATGTGGAAAAAAGGATATTTGCAAACATGAAAATGAATGAAACCAAGTTAAGGATAACAGAAAACATACCAACGTCACGTGACACAATAAGAAACTCTGACTCGGGTAATCCAAATGCATTTGATGGCTCTTCAAGTACAGAATACAAACTAGCACATGGACAATATTCCATAACCAGCACTTTATGTCGACTTGACATCTGCAAGACAAAAGGTAAGAGCATTTATGACAATGCCAAAAAGAGAAAAACAAATTAATACATACAGTAGCATGTTAAATTTCACATAGTTGAACAGTACTCTAATGGGTAAATATGACCTCAGCGGATTCCTCCCCTATTTATGTAGATTCCAAATTCCTCTGGTTGTTTTGGTGTTGCACAAGATTTATACTATAAAAGGATTTCAAAGAACTTAACATTTATGCCCTTATCCAAGCTTTCATCAGTCGTACATACTTCAACAACTACTCCAGACAAACACATTTTTCTCCAATTAAGATACAGATGGGTGGAGGTTAGAACCTCTATCTGGCTTTTACTTCTGCGATCACTATTTTTTTTATAGTAGACTGGAAAGTGTTAAAACAGGGGTCTCAAACTGGCGGCCCTCCAGCTGTTGCAAAACTACAAGTGCCATGAGGTCTTGAAAGGCTGACAGTTTCAATCATGACTCCCTCAGGCAAAGGCATGATGGTACTTGTAGTTCTGCAGCAGCTGGGGGGCCACCAGTTTGAAACCCCTGTGTTAGAAACTTAGTAAAGTATTATGTTGATTTCTGGGTCTTTATTGCAAGAGATTTCCCCTCACTTTTTCCCCAGTGAAAGTGCCAACATGTGTAGGAAGTAATAGGAAATCTCTTATAGAGTGTGGTTCCTCTCACTACTAAGTGAATTGGTGACACTCCTAACTACAATTAAGAATATTGAAAATCGCTGCTAAATCTAAAAAGTGTACACTAAACACTAGATGATAAATATTAAATAAAGTGATCTGCACAGATTTAAGAATAGTGTATAAAGCTAAATAAACTATCAAATGAGTAGTTAAGTGAAGTGATCCAAAAACATGTAACAAAGAAACTCTATCCAAATTATGAAAATAAAATAAAAATAAAAATCAAGTCCAAATAATCAAAAGGTCCAGACTACCAATTGATGTTAATAGTGACCATAAACAATGTCCACAAGTGTAACCAATCTTCTAAATGATAAACACCAGTGCTTCTAAATGTAAATCTTCATGACTATACAGCCACCTAATGCTCAGAGCTCTTACCTTCAGGGAGGCTTACTTTACTCCTTATGGAGGTAAGAGCTCTCCGAGCATTAGGTGGCTGTATAGTCATGAAGATTTACATTTAGGAGCACTGGTGTTTATCATTTAGAAGACTGGTTACACTTATGGTCACTTTTAACATCACTTGGTAGTCCGGACCTCGGACTATTTGAACTTGATTATTTTATTTGATTTTCATAATTTGGATAGAGTTTCTTTGGTTGTTACACGTTTTTGGATCACTTCACTTAATTACTCATTTGATAGAGTTTATTCAGCTTTATACACTATTCTGAAATCTGCGCAGATCACTTTATTTAGCAATAGGAAATCTCTACAAAAGGGACCTAAGCAGCTAAAGGAACGTGTTCAAAGTCGGCCATACATAGATCAAAATTCGGCCCGTTCAGCAGGAGCCGGTCAAATTTCGATCTATGTATGGGCAATGTGATTGTGTCAAAGTCGGTGTACAGAATAACTTCTGTACAACTGTGCTGTTGGATTATTCACGCTCAATCAGCACTGCAGGCTACAGCCTAAAATGCTGATCAGTTTTTTTTTTTATGGCAGGGAAGTCTCCCCACTGTCAGAATACAAACAGCTCAGCAGGGAGGATTCGCTCATCCACCTCGAATGTGGGAAGCGGTCAGTTTTTTCATTCAATCAGCTGGTTGAACAAAAATAACTGACAAATCCATTGGCTGCCTAAGATGGCCAAAATACACTAGTAGTCAAAACTTTGCGGAAACCCATTACAAAAAAAAAAAAAAAAAAAAAAAACTACTATAGTAGCTTAGAAAACAGAGTTTTCAAATTGACTCCTTTCCTGAATGCCATTTGTTGCCTGTGCTGTAACAGATTGCATCTCAAATAAGAATTAGCCATGTTCCAACAAAGAATAGATGGCTTTAGCGATATTGATTTGTGTGCGCATGTGGGCAGAACAGCTAAATAAAAACTTTTAATTGCTTAAAGTGGTTGTAAACCCTGTTACACCACTTGTACCTAAAAGGTAAGCCTATAATAACGTAGCAAAAGAGAAAAAAGTTATTTCTTTTACCATTTTTATTTAATAAATGTTTTAAAAGTTAATGCACAAGGCTGGTGCGACCTTGTCTTCTTTTTATTTAAGCCTATAATAAGGCTTACCTTTAGGTACTGTAAATCTCTCTTAAACCTGCACGGTTTAGGAGATATTTACCATATACGCTTGCTCCGTCATTGGCGCATGCGCACAGAAGAAACAGCTCGTTCCTGCCGTTTCTTCAGCAGCGTGCCGTGACTGGCGGCTCCCACACACATGCAAAGGAGTGACGTCATCGTGACTCTGGCCAATCACAGCACCGGAGCCCACGAACCTGGAAATAACTCCGGGAGACATGTTGCGGGTCACAGCGTGTGTGGGGCCGCTGCAGCAGCTTCGATCTAAGGTAAGTATTTCATAGTGAGCTGGTATGCGATGCATACTAGCTCATTATGCCTTTGTCTTACAGGGTTTGTTTTTTTATTATTTTCAGGTTTACAACCACTTTAATTTAATTGTACTGTTTGAATGCTGAATCAAGGTAGGTATTGAATAAATCAAGTGAAGATGTTCAATCATACATAGGTTAGCTTTAATTACACTGTGGTTCCTTACACTGGATCAGTGTTTTTTAAAATAATATTTACTCTATAACTTACTAGCTTTAAAGTTTTACTAAAGGTTATTTTTTTTAGATTAAATAACAAACGCGTCATATTCACCTGCTCTGTTTTTGCACAGCGGCCCTGATCCTCCTCTTCTCGGTTCCCCCGCTGGCGATCTTGGCTCCTTTTCTTCATATGTCCCAATAGCAAGCCGTTTGCATTGGAGGCACACGGTGTGTGCTCACTCACGATCTGTATCTTTATAGAGCCACGCACCATAGATACACACATCTGGGCATAGCCCTGCTCCCCACTTCCTCCTTACCGCATTTGATTCTCAGCAAGGACTGCTGTTCGAGTCCTTGTGTGAAGAGGAAGAGAGAGGGGAGAAGAGATGCAGCTGTGCACAGTGCTGGATTTCTTCCTCTCCTCCCCTTCGCACAGGGAAGGGGGAGGACAGAGAAATATAAACTGTTTTTTTACCTTAAAGTGGTTGTAAACGCTTACATATACCCAGTGAAGTGAAAAGCCTCAGGTGAGGCTATTCACTTCACTGGTTATATGTAAGAGTTAAGAGATTAAACAAATCCTCCTACATAAGTTTTACTTATTTATCTGCAGTCTTCTCTTCATCCATTCAAAAGTGCACAAAAAATCCTTCTGCATCTGTGGAGAGCAGAGTGGAGGGGGTGGAGGGGGTGGAGAGCTGCAGTTACAGTGTGTGAGAGCTGATTGGAGGAAAGGGACACATCCACCTCTACAGGAACCAAGGAAGGATACAGAGCTGTGTTCTGAATAGACAAGCTACAGTATGTGCTGAGCTCCCTCCCCAGTCACAAATTTATCTCATGTGCTGGGAAAGCTTCTCATAAGTGACACATGCTAACAGAGGAAGGAAGCACCAGAGAGAAATTACACTTAACCCTCGTCCACATCAGTGATATTTGTCATGCAATCTGACAGTTCCAAATCGCATGACAAATCGCGCCCCATTGTCACCAATGGAACCATTCAAATCGACGCAACTCATGACGTAGCGACTTTGAAAAAGGTTCCTACACTATTTGCACTAATATCCCCCCCCCCCCCCAATTTCATTACGACTTGCATAGAATTTTATTGAATGAAGTCGCAAGCGGCAATGAAATCAGAGGTGCAAATCGCCCTGAGGTAGCGAGATTTCAAAATCACACTGGTGTGAACCAGGGCTAAGAGGTTTGTGACGAACGAAGAGGTCAGATCCCTGCCCTTCTCACCAACTCGTGACAAAGGACTGGCCAATCTTACACCACGCTGTCACTTATGTAACAATGCCCCTCTCAGCTGCACCCTAAACAAAGATTTTCCAGGTCGCGGGACCACAATCTAGGTAGCAGCAGCCTGAGAGCAATTGTCACTGGGTTAAGTTAATTAAGCAATCGACCCTTTAAAATGGCCACCACCCCCTTTTTACCAAGGAGGTGGAAACTCACAATCTTAGCAACAACAACTATGATTTGAGACTAAACATATAAAACACACACAGTCACTACAGACAGGCATGTTCAGAGATTTATACTACGGTAGCGCTCTTCAAGAGACAGGGATTCTTTTTCTTTAAAAAAAAAATATCTGTTTATTGAAGTACCTATTGTTTGCAGACTGCTAAGCTGCATATTATTGTCCGGTGTGTAATTTGCTTTGCTACAACTAGGGCTTCTGCCGAAACCCGTCAGCGTTATTGTTTTATTGTCACTCCAATGTACCAATAAATTATACTTCAAGGACTTCAGTGTTGCCGGCTCCTTTTTAGTTTGTGACTTGTAATGTGATGGGGGATGCATCGAGCTCAGGCACCTGTGAGTGGATCTGGTGTATGGATGGGGTTGTCCCTGCAGAGAGCGCTGTTACTGGTCTACCTTCCTATGCAGGTTTCGGATGTCTGCTTTACCATAGGAGGAGTGCAGAAGCCTCATCCACTCTGTTACCTCCTAGCCTAGGGCTGTTTGGGTTCAAAATGCTACCCAATAAATGATGAAGGTAAATATGACTATTCTGGCTGTGCTATCAGTATTTCATGAGTTATCATATACTAAAGTTTTAAAGTCTAGGCTGCTAACCAGTCTATCAGTGATGTGGATTGCTATGGAATATACGACGGGGGGGGGGGGGCTGCAGATATTTGATAAAACTCCAGTCACTCAAGTAAGAGTTTTCCAGACTGGAGTGTGGATTCGCCTAATAGGTATGAGAGGCCTTGTTTCTGTCCTAGTCTGATCAGAAGGTTCTGGCATCAGTTAACAGTTTGTGCATTGAATAAACTGAAGGCAGGAGGGAGGAAAGGTCACTGTGCTATGCTTTATGACAAAATGTAAGAAGGGTTGAAATTTAAGCGCCATGCCACTGCCAAGAGGTCCAGATACAACTTTATTCCATTAAAGGTCAGGAGTACAGATCAAGAAATAGCCAACGTGTTATTATTCTAATAATGTGCTTTCAACTCACACTGGAATGAATATCATTGTGGGTCCAGTTCACTACTGGTTTGTTCACTTGGCTGCCAGTCAAGCCCTGGTGAAGGGGGCACATAGACCCGCGAAATGCGTAGGCTATTTCCATCAGAGACTCTTTACCTAGATCGGAGTTGTGGTGTGTCATACTGACACAACGCAACAACGATCGACACAATGCGTGCCCCCGGGTCACGCAGCAGCTTAATATCCTGAGGACGTCATATGACGCCCAGTCAGGGTGTGGAAACCACTTTGCCGCCGTCATTCTGCTATATGGCAGGCGGCAAGTGGTTAAGATAACAAGAACAGTAAAATAAACCTACGGGTCCAGAGCTACCTTTCCACTTTCCTCAACCATTCATATGACAAAATGGCATAGGAGACTTGACGTAAACAAAATGGTTGCTAAAAGGGAATACTGCTTTGGCACTAGAACCCTAATTGCAAAAAAAGATGGGATGCGGTTTAAAGAAAAAAAAAAAAAAAAAAAAAAAACACACACACAACAGAATGCAATTATTGGAAAATCTCATAAACCAATATTTTATTCACAATAGAAAACATATCAAAATTTTGAAACTGAGAAAAAAAAGGTACCATTTCAAGAAGAAAAAAAAAAAAAGGAAAAAAAAAAAAAAGGTTATTTTGAAATTGATGGCAGCAACATGTCTGAAACAAGTTTGGACAGGGCAATGTCTACCACAGTAGCATCTCCCCTTCTTTTAACAATATTCTGTAAACATCTGGGAAATGAGGAGACTAACTGCTGGGGTTTTGTGAGAAGAATGTTGTTCCATTATTGCCTGATATAGGATCCTAACTGCTCAATAGTTCTGGGTCTTCTTTGTTGTATTATTAGTTTCAAGATGCACCATATATTTTCAATTGGTGAAAGGTCTGGACTGCAGGTAAGCTCCCAGGCTCTTCAACTACAAAGGCATTCTGTTGTCATAGAAGCAGAATGCGGTTTAGCATTGTCCTGCTGAAATATCCAAGGTCTTCCCTGGAAAACAACATCTAGATGAGAGCATATGCTGCTATAAAACCTGTATTTATCTTTCAGCACTGATGGTGCCTTTCCAGATGTGCAAGCTGCCCATTCCATATGAACTAATGAACCTCCATACCATCAGAGATGCAAGCTTTTCAAAATGAGTGCCGATAACAAGCTGGAAAGTCCCACGCCTCTTTAGTCCAGAGCACGCAATGTGTGTGGTTGCCAAAAGAATGTCAAATTTTGATTTGTCCGACCACAGAAAACAGGCCTTTTAATATTACCTTTGACTCAGAGAAGATGGCAGCGTTTCTGGATCATGCTCAGATATGGCTTCTTCTTTGCATGATAGACCTCTACCTTGCATTTTTGGCTGGCATGGTGAACTGTGTTCACAGACAGTGGTTTTTGGAATTATTCCTGAGCCCATGCAGTGATGTCGATCACAGAATCAAGCCTGCTTTTAATGCAGTGCTGTCTGAGGGCCCAAAGAACACAGGCATCCAATATTGCGTTTTAGACTTGTCCCTTCTTGCGCACAGAGATTTCTCCAAATCTTTTGAAGACATTATGTACTGTAGATTAGGATATATTTAAAGTCTTTGCAATTTTACGTTAAGGGAACTCTATTCTGAAATTATTCAACAATTTTTAGATGCAGCTTTTCACAGATTGTGAACCTCTGCCCATCTTTACTTCAGAGATACTCTGACTCTCCAAGATGCTCTTTTTATACCCAATCATGTTACTGACTTATTTTGCCAGCTTTTTTTGCCATCACAACTTTAGGTTTGGACATGTTGCTGCCATCAATTTAAAAATTACCTTTTTTTTCCTAAAATGGTAAATTTTCTCAGTTTAAATATTTGATAGGTTTTCTATCGTGAATAGAATATGGATTTATGAGATTTGCCAATAATTGCATTGTGTTTTTATGTAGATTTTACACTTTTTTGGGCTTGGAGCTGCATAGGGAGAGCTAAGAAGCAGACATCTGCTTTCAGTTTTAAGTGGAAAAATTATTTTAAAGGTAATCTGTACCAAAGCATTATGGAGCATTATGGAGGCTACCACTGCTCACTTTTCCTTCTGAATATTCTAGATGCCTGGCTGTGAAGCCAATTTACGGGTTTTAATATTTTGCCAGTCACAAACCTGAAGTATGCAGATCAGGAATTCTGACCTTTGGTCATTTTCAGGAGGTCAGCACTAGCAGCCTGTTTCTCCTCATAAAGTTCCTTTAACCACTTGCTTACAGGGCACTTAAACCCCCCTCCTATCCAGACCAATTTTCAGCTTTCAGCGCTGACGCACTTTGAATGACAATTGCGCGGTCATACAACACTGTATCCAAATGAAATTTTTATCATTTTTTCAGCACAAATAGAGCTTTCTTTTGGTGGTATTTGATCACCTCTGCGGTTTTTACTTTTTGAAAAAAAATGTTTTTGTTTTTATATTTTGTTATAAAAAATTTAAAACGGGTAATTTTTCTCCTTCATTGATGTACGCTGATGAGGCGGCAGTGATGGGCACTGATGGGTGGCAGTGATGGGCACTGATGGGTGGCAGTGATGGGCACTGATGGGTGGCAGTGATGGGCAGCACTGGCAGGTGGCAGTGATAGGTGGCACTGTGGGCACTGTTAGGTGGCACTGTGGGCACTGTTAGGTGGCACTGTGGGCACTGTTAGGTGGCACTTTTATTGGGCACTGATGAGGCAGATGTGCCTCTTCCACTTCGGGACCGATGTCCCTTACATCTGAGCCGGTGATCGGCTTTTTTTTCTACTTGCGCTGTCAGCGTGAGTAAAAAAAAAAAAAAAAACGATTACCGATGTTTTGTTTACATCATGTGATCAGCTGTCATTGGCTGACAGCTGATCACATGGTAAGGGGCCGGGACCGGCCCCTTACACGGATTGGTGATCAGCCGAGTCTCAGTGAGTCGGTGATCACACCGCGCCCGGCGCGCGCCCTGCAGGGCGCGTGCAGGGAGCGTGCACAGGGGAGGCCGTCATATGACGGCCTCCCGGGAATGCAAGTCCGCGCTGTGGCCGTCATTCGGCCATAGCGCGGATGTCTAGTGGTTAAAAGTAATATTGTTGGCATAATTAACTAGGGGGTTTACTTTAAAGTGATAGTATATTTGTCCAGCACTGGAAATAGCTTAATAGTCATTTTTACCCCATTTGCATAGAATGAATGTACACGCACTCGCACTAAAACTTAAAAAAAAAAAAAAAAAAACACACAGCAATTAGGTAATATTAACATTAATGTGCAAAAACAATAACTTTGGGGGAGCCACATGTAAAAAATATCTGAATACAAAATACTAAACACGAAGTGAAACATATCTATGTTGTGCTACCCCTTTAAAAGTGCAAACTTGTGAAGAAACACATTGGATGGAGCTTAGCAGGCTGTTGTCATCACACCTGCTGGCGAGTGGCAATGCTGTTGCTTTTTTTCCTTTTGTGAGTATCATCGTTTTTTAACAATAAATTTGACGTTTAAAAATGGGATTAACACGATGTGCCCAATCTCTTTTATTCTTTGTCCTATTTATGACACTTCTGCTTTTTTTTGGCAGGATTTACAAGATAATGCATATGCCATCATGACCTCTCTATATGGAGGGCCTGGATTTATATTGGTGGTGGATCACTAGAGTGGTTTCAAGAACACCCACTGGAGTTGTACCTTTTGCGTTGTGATTGGCACTTTACTATTGAAGAAAGTCACTTCTTGGTTATTTGCGGTTTGCACTTTTAAAGTGGTGGTGTTTAAACATTCATTGGGCAAACTGCAAAGCAATTTTTTTTTTTTTTTTTTTTTATATAAAATACACCCCGAACTGTCCTCACTTCAGCAAAGTACATTTTGGCTTGTTGCTATGGAGTATTGCAGTTTTCCCCTAGCTGGCCGCTTCTTGCACTGTTCACCAAATAAAAAACTTGAGGTTTATATTAATAACAGTTTTACCTCTTCCTCAATTGCAAAGAGTTTCACAATATTCTTGTGGTTAAGCTTTTTCAAAACTTCAAACTCCCTTGTTTGAACATCCGCAGGACGAAGGAAGCTCAAGTTATTAAACACCTTGACAGCATATAAATCCCCTGTTTTCTAAAAAATAAAAAGTAAAAGTAAATATATATGTTAATGATATCCAGCATAAATACTTTTAGAATACATAAAAGAACATAGTCATGTAGACCTGGTTCACACTAGTGTGATTTTTCAGATACAACTTCAGTCACAAAGAATCACATAATGGAAATCACATTGTTTTCAACGGTGCTTGTTCACATCAATGCAGCTCCACGCAGCGCGATTTTGGAAAAGGTTCCTATACTAACTTTGGAACAAGAACAGTGCGATTTTGGCCCCACAGAATATGCAAACCACATCTAAAAACACAAAGTCGCACTACGTAATCGCACTAAAAATCCTATCAAATCACAGCCGCAGTAGTGTGAACCTAGCCTGAAGCATACATGGAGCCATTAACTGCAGTTAGGGATGGATGTGTGCTCGTCTTTGCTCAGAGGCAAACATTCATCCCTAAGCACAGGCAGTTGCTCCACCCTTACAGCTTTGGACAGTGACAGACAGTATCAGCCTGTCATCAATTTGTAAAGCCTTCCTGTTTGTGGCTGATCGGGAACACGTGACCATACTTGCCACAAACAAAAACAGAAGAAAGAGGGCGCCTGGGTCAGTGTGATAGTAAAAGCAAGTAACACTTTATTCAGATACACTTACATAAAAGTTCCATGCAAGCTGCACACAGGGTAGATGTGGATTACCAATCAAGCAGTCAGCCGTAACAAGGGATGAGAAGACCACTGTGGGGATAAGCTCCGACCTGCCATATTGCTTTTACTATCACACTGACCCAGGCATCCACTTTCTTCTGTTTTTGTTTGTCTGTCTGAGGGAACTCCCATATCCTGCTGCGGAGCGGCTGGTGACTGTGTGCAATCCCCATCAACCTGTGGACTTCTCCTTTATATCCCTTACTACTTTGGACTGTATGGACAAATTCTTATTAATTAATTTTGTTGTCCCCCACCCACCCCCCGTTATTGATCCCTTATGGTCCACCTTATAGCTGCCAGTGAGCGCTGTGCGATATATTGCTTGTATACTTGCCATAAAGATACTTTAGGTGGTGTAAAGCCCTAATCAGCCATGTGTATTAGCCCTAAAAAGCTATTTCAGGTTTTTATTGTGAAAGGTCATCCTACTATACTGTACAGAATTCTTGTGGACCCCTGTAAGGGTGAGTGCATAGGTAAATGGTGGTGCCATATGAATCCAAATATACTGTAAAAAAAGCCAGCACTCCAAACTGAGCATCCAGGAATAGAAGGTTTACTAAAGTCTGAGGTTAGGAAAATAAACCACATGGCCCCCTTGATCAAGGTGACAAGCAGGGACAATAGGACCAAGGTTTCTATTTTCGGATATGGAACTTCAGCAAACCCAATAGGATTTTCAGATGGTATTCATGTGAAAAGTTTGCACCATCTGCACCACCTTGGACAAAGAGTCAGAGAAGTGCTTCCGATACCAGCCCTAGCAAATGCATCTTTTCAGTGATTATCGGAGGACCGCCCACCTATTGCTCATGATACAAAGACTATATACGCCCCTATAACAAAGCTCACCACTATTAGTTAAAGCCAAACTTCAGCTTCCATTTTCAGCATGCACTCTTTAAATCCAGAATTCCAGTTGGTTACACGAGAAGAAGGGTCCTATTCCTCTTCTCAAGCATTGGCATTGTACCATAGAGCTGTGCTCAAATTCTATAGCATTTTACAATAGCATTCTATTTTGAGCCCAGGCTGCATGATGATGCTAGCCCATGGGGTTTGTCACTGACCTCACAGTATGATTTGGATAACGCTGGGCATCCTTCAACTAAGGGGATTGAAGCTTTTTGACAGAGAGGAGTGCCTGAGGGACAGTACCTGGCAGAATATTGAAATGGAAGTTGCGTTTTTTTCCCCCTTTCCACAGGTGTGAGGGACCAGATTATTTGACTTCTAGAAGCTTCAGCTCGGCTTAAACAAATGATCAGGCAAGTACTCTCCACATTTGTTGTAAGCATTTGTATGCATGTTAGGTAAATTATATGAGATGCCAGGTTCCTCTGTTATTCACTGGCCTCATATGTAGTCACAGGCATATAAAGTACATAATACTACATGGCCAAGTCTGTTATTTACATTATATGTTACAGAAACAGAACTAAAACAATTCACACAGGTATGAAGCTGCCCAGTCCATAATGTCCTAGTGTCTTGCTAGAGATACATGAGGCTTGCATTGGCTTTATGTATCTCTGTGGCCAGCGACTTCATTTTTCCTGTAAGCAACAGGTCCACCACTCAACCTCCATCAGTGTGTACCAACTGGCTATAATGATTATAGCTTTGGCAAGAAGAGGAGCCATTACCACCCTGGAGGAAAGCTAATGGTGATCTTCCTGTACTAGTGCTTTTGCCTTTAATAAAATTGAAATAACATTCCCCAACATTTAGGCCCAATTCACACCTCAGCGTTTTGGAGCTTGAAGCCTGAAGCTCCAAAACGCTGGAGGAGGAGGAAAAAAAAAAAAAAAGAAAAAATCAATTATTCTCTATGGAGATGGTTCACATCTCCACTCCAAATTGCCTGAAGCTCAAAAAAGTTCTGAAGCTTTTTTTGTAGCTCAATTCGGGCAGATCGGGGCGTTTTTCTGCTTGTGCGACTTTCTGCCTGAAAACGATATGCTCAGGTGTGAATGGAGTCTTTTCCAATGGGACACAAACATTGGTGTGGTGGGATCGAGGAAGGTTAAAAAAAATAATAATAATAATAATAATAATCTCCTCTTCTGGTTACCTCTCACTAGAAAAAGGAAAGAAGCACATTTGTGCGTGCGTACCAAATTACTTCCTGTACACCTAAAGTACACAATCACATATGAAAGAAGGGAAGGGGGGGAGGGGTGAGGCAGCAAGCACATTCATTGTAAGTGGCAATTCTGCCAACATAGTTTACCTTATTGCGTCCTCGAAACACATTGGCAGTTGCTCCTTGTCCCAGAATGTCAGAAAGCAGCCAAAGATAATTTGCAGTGCTCTGCATCTTGCTTGGTCTTTAAGACCTTTAATTTCCTGAGAACAGATTAACATTAGAATTAGTTACAATTGGATAATGACATTTTATTTAGTAAGCGTTAACAAGCTGCAGGAAAAACTACAGCATTCTCTTGACCTGGAGTAACCAGGAAGCCTATGCACCATAAACCTATAGGTTTAGTGAGATAGGAGTGCTCTGTCAACAACAACCACAGTGACGTTTTTTCTAAATAAGGAAAAACCTAATGCTGCTTACAAAAGATATATACTTTTAAGGCAGGGCTCGACAAACCCCAGGTTGGCATGGCGACAAGCAGTTTCATCCTGGCATCTGGGCTGACGCCTGAAATTTGCCAAGCCCTGTTTTAAGAAGAAACAAGGAGCCTGCATTTGCTATACCTCTTTTTTGAAAATGCAAGTTCTTTGGCTATCAAGCCGATCATCTTGCTTTAATACTTAGGGTCACTGACATGCAACAAAGTAGGCTTTAGGGCTCTTTCACACTTTAAAGCAGCCCTGGCCACCCCTCTGAAAAGTGATCCACGGTGGATTTACTATCTAAAGATAGTTTTCTATTCAAGATACATTAATAATTTAGTTTATTCAGCAATCAGCATGAAATGAAGCTTAGTTATGTAGCAAATGTACATTCAGCAATATTTACATTTTTGGTAAACTCATTCAATGAAGCCAAGCTCTGCAAGCTGCGATAACATGCACTTCATGAATGCATTCACACAATTTCACAGTAACCATGAGATAAAACAAAGTTCAGGAATATTCCTTTATCCCATTGTTTTGCAAATCTATGTACACTACAAACTGTATGACTGATCGGTTCCGCTATCGGTTTTACTAACCTGACAGCTTATTATTCTTTATTCTAAAGGGTTATAAACCCTTCACATTAGCTCATAACAGGCAGCTAATCGCTGCCTGTGAAATTTCACTCTGTTCCCTTAGAAACCATCCTGCAATCTGTAGTGACGTCAGCCACGTTTGCGCATTCCATAGATTCTTCAACGGCACACTATGTGTGCCGTTTCACTATCCTCTGCATGCTATTGACTTTCATTGAAAACGCCAAAGAGAAAGAAGCCTCGCGATGCTGTGCTCTCATCCTCTCCTTCCTGGTTCTCCCCCTTGTGACTGTATAAGACGTCGCACAGGGGGAGTGAACCAGAGCAGCACAGAGATGGCTTCGCTTGGTTGCCGTAGTAACAGCAATCGAGATAGAGGCTTGGTTTAGACTTGGACAGGAAAACAAAGTAAGCGTGCAAATGACGTCCACAAAAGATTAATCAAACAGTAGTAACAATTGGCGCGGCCCATACCCGGAAGAAATGAAATTTTAAAAAGTGAAATAAGGTATTTTACAACCTTGTTTTTGTCATACTTAAATGTGTATGGCTTACCAATACAGTCCAGGATAATTATAAGAAAAAAAACATACAGGGTTTACTTCTTTAAAGATTCTAGGGTCTATTATTTGGCGGCTCAGGCGCAACATATCGCCCGGGCTATGCCTGAGGATCCGGGAATGGAGGACGGAAACGTACACTCTGAACCCATCAGGGCCCTAATGTGCCCACAATGTACCCACGGGTATGGAGGCCCTGGCATACGCAAAGTCTAATAAACGATTTCCCACATGCGTCCTGATACAAAAAATATGCAACAAACTTAGACAGTTACAAGTAGGGATGCACCGAAATTTCAGCCGCCGAAACATATCGGCTAAAGATGGCCTTTTCGGCAATTTGCCGAAAGAGAAAAACGGCCGATAATGGACCTGAAAATGGGGCGAGGCCTGGGCGGGGGCCTTTAATAGACAGATTACCCGTCCAAGGATTGGACGGGTGATCTGTCTATCAAAGTGCCCGGGCAAAGAGGAGGGGCTGTATGTGACGGCGCGCAGCGGGGAACACACAGCTATTGAAATGAAAGCTGCGATGTTCCCGGCGCTCATATCAAAAAGGCAGCGGCTCTCCTCTCTCTTCCCTTGCACAGGCAGACTGCAATGGGGACACTGGCTGCAATGGGGACACTGGCTGCAATGGGGACACTGGCTGCAATGGGGACACTGGCTGCAATGGGGACACTGGCTGGCTGCATCTGACGGGCACTGGTGAGGCTGTATTGATCTCCTGTACCATGTCCCCAGTCTCTGACCATCTCCTGTACCATGTCCCCAGTCTCTGACCATCTCCTGTACCATGTCCCCAGTCTCTGACCATTTTTTTTTTTTAAATATGTTTCGGTCATTTTCGGTATCGGTTTTTCGGCCTAGTGTATTTTTCATTTTTGGTAGCAGTTTAGGCACCAAAAAACCCAGTCGGTGCACCCCTAGTTACAAGAAGTAGAGGGCTTTATCGTGTACAGCCCGATATGGGCTAATGGATACTATCAGGAGCGGCTGTCGTTGGATTGTGGCGCGCGATGGAGAAGACACGGGGTCATGCACATGCGACATATATTTGCCGCAGGAAAACTGATTCCCTTTCCCGAGCTGAGGTAGCAATTTCACCTCCCGCAATCAATGCTCTTCTATTATATTCAGCTGCAACATGCAGTGAAGGCGCAGGCTGGGGGGGGGGGGGGATCCCGTGGGCCCTCTCACTGACCCCGATATTCCGATAAATGGCTGAGGTGTCCCAGTTTAAGGGCTTCATTTCTAGAACTTATTGCATGATTCTCAATATTTACCTAGAAGGAAGGATTTCCCCTGGGGGCGTCGAGTAAATGGGAAAAGGATGTGGGAACATTTGAGGACGAACAATGGGAGGAGGCACTCCAGGCAGTACAACTTTGCTCCCTAAATGTGGCCCAACGGTTATCCCAGCTATACATCATATTGAGAGTACAGTATACATCTGACAGATTGTTCAGGATGGGAGTGAGACCGGAATCCAACTGCCCCAGGTGTGCGAGAGATCATAGTTACATAGTAGGTGAGGTTAAAAAAAGACACAAGTCCATCAAGTCCAACCTATGTGTGTGATTATGTGTCAGTATTACATTGTATATCCCTGTATGTTGCAGTCTATCAGGTGATTTTCTAATACTTTCTTGTAGCTATCAATGCTCCCCGCTGAGACCACCGCATGTGGAAGGGAATTCCACATCCTTGCCGCTCTTACAGTAAAGAACCCTCTACGTAGTTTAAGGTTAAACCTCTTTTCTTCTAATTGTAATGAGTGGCCACGAGTCTTATTAAACTCTCTTCTGCAAAAAAGTTTTATCCCTATTGTGGGGTCACCAGTACAGTATTTGTAAATTGAAATCATATCCCCTCTCAAGCGTCTCTTCTCCAGAGAGAATAAGTTCAGTGCTTGCAACCTTTCCTCATAACTAAGATCCTCCAGACCCTTTATTAGCTTTGTTGCCCTTCTTTGTACCCGCTCCATTTCCAGTACATCCATCCTGAGGACTGGTGCCCAGAACTGGACAGCATACTCCAGGTGCGGCCGGACCAGAGCCTTGTAGAGTGGGAGAATTATAGTTTTATCTCTTGCGTTGATCCCCCTTTTAATGCATGCCAATATTCTGTTTGCTTTATTAGCAGCAGCTTGGCATTGCATGCCATTGCTGAGCCTATCATCTACTAGGACCCCCAGGTCCTTTTCCATCCTAGATTCCCCCAGAGGTTCTCCCCCCAGTGTATAGATTGCATTCATATTTTTGCCACCCAAATGCATTATTTTACATTCTTCTACATTGAACCTCATTTGCCATGTAGTCGCCCACCCCATTAATTTGTTCAGGTCTTTTTGCAAGGTTTCCACATCCTGCAGAGAAGTTATTGCCCTGCTTAGCTTAGTATCGTCTGCAAATACAGAGATTGAACTGTTTATCCCATCCTCCAGGTCGTTTATAGGATTGGTCCCAGCACAGAACCCTGAGGAACCCCACTACCCACCCCTGACCATTCTGAGTACTCCCCATTTATCACCACCCTCTGAACTCGCCCTTGTAGCCAGTTTTCAATCCATGTACTCACCCTATGGTCCATGCCAACGGACCTTATTTTGTACAGTAAACGTTTATGGGGAACTGTGTCAAATGCTTTTGCAAAATCCAGATACACCACGTCTACGGGCCTTCCTTTATCTAGATGGCAACTCACCTCCTCATAGAAGGTTAATAAATTGGTTTGGCAAGAACGATTCTTCATGAATCCATGCTGATTACTGCTAATGATATCGTTCTTATTACTAAAATCTTGTATATAGTCCCTTATCATCCCCTCCAAGAGTTTACATACTATTGATGTTAAGCCAACTGGTCTGTAATTCCCAGGGATGTATTTTGGGCCCTTTTTAAATATTGGTGCTACATTGGCTTTTCTCCAATCAGCTGGTACCATTCCAGTCAGTAGACTGTCTGTAAAAATTAGGAACAACGGTCTGGCAATCACTTGACGGAGTTCCCTAAGTACCCTCGGATGCAAGCCATCAGGTCCCGGTGATTAATGTTAAGTTTCTCAAGTCTAATTTTAATTCTGTCCTCTGTTAACCATGGAGGTGCTTCCTGTGTTGTGTCATGAGGATAAACACTGCAGTTTTGGTTACTGAAGCCCCCCCGATTCACTCGTGAAGACTGAGGAGATGAATAAATTCAATACCTTCGCCATCTCCCCATCCTTTGTAACCAGATGTCCTTCCTCATTCTTTATCGGGTCAATATGGTCTGTCCTCCCTTTTTTACTGTTTACATACTTAAAGAATTTCTTGGGATTTTTTTTGCTCTCCTCCGCTATGTGTCTTTCATGTTCTATCTTAGCCTTCCTAATTGCACCCTTACATTTCTTGTTGCATTCTTTATAAAGTCTGAATGCTGAGGATGATCCCTCAACCTCGTATTTTTTGAAGGCCTTCTCCTTTGCTTTAATATGCATTTTTACATTGGAATTAAGCCATCCAGGATTTTTGTTCACTCTTTTAAATTTATTACCCAATGGGATACATTGGCTAATGCCCTTATTTAATATGCTCTTAAAAGCAAACCCATCTCTCCTCCGTATTCTTTGTACCTAATTTTTTATCCCAATTTATGCCTTTTAGCAAGGTTTGAAGTTTAGGGAAGTTGGCTCTTTTGAAATTCAGTGTCTTTGTGTTCCCTTATGTTTCCGATTTGTGTGATTTATACTGAAACTAATTGACCTCCGATCGCCATTACCTTAATTGCCCCGTATTTCCACATCTGTGATCAGGTCTGTATTGTTGGTAATCAGTAGATCCAGTAATGTTTTATTTCTAGTTGGTGCGTCTACCATCTGACCCATAAAATTGTCCTGCAAGACATTAAGGAACTGGCGAGCCTTAAATGAATGCGCGGTTCCCTCCGCCCAGTCTATGTCTGGATAATTAAAATCCCCCATTACGATAACACTTCCCATCCTTGCTGCTAATCCAATTTGTGATAGGAGATCCGTCTCCACTTCCCCCCTCAGGTTAGGGGGCCTATAGCATACTCCCAGTATTATTTTCCCCTTAACTTCATCCCTTTGGAGCTCTACCCATAAGGATTCCACCTCCTCTCTAGCTCCCTCAGTGATGTCATCTCTCACATTCGCTTGTACATTATTCTTGATATATAGGCATACCCCTCCCCCTTTTTTACCCTCTCTATCCTTGCGATATAGGGTACACCCTTGACTTGCGGTATAGATCATGGGGATCTAATACATCTGCTCTGGAGGTGCTCCAAACTACATTTGTTCTGGACAGGGGTTCTTGCCACCATTAACAGAGTCTATCAGACTACCATACCTACAGACCCAAAACCATGTATACTGGGGATACTAGATGACATTCCTATGGAGGACAACTTCAAACAGGCCATAGCCAGGGCCCTGTTTCAGGCTCGCAAGCTGATCCTTAGACATTGGAAGGCGGTTGAGCCTCCAACGTTAAAGGAATGGATTGCTCAAATGGGAGACACCATAAGGTTGGAGAAATACATCTTTCAACATAGAGGTCGCCCGAGAAAGTTTGATAAACTATGGGCACCCTAGTTGGATACCCCCGGCCTCTGCCCAGTTGATCTTGTGATGGATAGACTGTTGAGGTAAAAGATAGGAAAGCGAGCGATACACTAAGAGAGTGGAGAACGGAAAGCGCGTGCAGCATAAAAATCAGAATATAGTGTGGACGCACAAATAATCAGTTCCTTTAGAAGAAATACCTGAATTGTATAATATGAGGTGGTATTGGATGCTAATAGTAATGTGTGAATATACCTCTTGTGATGGTAATTGAAATGTATGACAGATTCTGTGCCTTAACTGTGAGCTGAAAAGTTATTCTATTTGTATTGTTTTCTAATAAACATCTTTGATTTAAAAAAAAAAAAAAAAAGTTTCTAACTACTGACAAGAATAAGTCCTTACATTTAACCACTTCAATACAGGGCACTTATACAACTTCCTGCCCAGACCAATTTTCAGCTTTCAGCGCTGTCGCAGTTTGAATGACAATTGCGCGGTCATCCAACACTGTACCCAAACTAATTTTTTATCATTTTGTTCCCACAAAGAGCTTTCTTTTGGTGGTATTTGATCACCTCTGCGGTTTTTATTTTTTGCTAAACAAATAAAAAAAGACCGGAAAATTGAAAAAAATAAGTTTTGCTTTTGTGTCTGTTAAAAAATTTTGGTAAATAAGCAAGTTTTCTCTTTCACTGATGGGCACTGATAAGGCGGCACCGATGAGGTGGCACTGACGATGGGCACTGATATGCGGCACTGATATACAGCACTGATGGGCAATTATAGGAGGCACTCATGGGTGGCACTGATAGGCAACACTGATGGGCACTGAAAGGCTGCAAAGATGGATTCTTAGGGGTGCCACTGATAGGCAGCACTGCTGGGCACTGATAAGCAGCACTGATGGGCATCCCTGGTGGCAGTGGTAGGCATTGTGAGTGGGCACTGATTGGCAGCTGCCTGGGCACAGATTAGTATTTCCCTGGGGGTCTAGGGGGCATACCTGGTGGTCCAGTGTGGATGGCTTCCCTGGTGGTCCTGGGCGGGATCCGAGGGGGGGCTGTGCTGATAAAAAAAATCAGCACAAACCCCCCGTCAGGAGAACAGCCGATCGGCTCTCCTCTTCTCGCGTCTGTCAGATGCGAGTGAGGAAAAGCCGATCACCGGCTCTTCCTATTTACATCGTGATCAGCCATGACGGAGACTCTTTACATAGATTGGTGTTGCGGAGTGTCAGACTGACACCCCGCAACAACGATCGCCGCGATGCGCGCCCTGGGGGCGCGCAGCGGCTCAATATTCTGCGGACGTCATATGACGCCCAGTCAGGATATTGAAACCACTTTGCCGCCGTCATTCTGCTATATAGCAGGCGGCAATTGGTTAAAGAGCACCTGTCATTTTAGATCCATCATGGCAGCGCCTGTTAGCGGCCATCCACTCACCTGCCGTCGCCACATCACTCACATTGTTGTGTCACTGCCGCATCACTAGCCATCCCATTAAAGTGAATGTGACTGTCGGTGAGTCAACAGCGGGTCAGAGGAGGAGCCTCTGTGTGACAGAGATGACAGATGCTCTTTAAAAATTATGATTTAAATCAAGCCTTTTTAGTAGTGATTTAAATCGACTTGATTTAACCACTTAAGCCCCGGACCATTTGGTTGGCCAAAGACCAGAGCACTTTTTGTGATTCGGCACTGCGTCACTTTAACTGACAATTGCACGGTCGTGCAACATGGCTCCCAAACAAAATTGACATTTTTCCCACAAATAGAGCTTTCTTTTGTTGGCATGTGATCACCTCTGCGGTTTTTATTTTTTGCGCTATAAACAAAAAAAACAACAACAATTTTGAAAAAAATGCATTATTTTTTACTTTTTGCTATAATAAATATCCCCATAAAATATATAAAAAAAACATTTTTTTTCCCTCAGTTTAGGCCGATGCGTATTCTCCTACATATTTCTGGAGAAAAAAAAAAAAAAAAAAAAAAATCGCAATAAGCGTTTATTGATTGGTTTGCACTAAAGTTATAGTGTCTACAAAATAGGGGATAGTTTTATGGCATTTTTACTGATAATTTTTTTTTTTTTATTTTACTAGTAATGGCTGCGATCAGCGATTTTTATCGTGACTGTGACATTATGGCGGACACTTTTGGCGCGATTTTGGGACCATTCACATTTATACAGCGATCAGTGCAATTAAAAATGCATTGATTACTGTGTAAATGTGACTGGCAGTGAAGGTGTTAACCACTAGGTGGCGCTGTAGGGGTTAAGTGTGTCCTAGGGAGTGATTCTAACTGTGGGGGGGGCTGTGTGTGACAAGACATTGATCACCGCTCCCGATTACAGGGAGCTGTGATCAGTGACAGTGTCATTAGGCAGAACGGGGAGATGCTGGTTTACATCAGGATCTCCCCGTTCTTCCTCACTGCAAGATGATCGCGGGTATCCTCCATGATCACGGAGCTCCCGGCGGGCGCGCCCGCCGCATGCCGCCTTTAAAAGGCCATGTACAGGTCCGTTAATCTGCCTGTACATGCCCTTCTGCCGCAGTATATCTGCGTGAGGCGGTCGGGAATCGGTTAAATCGAATCCACCCTGGAAATAATACACTCGCACTTTAATTTATTGATAATTTTCCTGGGCTCTACTGAAACAGAAGTCTAGAACAGTTTTTACATAATGTGCATTGTACAATATTTTTTGCTGTTGTCATAATAAAACCTGCCACGTCCCTCTTTTTAAAATCGAATAAAGTAGAGGAAGTTTGAGGATAGGGACTTTCAGGAAGCCATGGCCTGGTGAGGTCAAGTGTTTCCATCCCTAGGGACTTTAAATGACATCATGGCCTGGTAAGGTCATAGATGTCCATCCCCTTGACATCTAGAGAAAGGGGTTAATTAACAGGGAGTTAACTAACAGGGAGGGTGGGACTTTGTGTGAAGCATGTGGCAGCAACAAAGATAATTGGGTGAACATACAAGGATATTTGTTGTAAGCTCCTTGAGGGTAGGGACTGATGTGAATGTACAATGTATATGTAAATCGCTGTGTAAAATTGACGGCGCTATACAAGTACCTGAAATAAATAAATTATGAGCTAAATTGTAATCATACAGGATTCCGGTAGTAAAGGTATAAGGTAACATACATAATGGGCAGCAAAGTGGTGTAGTGGGTAGCACTTTGGCCTCGCAGTAAGAAGGGTTGCTGGTTTGAATCCCAACCATGACACTACCTGCCTGGAGTCTGCAGGTTCTCCCTGTGCCTGCGTGGGTTTCCTCCGGGTACTCCGGTTTCCTCCCACACTCCAAAGACATGCTAGTAGGTTAATTGGATCCTGTCAAAATTGTCCCTAGTATGTGTATGTATGAATGTGAGTTAGGGACCTTAGATTGTAAGCTCCTTGAGGGTAGGGACTGATGTGAATGTACAATATATATGTAAAGCGCTGCGTAAATTGACAGCGCTATATAAGTACCTGAAATAAATAAATAATGCATCTTGGCACATAGCACAATACATACATATATACATGTAACAATGGTAACAGTAGGTGAGATAGCAACAATAAAATTGATTACTCATGGAATAGCCACGCAAAAATATCCTAGGTCACCACATGGGGGATAGATTAAGAATGATTTACACGTAATGCCTGCAGGACCTACGGCCTCCCTGGACCTGTCTGGGTTCGTAAACTAGTAGCTTGGATAGTCAGGTAAAATTGATAAGGACACGGCAACCAGTAGCTTTACGCGTTTGTGGCTATAAGTGCCACTCGTCAGGAGCAGGCGCGTGTGGAATCCATTTTTAATCCGCTGTGAGCCAGTCACGTTTCAGCAGTAGCACCTCTGGGTTGAACAGTTCCACTTCTGCAATAGTTAGGCACTTTAATGGCAGAGACAATTCAGGCTTGAAGAAGGCTTTTCCTGGAACCTCTCCCACATGGAGTGCTGTCTCAAGGATGTTGAGTGGGTTCTTAAACGGTAGCACACCTCCTTCCTGGCTGCAGCAACTGCGTGTGCTACTGTTTAAGAACCCAGTCAACATCCTTGTGGGAGAGGTTCCAGGAAAAGCACTTATAGCCACGAAACGCATAGAGCTACTGGTTGCCGTGTCCTTATCAATTTTACCTGACTATCCAATCTACTAGTTTATGAACCCCGACAGGTCCAGCGAGGCCGTAGGTCCTGCAGGCATTACGTATGAATCATTCTTAAACTATCCCCACCATGTGGTGAACTAGGATATTTTGCATGGCTATTGCATGAGTAAACAATTTTATTGTTACTATCTCACCTACTGTTACATGTATATATGTATGTATTGTGCTATGTGCCAAGATGCATTATGTATGTTACCTTATACCTTTACTACCGAAATCATGTATGATTACAATTTAGCTCATAATAAACTATTATTAACAAATATCCTTGTATGTTGACCCAATTATCTTTGTTGCTGCCACATGCTTCACACAAAGTCCCACCCTCCCTGTTAGTTAACTCCCTGTTAATTAACCCTTCTCTTTTTAAAATTGTGGCCTTGTTCAGCTGCTGACATAGGGGTTGATTTAATAAAACTAAAGAGTGCATGATCTGGTGAAGCTATGCATAGTAGCCAATCAGCTTCTAACATCCGCTTGTTCAATTAAAGTTGTAGGCTACGCTCAAGGTTTTTTACCTTCATGCATACTATGCAAGAAGGTAATTTTGTGAGTGCAGTAGCACCCCCGTTCCCTCCTAAAGCTTTCTTGAGCCCAATCTCGATCCAGCGATGTGCAGGAGAGCCTCAGCTCTCCCTCCTCATTGACTGAGACAGCAGAGTTAACCATTGGCTCTCGCTACTGTCAATCACAGCCAGTGAGCCAATAAAGAGAGAGAGGAGGTGGGGATGAGATCCACTCTGTGTGTGAATGGATGGATACACTGGGCAAGGGCACAGTAGTGAGTCTGACTGGTGCCCCCATAGCAAGAGGCTTGCTACGGGGGCACTAGGCAGGAGGGAGGGGCCTAGAGTGCCGATGGGGAACCTGAGACGAGGAGGATCGGGGCTGCTCTGTGCAAAACCGTGGCCGATCACAACAAAAGAAACTGAATGAATCTGTTTCATTCAGTAAAATGCTTGCTTACAGCAATGAAATTCAATGCTATAAGCAATCACAATGTGTAAAAAAAACAAAACGCTGATCGCTTCCCCAGAGTGCTACAATATTACAATGGTAACATTATATTGCTCTGGTTACAGTGTCTAAACAAATAAAAATAAAAACTTTAAAAAAAAAAAATACTGTCACCAGTCAGTGTCCCTAAACACCATCACACCAGTTATATTACGATGCTGTAATGCACTGGTGAAAATATGTAAAAAAAAATAATTAAAAAAAAAATAATATAATTTTTATTGAACTCCAATAAAGGGCAAGACCCCATCATTACAACAATATGAAGATAATTTAGATTGTTTTATTACAATCTGAACTACATGAATACAATGAACATAATTTATCGCATTATTCATTGGTACAAGACGTAACACAAATTGCAATTGGCTAGCTCATTAGCAACTAGCGTAATATCAGTGCTAAAACAAAATGCACTGTTACTGTACTAATGACACTGGTAGGGAAGGGGTTATCAGGGGTGATCAAAGGGTTAAGCGTGCCCCTAGGGGGTGCCTAATTGTGGGGGATGTGCTTTCACTAAAGGAAAACAGAGATCCATGTTTCTGCTTAGGAGAAATACAAGATCTCCATTTTTCCCTCTGGCAGAACGGCGATCTGCCTTGTTTATACAGGCAGACCTCTGTTCTGCCTCTCCTCAGAATGATCAGCGGGTCCCGGTGAACAAGAGCTTTACGCTTAAGGGCCACCCTGCCACAGTATATGTACATGGGGTGCTCCTTAAAGCAGAGTTCTAACCGTTTCTGTGTTTATTAGAAGTCAGCAGCTACAAAAAGAGTGTAGCTGTTGACTCTTAAACACACACTTACCTGTCCCACGATCCAGGGATACGGCCATCCGAAGCCTCGGTTCTCTCCCCTGCCTCTCCTCGTTGCCGGCATCACTAGTGTGGGCACCCAACTGTAAGCCCAGGTTCACACTATAATGCGCTGCGGACCGCACAGGAGCGCTGTGCGTCCCTGTTCACCGTTTCAGGGACGAATTAGGGCCGATTCTATGCCTGAATTCGGCCCTGAAAAGCAGCCAAAGACGCACAGCGTTTTTGTGCAGTGCGCACCGCAGCCGCCCCGGAGATATGTGAACCGGCTCCATAGGGAGCCAGTCACATTCTCCTGCTATGCGAATTAGATGTGCGGAAACGCACATCTAATTCGCATAGGTGTGAATCCGGGCTTACAGCTTGCGGCTTCACAGCCGGGTACGCGTTGCGCTGCGTGTTCTGAATGGCCAGGCAATCTTCTGGAACATGTGATTTTGCGAAAGCAAAAGTGCAAACCGGGTACCTGTCAAAACTAGGTACCTGCTCACCCCCCCCCCAAAAAAAAATGATATATCAAATTTGGCATCTAAGGAGTCCTTTACCACCTCATTACAGGGCACTTTCACCCCCCCTCCTGCCCAGGCCATTTTTCAGCGCTGTTGCACTTTGAATGACAATTGCGCGGTCATGCAACACTGTACCCAAAACAAATTCATAATCATTTACTTCAAACAAATATAGCTTTCTTTTGGTAGTATTTAATCACTGCTGGCTTTTTTTCTTAGTTTCTGTCAGTAAATTTTGTAAGTAACTAATTTTTCTCCTTCACTAATGTGTACTGATGAGGCGGCACTGATGAGGCCGCATTAATATGCCACACTGGTGGGCACGGATAGGCACTGGAGGCTTTACTGTAATCAGGGCACTGATGAACAGCGCCCCGATTACCTATCCGGTATGGATGAGCTCAGGCGTGTTCGCAGACAGCACGTGCAGAGCCCGCCAGGAAGTCCGCACTGCACAGCGCTAATCACAAGCAGTGAGACATTGTCCCGATGTGCGGCAGCAGAGATCGGGAAAGGTCTCACAGCTTGTGATTAGCGCTGTGCAGTGCCGACTTCCTGGCGGGCTTTGCACGTACTGTTTGCGAACACTCCTGAGCTCACCCTTACTGTCCGGGTGTCCCCTGCGAGGAGATGCCACTGATCGGCTCTCTTCGCCACACACTCTGTCAGTGCGAGGCGATGAGAGCCGTTTACCAACACTTCTGCATTTACATGTGACCGGCTGTGATTGGACACAGCCGATCACATGGTAAAAGAGCCGAGTCCTAGGGTCTTTACAGAGATCAGGGTTATGCCGTGTCCTAGCGGCCGCTCTGGCGCGACGTCATAGGACGTCCACCCAGAACGAGAGCCACACCCATCCTCCATCATTTGACGGTGGGCGGGCGGCAAGTGGTTAAAACGTAAGTTCCACTTCACTTCCTGTCCCATAGCAAAGACAGGGGGAGAGAAAATCCCTCCAAAGTGTGAAACATTCCTGATTGTCCCCATTGGAAGATTTCCCCTCTATTTCTGTTCACAGACAGAAGGAAAAACCTGACAGGGGTTCTAATCCCTATCCAGTCTATCCAAAACTAAAGAAAAAGTTTCCTATCAGTTCTTTTCTTACCACTATTATAAGACCGAGCGCTTTACGTCACTTGCCATTCTAAATATCATGACAGATGACATGTAGGCTCCTGTCACATGGCTCACCACGTATGCTACATTATTTTTTACAGGTGTGGCAAGAAAGAGCTCTGTAGGTAAGTAGTAAGAGACAGTAATAACCTAGCAATAAGGATCTATACTGCATGCACTGTCACCATAACATCCTAGATTACTTCCTCCCTAGGATACAAACAAGGAGTCCTCCATGAAAACAACGCTCCCAGGCCACACACTATGTACTCTACTCCGTCACACATCACGGTCCGTACATTTAAAACGTGTGCTCGGTGCCTGACAGGAAAGATACACAGGAAGTAGCCCGTGCCAGGTCGGCGGACAGCCCCCTACCCACCATACCTCTGTGCCGGGTCTCCGTCCCTCCGCTCTATCACACTTCCCAGCACAGACTGCGGGACTTCCGTATCGGGAGAGGTCACGTGACCGCTTACGATAGAACTGGGCCCGAAATCGTCCAATTGAATGGCCGCAGGTGTGTTCGCGCCATCTTTGTTAAGGGTAGACTACTTATAGATTAGCATGATGTTCTGATAGTTTCGTTTCTGATATCCCTGTAACCTGAGGGCGATACCTGTAGTTTTTTTTTACCGTTTTGTATTGAGCTTGGTATGAAATAGTGAGCCTTGTATGGCGGCAGTATTGGCCTGGGATGGCGGTGCAGACTGAAAGTGAAAGCTGTGCTATGTGAGGAATGGAAAGGGGGTGTGTGCTGTGCTTCCTGTTATCAGACTTGTGGTGAGCTCTGCTTCCAGTAATGAACTAGTCACAATTCTTCCACTAATGATGGAACTATTCACAATTCTTCAACTAATGATGAAACTATTCACAATTCTTCCACTAATGATGGAACTATTCATAATTCTTCCACTAATGATGAAACTATTCACAATTCTTCCACTAATGATGAAACTATTCACAATTCTTCCACTAATGATGAAACTATTCATAATTCTTCCACTAATGATGAAACTATTCACAATTATTCCACTAATGATGAAACTATTCACAATTCTTCCACTAATGATGGAACTATTCACAATTCTTCCACTAATGATGGAACTATTCACAATTCTTCCACTAATGATGGGACTATTCACAATTCTTCCACTAATGATGGAACTATTCATAATTCTTCCACTAATGATGGAACTATTCACAATTCCTCCACTAATGATGGAACTATTCACAATTCTTCTACTAATGATGGAACTATTCTCAATTCCTCCACTAATGATGGAACTATTCACAATTCTTCAACTAATGATGAAACTATTCACAATTCTTCCACTAATGATGTAACTATTCATAATTCTTCCACTAATGATGAAACTATTCACAATTCTTCCACTAATGATGGAACAATTCACAATTCTTCCACTAGTGATGAAACTATTCACAATTCTTCCACTAATAATGGAACTATTCACAATTCTTCCATTAATGATGGAACTATTCACAATTCTTCCACTAATGATGGGACTTTTCACAATTGCTCCACTAATGATGTGACTATTCATAATTCTTCCACTAATGATGGAACTATTCATAATTCTTCCACTAATGATGTGACTATTCATAATCCTTCCACTAATGATGGAACTATTCACAATTCTTCCACTAATGATGGAACTAGTCACAATTCTTCCACTAATGATGGAACTATTCATAATTCTTCCACTAATGATGGAACTAGTCACAATTCTTCCACTAATGATGTAACTATTCACAATTCTTCCACTAATGATGGAACTATTCACAGTTCTTCCACTAGTGATGGAACTATTCACAATTTCTCCACTAATGATGAAACTATTCACAATTCTTCCACTAGTGATGGAACTATTCACAATTCCTCCACGAATGATGGAACTATTCACAATTCTTCCACTAATGATGGAACTATTCACAATTCTTCCACTAATGATGGGACTAGTCACAATTCTTCTACTAATGATGGAACTATTCTCAATTCCTCCACTAATGATGGAACTATTCGCAATTCTTCAACTAATGATGAAACTATTCACAATTCTTCCACTAATGATGGAACTATTCATAATTCTTCCACTAATGATGAAACTATTCACAATTCTTCCACTAATGATGGAACTATTCACAATTCTTCCACTAATGATGAAACTATTCACAATTCTTCCACTAATAATGGAACTATTCACAATTCTTCCATTAATGATGGAACTATTCACAATTCTTCCACTAATGATGGGACTATTCACAATTCCTCCACTAATGATGTGACTATTCATAATTCTTCCACTAATGATGGAACTATTCATAATTCTTCCACTAATGATGTGACTATTCATAATCTTTCCACTAATGATGGAACTATTCACAATTCTTCCACTAATGATGGAACTAGTCACAATTCTTCCACTAATGATGGAACTATTCATAATTCTTCCACTAATGATGGAACTAGTCACAATTCTTCCACTAATGATGGAACTATTCACAATTCTTCCACTAATGATGTAACTATTCACAATTCTTCCACTAGTGATGGAACTATTCACAATTTCTCCACTAATGAAGAAACTATTCACAATTCTTCCACTACTGATGGAACTATTCACAATTCCTCCACAAATGATGGAACTATTCACAATTCTTCCACTAATGATGGAACTATTCACAATTCTTCCACTAATGATGGGACTATTCACAATTCATCCACTAATGATGGAACTATTCATAATTCTTCCACTAATGATGGAACTATTCACAATTCCTCCACTAATGATGGAACTATTCACAATTCTTCTACTAATGATGGAACTATTCACAATTCTTCCACTAATGATGGAACTAGTCACAATTCTTCCACTAATGATGGAACTATTCACAATTCCTCCACTAATGATGGAACTATTCACAATTGTTCCACTATTGATGGAACTATTCACAATTCTTCCACTAATGATGGGACTAGTCACAATTCTTCCACTAATGATGGAACTATTCACAATTCTTCCACTAATGATGGAACTATTCATAATTCTTCCACTAATGATGGAACTATTCACAATTCTTCCATTAATGATGGAACTATTCACAATTCTTCCACTAATGATGGGACTATTCACAATTCCTCCACTAATGATGTGACTATTCACAATTCTTCCACTAATGATGGAACTATTCACAATTCTTCCACTAATGATGAAACTATTCACAATTCTTCCACTGATGATGGAACTATTCACAATTCTTCCATTAATGATGGAACTATTCACAATTCTTCCACTAATGATGGGACTATTCACAATTCCTCCACTAATGATGTGACTATTCATAATTCTTACACTAGTGATGGAACTATTCATAATTCTTCCACTAATGATGTGACTATTCATAATCCTTCCACTAATGATGGAACTATTCACAATTCCTCCACTAATGATGGAACTATTCACAATTCTTCTACTAATGATGGAACTATTCACAATTCCTCCACTAATGATGGAACTATTCATAATTCTTCCACTAATGATGGGACTAGTCACAAATCTTCCACTAATGATGGAACTAGTCACAATTCTTCCACTATTGATGAAACTATTTACAATTCTTCCACTAATGATGGAACTATTCACAATTCTTCCACTAGTGATGGAACTATTCACAATTCCTCCACTAATGATGGAACTATTCACAATTCTTCCCCTAGTGATGGAACTATTCACAATTCTTCCACTAATGATGGAATTATTCACTATTCTTCCACTAATGATGGGGCTATTCACAATTCTTCCACTAATGATGGAACTATTCATAATTCTTCCACTAATGATTGAACTATTCACAATTCCTCCACTAATGATGGAACTATTCACAATTCTTCTACTAATGATGGAACTATTCTCAATTCCTCCACTAATGATGGAACTATTCACAATTCTTCAACTAATGATGAAACTATTCACAATTCTTCCACTAATGATGTAACTATTCATAATTCTTCCACTAATGATGAAACTATTCACAATTCTTCCACTAATGATGGAACAATTCACAATTCTTCCACTAATGATGAAACTATTCACAATTCTTCCACTAATAATGGAACTATTCACAATTCTTCCATTAATGATGGAACTATTCACAATTCTTCCACTAATGATGGGACTTTTCACAATTCCTCCACTAATGATGTGACTATTCATAATTCTTCCACTAATGATGGAACTATTCATAATTCTTCCACTAATGATGTGACTATTCATAATCCTTCCACTAATGATGGAACTATTCACAATTCTTCCACTAATGATGGAACTAGTCACAATTCTTCCACTAATGATGGAACTATTCATAATTCTTCCACTAATGATGGAACTAGTCACAATTCTTCCACTAATGATGGAACTATTCACAATTCTTCCACTAATGATGGAACTATTCACAATTCTTCCACTAGTGATGGAACTATTCACAATTTATCCACTAATGATGAAACTATTCACAATTCTTCCACTAGTGATGGAACTATTCACAATTCCTCCACGAATGATGGAACTATTCACAATTCTTCCACTAATGATGGAACTATTCACAATTCTTCCACTAATGATGGGACTAGTCACAATTCTTCTACTAATGACGGAACTATTCTCAATTCCTCCACTAATGATGGAACTATTCACAATTCTTCAACTAATGATGAAACTATTCACAATTCTTCCACTAATGATGGAACTATTCATAATTCTTCCACTAATGATGAAACTATTCACAATTCTTCCACTAATGATGGAACTATTCACAATTCTTCCACTAATGATGAAACTATTCACAATTCTTCCACTAACAATGGAACTATTCACAATTCTTCCATTAATGATGGAACTATTCACAATTCTTCCACTAATGATGGGACTATTCACAATTCCTCCACTAATGATGTGACTATTCATAATTCTTCCACTAATGATGGAACTATTCATAATTCTTCCACTAATGATGTGACTATTCATAATCCTTCCACTAATGATGGAACTATCCACAATTCTTCCACTAATGATGGAACTAGTCACAATTCTTCCACTAATGATGGAACTATTCATAATTCTTCCACTAATGATGGAACTAGTCACAATTCTTCCACTAATGATGGAACTATTCACAATTCTTCCACTAATGATGGAACTATTCACAATTCTTCCACTAGTGATGGAACTATTCACAATTTCTCCACTAATGAAGAAACTATTCACAATTCTTCCACTAGTGATGGAACTATTCACAATTCCTCCACAAATGATGGAACTATTCACAATTCTTCCACTAATGATGGAACTATTCACAATTCTTCCATTAATGATGGGACTATTCACAATCTCTCCACTAATGATGTGTGACTATTCATAATTCTTCCACTAATGATGAAACTATTCACAATTCTTCCACTAATGATGGAACTATTCACAATTCTTCCACTAATGATGGAACTATTCACAATTCTTCCATTAATGATGGGACTATTCACAATCCCTCCACTAATGATGTGTGACTATTCATAATTCTTCCACTAATGATGGAACTATTCATAATTCTTCCACTAATGATGTGACTATTCATAATCCTTCCACTAATGATGGAACTATTCACAATTCTTCCACTAATGATGGAACTAGTCACAATTAATCCACTAATGATGGAACTATTCACAATTCCTCCACAAATGATGGAACTATTCATAATTCTTCCACTAATGATGGTACTAGTCACAATTCTTCCACTAATGATGGAACTAGTCAAAATTCTTCAACTAATGATGGAACTATTCACAATTCCTCCACTAATGATGGAACTATTCATAATTCTTCCACTAATGATGTGACTATTCATAATCCTTCCACTAATGATGGAACTATTCACAATTCTTCCACTAATGATGGAACTAGTCACAATTCTTCCACTAATGATGGAACTATTCACAATTCCTCCACTAATGATGGAACTATTCATAATTCTTCCACTAATGATGGGACTAGTCACAATTCTTCCACTAATGATGGAACTAGTCACAATTCTTCCACTAATGATGAAACTATTTACAATTCTTCCACTAATGATGGAACTATTCACAATTCTTCCACTAGTGATGGAACTATTCACAATTCCTCCACTAATGATGGAACTATTCACAATTCTTCCCCTAGTGATGGAACTATTCACAATTCTTCCACTAATGATGGAACTATTCACAATTCTTCCACTAATGATGGGACTATTCACAATTCTTCCACTAATGATGGAACTATTCATAATTCTTCCACTAATGATGGAACTATTCACAATTCCTCCACTAATGATGGAACTATTCACAATTCTTCTACTAATGATGGAACTATTCTCAATTCCTCCACTAATGATGGAACTATTCACAATTCTTCAACTAATGATGAAACTATTCACAATTCTTCCACTAATGATGTAACTATTCATAATTCTTCCACTAATGATGAAACTATTCACAATTCTTCCACTAATGATGGAACAATTCACAATTCTTCCACTAATGATGAAACTATTCACAATTCTTCCACTAATAATGGAACTATTCACAATTCTTCCATTAATGATGGAACTATTCACAATTCTTCCACTAATGATGGGACTTTTCACAATTGCTCCACTAATGATGTGACTATTCATAATTCTTCCACTAATGATGGAACTATTCATAATTCTTCCACTAATGATGTGACTATTCATAATCCTTCCACTAATGATGGAACTATTCACAATTCTTCCACTAATGATGGAACTAGTCACAATTCTTCCACTAATGATGGAACTATTCATAATTCTTCCACTAATGATGGAACTAGTCACAATTCTTCCACTAATGATGGAACTATTCACAATTCTTCCACTAATGATGGAACTATTCACAATTCTTCCACTAGTGATGGAACTATTCACAATTTATCCACTAATGATGAAACTATTCACAATTCTTCCACTAGTGATGGAACTATTCACAATTCCTCCACGAATGATGGAACTATTCACAATTCTTCCACTAATGATGGAACTATTCACAATTCTTCCACTAATGATGGGACTAGTCACAATTCTTCTACTAATGACGGAACTATTCTCAATTCCTCCACTAATGATGGAACTATTCACAATTCTTCAACTAATGATGAAACTATTCACAATTCTTCCACTAATGATGGAACTATTCATAATTCTTCCACTAATGATGAAACTATTCACAATTCTTCCACTAATGATGGAACTATTCACAATTCTTCCACTAATGATGAAACTATTCACAATTCTTCCACTAATAATGGAACTATTCACAATTCTTCCATTAATGATGGAACTATTCACAATTCTTCCACTAATGATGGGACTATTCACAATTCCTCCACTAATGATGTGACTATTCATAATTCTTCCACTAATGATGGAACTATTCATAATTCTTCCACTAATGATGTGACTATTCATAATCCTTCCACTAATGATGGAACTATTCACAATTCTTCCACTAATGATGGAACTAGTCACAATTCTTCCACTAATGATGGAACTATTCATAATTCTTCCACTAATGATGGAACTAGTCACAATTCTTCCACTAATGATGGAACTATTCACAATTCTTCCACTAATGATGGAACTATTCACAATTCTTCCACTAGTGATGGAACTATTCACAATTTCTCCACTAATGAAGAAACTATTCACAATTCTTCCACTAGTGATGGAACTATTCACAATTCCTCCACAAATGATGGAACTATTCACAATTCTTCCACTAATGATGGAACTATTCACAATTCTTCCATTAATGATGGGACTATTCACAATCTCTCCACTAATGATGTGTGACTATTCATAATTCTTCCACTAATGATGAAACTATTCACAATTCTTCCACTAATGATGGAACTATTCACAATTCTTCCACTAATGATGGAACTATTCACAATTCTTCCATTAATGATGGGACTATTCACAATCCCTCCACTAATGATGTGTGACTATTCATAATTCTTCCACTAATGATGGAACTATTCATAATTCTTCCACTAATGATGTGACTATTCATAATCCTTCCACTAATGATGGAACTATTCACAATTCTTCCACTAATGATGGAACTAGTCACAATTATTCCACTAATGATGGAACTATTCACAATTCCTCCACAAATGATGGAACTATTCATAATTCTTCCACTAATGATGGTACTAGTCACAATTCTTCCACTAATGATGGAACTAGTCAAAATTCTTCAACTAATGATGGAACTATTCACAATTCCTCCACTAATGATGGAACTATTCATAATTCTTCCACTAATGATGTGACTATTCATAATCCTTCCACTAATGATGGAACTATTCACAATTCTTCCACTAATGATGGAACTAGTCACAATTCTTCCACTAATGATGGAACTATTCACAATTCCTCCACTAATGATGGAACTATTCATAATTCTTCCACTAATGATGGGACTAGTCACAATTCTTCCACTAATGATGGAACTAGTCACAATTCTTCCACTAATGATGAAACTATTTACAATTCTTCCACTAATGATGGAACTATTCACAATTCTTCCACTAGTGATGGAACTATTCACAATTCCTCCACTAATGATGGAACTATTCACAATTCTTCCCCTAGTGATGGAACTATTCACAATTCTTCCACTAATGATGGAACTATTCACAATTCTTCCACTAATGATGGGACTATTCACAATTCTTCCACTAATGATGGAACTATTCATAATTCTTCCACTAATGATGGAACTATTCACAATTCCTCCACTAATGATGGAACTATTCACAATTCTTCTACTAATGATGGAACTATTCTCAATTCCTCCACTAATGATGGAACTATTCACAATTCTTCAACTAATGATGAAACTATTCACAATTCTTCCACTAATGATGTAACTATTCATAATTCTTCCACTAATGATGAAACTATTCACAATTCTTCCACTAATGATGGAACAATTCACAATTCTTCCACTAATGATGAAACTATTCACAATTCTTCCATTAATAATGGAACTATTCACAATTCTTCCATTAATGATGGAACTATTCACAATTCTTCCACTAATGATGGGACTTTTCACAATTGCTCCACTAATGATGTGACTATTCATAATTCTTCCACTAATGATGGAACTATTCATAATTCTTCCACTAATGATGTGACTATTCATAATCCTTCCACTAATGATGGAACTATTCACAATTCTTCCACTAATGATGGAACTAGTCACAATTCTTCCACTAATGATGGAACTATTCATAATTCTTCCACTAATGATGGAACTAGTCACAATTCTTCCACTAATGATGTAACTATTCACAATTCTTCCACTAATGATGGAACTATTCACAATTCTTCCACTAGTGATGGAACTATTCACAATTTCTCCACTAATGATGAAACTATTCACAATTCTTCCACTAGTGATGGAACTATTCACAATTCCTCCACGAATGATGGAACTATTCACAATTCTTCCACTAATGATGGAACTATTCACAATTCTTCCACTAATGATGGGACTAGTCACAATTCTTCTACTAATGATGGAACTATTCTCAATTCCTCCACTAATGATGGAACTATTCGCAATTCTTCAACTAATGATGAAACTATTCACAATTCTTCCACTAATGATGGAACTATTCATAATTCTTCCACTAATGATGAAACTATTCACAATTCTTCCACTAATGATGGAACTATTCACAATTCTTCCACTAATGATGAAACTATTCACAATTCTTCCACTAATAATGGAACTATTCACAATTCTTCCATTAATGATGGAACTATTCACAATTCTTCCACTAATGATGGGACTATTCACAATTCCTCCACTAATGATGTGACTATTCATAATTCTTCCACTAATGATGGAACTATTCATAATTCTTCCACTAATGATGTGACTATTCATAATCCTTCCACTAATGATGGAACTATTCACAATTCTTCCACTAATGATGGAACTAGTCACAATTCTTCCACTAATGATGGAACTATTCACAATTCTTCCACTAGTGATGGAACTATTCACAATTTCTCCACTAATGAAGAAACTATTCACAATTCTTCCACTACTGATGGAACTATTCACAATTCCTCCACAAATGATGGAACTATTCACAATTCTTCCACTAATGATGGAACTATTCACAATTCTTCCACTAATGATGGGACTATTCACAATTCATCCACTAATGATGGAACTATTCATAATTCTTCCACTAATGATGGAACTATTCACAATTCCTCCACTAATGATGGAACTATTCACAATTCTTCTACTAATGATGGAACTATTCACAATTCTTCCACTAATGATGGAACTAGTCACAATTCTTCCACTAATGATGGAACTATTCACAATTCCTCCACTAATGATGGAACTATTCACAATTGTTCCACTATTGATGGAACTATTCACAATTCTTCCACTAATGATGGGACTAGTCACAATTCTTCCACTAATGATGGAACTATTCACAATTCTTCCACTAATGATGGAACTATTCATAATTCTTCCACTAATGATGGAACTATTCACAATTCTTCCATTAATGATGGAACTATTCACAATTCTTCCACTAATGATGGGACTATTCACAATTCCTCCACTAATGATGTGACTATTCACAATTCTTCCACTAATGATGGAACTATTCACAATTCTTCCACTAATGATGAAACTATTCACAATTCTTCCACTGATGATGGAACTATTCACAATTCTTCCATTAATGATGGAACTATTCACAATTCTTCCACTAATGATGGGACTATTCACAATTCCTCCACTAATGATGTGACTATTCATAATTCTTACACTAGTGATGGAACTATTCATAATTCTTCCACTAATGATGTGACTATTCATAATCCTTCCACTAATGATGGAACTATTCACAATTCCTCCACTAATGATGGAACTATTCACAATTCTTCAACTAATGATGGAACTATTCACAATTCCTCCACTAATGATGGAACTATTCATAATTCTTCCACTAATGATGGAACTAGTCACAATTCTTCCACTAATGATGGAACTATTCACAATTCCTCCACTAATGATGGAACTATTCATAATTCTTCCACTAATGATGTGACTATTCATAATCCTTCCACTAATGATGGAACTATTCACAATTCTTCCACTAATGATGGAACTAGTCACAATTCTTCCACTAATGATGGAACTATTCACAATTCCTCCACTAATGATGGAACTATTCATAATTCTTCCACTAATGATGGGACTAGTCACAATTCTTCCACTAATGATGGAACTAGTCACAATTCTTCCACTAATGATGAAACTATTTACAATTCTTCCACTAATGATGGAACTATTCACAATTCTTCCACTAGTGATGGAACTATTCACAATTCCTCCACTAATGATGGAACTATTCACAATTCTTCCCCTAGTGATGGAACTATTCACAATTCTTCCACTAATGATGGAACTATTCACAATTCTTCCACTAATGATGGGACTATTCACAATTCTTCCACTAATGATGGAACTATTCATAATTCTTCCACTAATGATGGACCTATTCACAATTCCTCCACTAATGATGGAACTATTCACAATTCTTCTACTAATGATGGAACTATTCTCAATTCCTCCACTAATGATGGAACTATTCACAATTCTTCAACTAATGATGAAACTATTCACAATTCTTCCACTAATGATGTAACTATTCATAATTCTTCCACTAATGATGAAACTATTCACAATTCTTCCACTAATGATGGAACAATTCACAATTCTTCCACTAATGATGAAACTATTCACAATTCTTCCACTAATAATGGAACTATTCACAATTCTTCCATTAATGATGGAACTATTCACAATTCTTCCACTAATGATGGGACTTTTCACAATTGCTCCACTAATGATGTGACTATTCATAATTCTTCCACTAATGATGGAACTATTCATAATTCTTCCACTAATGATGTGACTATTCATAATCCTTCCACTAATGATGGAACTATTCACAATTCTTCCACTAATGATGGAACTAGTCACAATTCTTCCACTAATGATGGAACTATTCATAATTCTTCCACTAATGATGGAACTAGTCACAATTCTTCCACTAATGATGTAACTATTCACAATTCTTCCACTAATGATGGAACTATTCACAATTCTTCCACTAGTGATGGAACTATTCACAATTTCTCCACTAATGATGAAACTATTCACAATTCTTCCACTAGTGATGGAACTATTCACAATTCCTCCACGAATGATGGAACTATTCACAATTCTTCCACTAATGATGGAACTATTCACAATTCTTCCACTAATGATGGGACTAGTCACAATTCTTCTACTAATGATGGAACTATTCTCAATTCCTCCACTAATGATGGAACTATTCGCAATTCTTCAACTAATGATGAAACTATTCACAATTCTTCCACTAATGATGGAACTATTCATAATTCTTCCACTAATGATGAAACTATTCACAATTCTTCCACTAATGATGGAACTATTCACAATTCTTCCACTAATGATGAAACTATTCACAATTCTTCCACTAATAATGGAACTATTCACAATTCTTCCATTAATGATGGAACTATTCACAATTCTTCCACTAATGATGGGACTATTCACAATTCCTCCACTAATGATGTGACTATTCATAATTCTTCCACTAATGATGGAACTATTCATAATTCTTCCACTAATGATGTGACTATTCATAATCCTTCCACTAATGATGGAACCATTCACAATTCTTCCACTAATGATGGAACTAGTCACAATTCTTCCACTAATGATGGAACTATTCATAATTCTTCCACTAATGATGGAACTAGTCACAATTCTTCCACTAATGATGGAACTATTCACAATTCTTCCACTAATGATGGAACTATTCACAATTCTTCCACTAGTGATGGAACTATTCACAATTTCTCCACTAATGAAGAAACTATTCACAATTCTTCCACTAGTGATGGAACTATTCACAATTCCTCCACAAATGATGGAACTATTCACAATTCTTCCACTAATGATGGAACTATTCACAATTCTTCCACTAATGATGGGACTATTCACAATTCATCCACTAATTATGGAACTATTCATAATTCTTCCACTAATGATGGAACTATTCACAATTCCTCCACTAATGATGGAACTATTCACAATTCTTCTACTAATGATGGAACTATTCACAATTCTTCCACTAATGATGGAACTAGTCACAATTCTTCCACTAATGATGGAACTATTCACAATTCCTCCACTAATGATGGAACTATTCACAATTGTTCCACTATTGATGGAACTATTCACAATTCTTCCACTAATGATGGGACTAGTCACAATTCTTCCACTAATGATGGAACTATTCACAATTCTTCCACTAATGATGGAACTATTCATAATTCTTCCACTAATGATGGAACTATTCACAATTCTTCCATTAATGATGGAACTATTCACAATTCTTCCACTAATGATGGGACTATTCACAATTCCTCCACTAATGATGTGACTATTCACAATTCTTCCACTAATGATGGAACTATTCACAATTCTTCCACTAATGATGAAACTATTCACAATTCTTCCACTGATGATGGAACTATTCACAATTCTTCCATTAATGATGGAACTATTCACAATTCTTCCACTAATGATGGGACTATTCACAATTCCTCCACTAATGATGTGACTATTCATAATTCTTACACTAGTGATGGAACTATTCATAATTCTTCCACTAATGATGTGACTATTCATAATCCTTCCACTAATGATGGAACTATTCACAATTCCTCCACTAATGATGGAACTATTCACAATTCTTCTACTAATGATGGAACTATTCACAATTCCTCCACTAATGATGGAACTATTCATAATTCTTCCACTAATGATGGGACTAGTCACACATCTTCCACTAATGATGGAACTAGTCACAATTCTTCCACTATTGATGAAACTATTTACAATTCTTCCACTAATGATGGAACTATTCACAATTCTTCCACTAGTGATGGAACTATTCACAATTCCTCCACTAATGATGGAACTATTCACAATTCTTCCCCTAGTGATGGAACTATTCACAATTCTTCCACTAATGATGGAATTATTCACTATTCTTCCACTAATGATGGGACTATTCACAATTCTTCCACTAATGATGGAACTATTCATAATTCTTCCACTAATGATTGAACTATTCACAATTCCTCCACTAATGATGGAACTATTCACAATTCTTCTACTAATGATGGAACTATTCTCAATTCCTCCACTAATGATGGAACTATTCACAATTCTTCAACTAATGATGAAACTATTCACAATTCTTCCACTAATGATGTAACTATTCATAATTCTTCCACTAATGATGAAACTATTCACAATTCTTCCACTAATGATGGAACAATTCACAATTCTTCCACTAATGATGAAACTATTCACAATTCTTCCACTAATAATGGAACTATTCACAATTCTTCCATTAATGATGGAACTATTCACAATTCTTCCACTAATGATGGGACTTTTCACAATTCCTCCACTAATGATGTGACTATTCATAATTCTTCCACTAATGATGGAACTATTCATAATTCTTCCACTAATGATGTGACTATTCATAATCCTTCCACTAATGATGGAACTATTCACAATTCTTCCACTAATGATGGAACTAGTCACAATTCTTCCAATAATGATGGAACTATTCATAATTCTTCCACTAATGATGGAACTAGTCACAATTCTTCCACTAATGATGGAACTATTCACAATTCTTCCACTAATGATGGAACTATTCACAATTCTTCCACTAGTGATGGAACTATTCACAATTTATCCACTATTGATGAAACTATTCACAATTCTTCCACTAGTGATGGAACTATTCACAATTCCTCCACGAATGATGGAACTATTCACAATTCTTCCACTAATGATGGAACTATTCACAATTCTTCCACTAATGATGGGACTAGTCACAATTCTTCTACTAATGACGGAACTATTCTCAATTCCTCCACTAATGATGGAACTATTCACAATTCTTCAACTAATGATGAAACTATTCACAATTCTTCCACTAATGATGGAACTATTCATAATTCTTCCACTAATGATGAAACTATTCACAATTCTTCCACTAATGATGGAACTATTCACAATTCTTCCACTAATGATGAAACTATTCACAATTCTTCCACTAATAATGGAACTATTCACAATTCTTCCATTAATGATGGAACTATTCACAATTCTTCCACTAATGATGGGACTATTCACAATTCCTCCACTAATGATGTGACTATTCATAATTCTTCCACTAATGATGGAACTATTCATAATTCTTCCACTAATGATGTGACTATTCATAATCCTTCCACTAATGATGGAACTATTCACAATTCTTCCACTAATGATGGAACTAGTCACAATTCTTCCACTAATGATGGAACTATTCATAATTCTTCCACTAATGATGGAACTAGTCACAATTCTTCCACTAATGATGGAACTATTCACAATTCTTCCACTAATGATGGAACTATTCACAATTCTTCCACTAGTGATGGAACTATTCACAATTTCTCCACTAATGAAGAAACTATTCACAATTCTTCCACTAGTGATGGAACTATTCACAATTCCTCCACAAATGATGGAACTATTCACAATTCTTCCACTAATGATGGAACTATTCACAATTCTTCCATTAATGATGGGACTATTCACAATCTCTCCACTAATGATGTGTGACTATTCATAATTCTTCCACTAATGATGAAACTATTCACAATTCTTCCACTAATGATGGAACTATTCACAATTCTTCCACTAATGATGGAACTATTCACAATTCTTCCATTAATGATGGGACTATTCACAATCCCTCCACTAATGATGTGTGACTGTTCATAATTCTTCCACTAATGATGGAACTATTCATAATTCTTCCACTAATGATGTGACTATTCATAATCCTTCCACTAATGATGGAACTATTCACAATTCTTCCACTAATGATGGAACTAGTCACAATTATTGCACTAATGATGGAACTATTCACAATTCCTCCACTAATGATGGAACTATTCATAATTCTTCCACTAATGATGGTACTAGTCACAATTCTTCCACTAATGATGGAACTAGTCACAATTCTTCCACTAATGATGGAACTATTTACAATTATTCCACTAATGATGGAACTATTCACACTTCTTCCACTAATGATGGAACTATTCACAATTCTTCCACTAGTGATGGAACTATTCACAATTCCTCCACTAATGATGGAACTATTCACAATTCTTCCACTAGTGATGGAACTATTCACAATTCCTCCACTAATGATGGAACTATTCACAATTCTTCCACTAATGATGGAACTATTCACAATTCTTCCACTAATGATGGAACTATTCACAAGTCCTCCACTAATGATGGAACTATTCACAATTCTTCCACTAATGATGGAACTATTCACAATTCTTCCACTAATGATGACACTATTCACAATTCTTCCACTAATGATGGAACTATTCATAATTCTTCCACTAATGATGGAACTATTCACAATTCCTCCACTAATGATGGAACTATTCACAATTCTTCTACTAATGATGGAACTATTCTCAATTCCTCCACTAATGATGGAACTATTCACAATTCTTCAACTAATGATGAAACTATTCACAATTCTTCCACTAATGATGGAACTATTCATAATTCTTCCACTAATGATGAAACTATTCACAATTCTTCCAGTAATGATGGAATTATTCACAATTCTTCCACTATTGATGGAACTATTCACAATTCTTCCATTAATGATGGAACTATTCACAATTCCTCCACTAATGATGGAACTATTCACAATTCTTCCACTAATGATGGAACTATTCACAATTCTTCCACTAATGATGGAACTATTCACAAGTCCTCCACTAATGATGGAACTATTCACAATTCTTCCACTAATGATGGAACTATTCACAATTCTTCCACTAATGATGACACTATTCACAATTCTTCCACTAATGATGAAACTATTCACAATTCTTCCACTGATGATGGAACTATTCACAATTCTTCCATTAATGATGGAACTATTCACAATTCTTCCACTAATGATGGGACTATTCACAATTCCTCCACTAATGATGTGACTATTCATAATTCTTACACTAGTGATGGAACTATTCATAATTCTTCCACTAATGATGTGACTATTCATAATCCTTCCACTAATGATGGAACTATTCACAATTCCTCCACTAATGATGGAACTATTCACAATTCTTCAACTAATGATGGAACTATTCACAATTCCTCCACTAATGATGGAACTATTCATAATTCTTCCACTAATGATGGAACTAGTCACAATTCTTCCACTAATGATGGAACTATTCACAATTCCTCCACTAATGATGGAACTATTCATAATTCTTCCACTAATGATGTGACTATTCATAATCCTTCCACTAATGATGGAACTATTCACAATTCTTCCACTAATGATGGAACTAGTCACAATTCTTCCACTAATGATGGAACTATTCACAATTCCTCCACTAATGATGGAACTATTCATAATTCTTCCACTAATGATGGGACTAGTCACAATTCTTCCACTAATGATGGAACTAGTCACAATTCTTCCACTAATGATGAAACTATTTACAATTCTTCCACTAATGATGGAACTATTCACAATTCTTCCACTAGTGATGGAACTATTCACAATTCCTCCACTAATGATGGAACTATTCACAATTCTTCCCTTAGTGATGGAACTATTCACAATTCTTCCACTAATGATGGAACTATTCACAATTCTTCCACTAATGATGGGACTATTCACAATTCTTCCACTAATGATGGAACTATTCATAATTCTTCCACTAATGATGGACCTATTCACAATTCCTCCACTAATGATGGAACTATTCACAATTCTTCTACTAATGATGGAACTATTCTCAATTCCTCCACTAATGATGGAACTATTCACAATTCTTCAACTAATGATGAAACTATTCACAATTCTTCCACTAATGATGTAACTATTCATAATTCTTCCACTAATGATGAAACTATTCACAATTCTTCCACTAATGATGGAACAATTCACAATTCTTCCACTAATGATGAAACTATTCACAATTCTTCCACTAATAATGGAACTATTCACAATTCTTCCATTAATGATGGAACTATTCACAATTCTTCCACTAATGATGGGACTTTTCACAATTGCTCCACTAATGATGTGACTATTCATAATTCTTCCACTAATGATGGAACTATTCATAATTCTTCCACTAATGATGTGACTATTCATAATCCTTCCACTAATGATGGAACTATTCACAATTCTTCCACTAATGATGGAACTAGTCACAATTCTTCCACTAATGATGGAACTATTCATAATTCTTCCACTAATGATGGAACTAGTCACAATTCTTCCACTAATGATGTAACTATTCACAATTCTTCCACTAATGATGGAACTATTCACAATTCTTCCACTAGTGATGGAACTATTCACAATTTCTCCACTAATGATGAAACTATTCACAATTCTTCCACTAGTGATGGAACTATTCACAATTCCTCCACGAATGATGGAACTATTCACAATTCTTCCACTAATGATGGAACTATTCACAATTCTTCCACTAATGATGGGACTAGTCACAATTCTTCTACTAATGATGGAACTATTCTCAATTCCTCCACTAATGATGGAACTATTCGCAATTCTTCAACTAATGATGAAACTATTCACAATTCTTCCACTAATGATGGAACTATTCATAATTCTTCCACTAATGATGAAACTATTCACAATTCTTCCACTAATGATGGAACTATTCACAATTCTTCCACTAATGATGAAACTATTCACAATTCTTCCACTAATAATGGAACTATTCACAATTCTTCCATTAATGATGGAACTATTCACAATTCTTCCACTAATGATGGGACTATTCACAATTCCTCCACTAATGATGTGACTATTCATAATTCTTCCACTAATGATGGAACTATTCATAATTCTTCCACTAATGATGTGACTATTCATAATCCTTCCACTAATGATGGAACCATTCACAATTCTTCCACTAATGATGGAACTAGTCACAATTCTTCCACTAATGATGGAACTATTCATAATTCTTCCACTAATGATGGAACTAGTCACAATTCTTCCACTAATGATGGAACTATTCACAATTCTTCCACTAATGATGGAACTATTCACAATTCTTCCACTAGTGATGGAACTATTCACAATTTCTCCACTAATGAAGAAACTATTCACAATTCTTCCACTAGTGATGGAACTATTCACAATTCCTCCACAAATGATGGAACTATTCACAATTCTTCCACTAATGATGGAACTATTCACAATTCTTCCACTAATGATGGGACTATTCACAATTCATCCACTAATTATGGAACTATTCATAATTCTTCCACTAATGATGGAACTATTCACAATTCCTCCACTAATGATGGAACTATTCACAATTCTTCTACTAATGATGGAACTATTCACAATTCTTCCACTAATGATGGAACTAGTCACAATTCTTCCACTAATGATGGAACTATTCACAATTCCTCCACTAATGATGGAACTATTCACAATTGTTCCACTATTGATGGAACTATTCACAATTCTTCCACTAATGATGGGACTAGTCACAATTCTTCCACTAATGATGGAACTATTCACAATTCTTCCACTAATGATGGAACTATTCATAATTCTTCCACTAATGATGGAACTATTCACAATTCTTCCATTAATGATGGAACTATTCACAATTCTTCCACTAATGATGGGACTATTCACAATTCCTCCACTAATGATGTGACTATTCACAATTCTTCCACTAATGATGGAACTATTCACAATTCTTCCACTAATGATGAAACTATTCACAATTCTTCCACTGATGATGGAACTATTCACAATTCTTCCATTAATGATGGAACTATTCACAATTCTTCCACTAATGATGGGACTATTCACAATTCCTCCACTAATGATGTGACTATTCATAATTCTTACACTAGTGATGGAACTATTCATAATTCTTCCACTAATGATGTGACTATTCATAATCCTTCCACTAATGATGGAACTATTCACAATTCCTCCACTAATGATGGAACTATTCACAATTCTTCTACTAATGATGGAACTATTCACAATTCCTCCACTAATGATGGAACTATTCATAATTCTTCCACTAATGATGGGACTAGTCACAAATCTTCCACTAATGATGGAACTAGTCACAATTCTTCCACTATTGATGAAACTATTTACAATTCTTCCACTAATGATGGAACTATTCACAATTCTTCCACTAGTGATGGAACTATTCACAATTCCTCCACTAATGATGGAACTATTCACAATTCTTCCCCTAGTGATGGAACTATTCACAATTCTTCCACTAATGATGGAATTATTCACTATTCTTCCACTAATGATGGGACTATTCACAATTCTTCCACTAATGATGGAACTATTCATAATTCTTCCACTAATGATTGAACTATTCACAATTCCTCCACTAATGATGGAACTATTCACAATTCTTCTACTAATGATGGAACTATTCTCAATTCCTCCACTAATGATGGAACTATTCACAATTCTTCAACTAATGATGAAACTATTCACAATTCTTCCACTAATGATGTAACTATTCATAATTCTTCCACTAATGATGAAACTATTCACAATTCTTCCACTAATGATGGAACAATTCACAATTCTTCCACTAATGATGAAACTATTCACAATTCTTCCACTAATAATGGAACTATTCACAATTCTTCCATTAATGATGGAACTATTCACAATTCTTCCACTAATGATGGGACTTTTCACAATTCCTCCACTAATGATGTGACTATTCATAATTCTTCCACTAATGATGGAACTATTCATAATTCTTCCACTAATGATGTGACTATTCATAATCCTTCCACTAATGATGGAACTATTCACAATTCTTCCACTAATGATGGAACTAGTCACAATTCTTCCAATAATGATGGAACTATTCATAATTCTTCCACTAATGATGGAACTAGTCACAATTCTTCCACTAATGATGGAACTATTCACAATTCTTCCACTAATGATGGAACTATTCACAATTCTTCCACTAGTGATGGAACTATTCACAATTTATCCACTAATGATGAAACTATTCACAATTCTTCCACTAGTGATGGAACTATTCACAATTCCTCCACGAATGATGGAACTATTCACAATTCTTCCACTAATGATGGAACTATTCACAATTCTTCCACTAATGATGGGACTAGTCACAATTCTTCTACTAATGACGGAACTATTCTCAATTCCTCCACTAATGATGGAACTATTCACAATTCTTCAACTAATGATGAAACTATTCACAATTCTTCCACTAATGATGGAACTATTCATAATTCTTCCACTAATGATGAAACTATTCACAATTCTTCCACTAATGATGGAACTATTCACAATTCTTCCACTAATGATGAAACTATTCACAATTCTTCCACTAATAATGGAACTATTCACAATTCTTCCATTAATAATGGAACTATTCACAATTCTTCCACTAATGATGGGACTATTCACAATTCCTCCACTAATGATGTGACTATTCATAATTCTTCCACTAATGATGGAACTATTCATAATTCTTCCACTAATGATGTGACTATTCATAATCCTTCCACTAATGATGGAACTATTCACAATTCTTCCACTAATGATGGAACTAGTCACAATTCTTCCACTAATGATGGAACTATTCATAATTCTTCCACTAATGATGGAACTAGTCACAATTCTTCCACTAATGATGGAACTATTCACAATTCTTCCACTAATGATGGAACTATTCACAATTCTTCCACTAGTGATGGAACTATTCACAATTTCTCCACTAATGAAGAAACTATTCACAATTCTTCCACTAGTGATGGAACTATTCACAATTCCTCCACAAATGATGGAACTATTCACAATTCTTCCACTAATGATGGAACTATTCACAATTCTTCCATTAATGATGGGACTATTCACAATCTCTCCACTAATGATGTGTGACTATTCATAATTCTTCCACTAATGATGAAACTATTCACAATTCTTCCACTAATGATGGAACTATTCACAATTCTTCCACTAATGATGGAACTATTCACAATTCTTCCATTAATGATGGGACTATTCACAATCCCTCCACTAATGATGTGTGACTATTCATAATTCTTCCACTAATGATGGAACTATTCATAATTCTTCCACTAATGATGTGACTATTCATAATCCTTCCACTAATGATGGAACTATTCACAATTCTTCCACTAATGATGGAACTAGTCACAATTATTGCACTAATGATGGAACTATTCACAATTCCTCCACTAATGATGGAACTATTCATAATTCTTCCACTAATGATGGTACTAGTCACAATTCTTCCACTAATGATGGAACTAGTCACAATTCTTCCACTAATGATGGAACTATTTACAATTATTCCACTAATGATGGAACTATTCACACTTCTTCCACTAATGATGGAACTATTCACAATTCTTCCACTAGTGATGGAACTATTCACAATTCCTCCACTAATGATGGAACTATTCACAATTCTTCCACTAGTGATGGAACTATTCACAATTCCTCCACTAATGATGGAACTATTCACAATTCTTCCACTAATGATGGAACTATTCACAATTCTTCCACTAATGATGGAACTATTCACAAGTCCTCCACTAATGATGGAACTATTCACAATTCTTCCACTAATGATGGAACTATTCACAATTCTTCCACTAATGATGACACTATTCACAATTCTTCCACTAATGATGGAACTATTCATAATTCTTCCACTAATGATGGAACTATTCACAATTCCTCCACTAATGATGGAACTATTCACAATTCTTCTACTAATGATGGAACTATTCTCAATTCCTCCACTAATGATGGAACTATTCACAATTCTTCAACTAATGATGAAACTATTCACAATTCTTCCACTAATGATGGAACTATTCATAATTCTTCCACTAATGATGAAACTATTCACAATTCTTCCAGTAATGATGGAATTATTCACAATTCTTCCACTATTGATGGAACTATTCACAATTCTTCCATTAATGATGGAACTATTCACAATTCCTCCACTAATGATGGAACTATTCACAATTCTTCCACTAATGATGGAACTATTCACAATTCTTCCACTAATGATGGAACTATTCACAATTCCTCTACTAATGATGGAACTATTCACAATTCTTCCACTAATGATGGAACTATTCACAATTCTTCCACTAATGATGACACTATTCACAATTCTTCCACTAATGATGGAACTATTCATAATTCTTCCACTAATGATGGAACTATTCACAATTCCTCCACTAATGATGGAACTATTCACAATTCTTCTACTAATGATGGAACTATTCTCAATTCCTCCACTAATGATGGAACTATTCACAATTCTTCAACTAATGATGAAACTATTCACAATTCTTCCACTAATGATGGAACTATTCATAATTCTTCCACTAATGATGAAACTATTCACAATTCTTCCACTAATGATGGAATTATTCACAATTCTTCCACTGATGATGGAACTATTCACAATTCTTCCATTAATGATGGAACTATTCACAATTCTTCCACTAATGATGGGACTATTCACAATTCCTCCACTAATGATGTGACTATTCACAATTCTTCCACTAATGATGGAACTATTCACAATTCTTCCACTAATGATGAAACTATTCACAATTCTTCCACTGATGATGGAACTATTCACAATTCTTCCATTAATGATGGAACTATTCACAATTCTTCCACTAATGATGGAACTATTCACAATTCTTCCATTAATGATGGGACTATTCACAATCTCTCCACTAATGATGTGTGACTATTCATAATTCTTCCACTAATGATGAAACTATTTACAATTCTTCCACTAATGATGGAACTATTCACAATTCTTCCACTAATGATGGAACTATTCACAATTCTTCCATTAATGATGGGACTATTCACAATCCCTCCACTAATGATGTGTGACTATTCATAATTCTTCCACTAATGATGGAACTATTCATAATTCTTCCACTAATGATGTGACTATTCATAATCCTTCCACTAATGATGGAACTATTCACAATTCTTCCACTAATGATGGAACTAGTCACAATTATTGCACTAATGATGGAACTATTCACAATTCCTCCACTAATGATGGAACTATTCATAATTCTTCCACTAATGATGGTACTAGTCACAATTCTTCCACTAATGATGGAACTAGTCACAATTCTTCCACTAATGATGGAACTATTTACAATTATTCCACTAATGATGGAACTATTCACACTTCTTCCACTAATGATGGAACTATTCACAATTCTTCCACTAGTGATGGAACTATTCACAATTCCTCCACTAATGATGGAACTATTCACAATTCTTCCACTAGTGATGGAACTATTCACAATTCCTCCACTAATGATGGAACTATTCACAATTCTTCCACTAATGATGGAACTATTCACAATTCTTCCACTAATGATGGAACTATTCACAAGTCCTCCACTAATGATGGAACTATTCACAATTCTTCCACTAATGATGGAACTATTCACAATTCTTCCACTAATGATGACACTATTCACAATTCTTCCACTAATGATGGAACTATTCATAATTCTTCCACTAATGATGAAACTATTCACAATTCTTCCACTAATGATGGAACTATTCACAATTCTTCCACTAATGATGAAACTATTCACAATTCTTCCACTAATAATGGAACTATTCACAATTCTTCCATTAATGATGGAACTATTCACAATTCTTCCACTAATGATGGGACTATTCACAATTCCTCCACTAATGATGTGACTATTCATAATTCTTCCACTAATGATGGAACTATTCATAATTCTTCCACTAATGATGTGACTATTCATAATCCTTCCACTAATGATGGAACTATTCACAATTCTTCCACTAATGATGGAACTAGTCACAATTCTTCCACTAATGATGGAACTATTCATAATTCTTCCACTAATGATGGAACTAGTCACAATTCTTCCACTAATGATGGAACTATTCACAATTCTTCCACTAATGATGGAACTATTCACAATTCTTCCACTAGTGATGGAACTATTCACAATTTCTCCACTAATGAAGAAACTATTCACAATTCTTCCACTACTGATGGAACTATTCACAATTCCTCCACAAATGATGGAACTATTCACAATTCTTCCACTAATGATGGAACTATTCACAATTCTTCCACTAATGATGGGACTATTCACAATTCATCCACTAATGATGGAACTATTCATAATTCTTCCACTAATGATGGAACTATTCACAATTCCTCCACTAATGATGGAACTATTCACAATTCTTCTACTAATGATGGAACTATTCACAATTCTTCCACTAATGATGGAACTAGTCACAATTCTTCCACTAATGATGGAACTATTCACAATTCCTCCACTAATGATGGAACTATTCACAATTGTTCCACTATTGATGGAACTATTCACAATTCTTCCACTAATGATGGGACTAGTCACAATTCTTCCACTAATGATGGAACTATTCACAATTCTTCCACTAATGATGGAACTATTCATAATTCTTCCACTAATGATGGAACTATTCACAATTCTTCCATTAATGATGGAACTATTCACAATTCTTCCACTAATGATGGGACTATTCACAATTCCTCCACTAATGATGTGACTATTCACAATTCTTCCACTAATGATGGAACTATTCACAATTCTTCCACTAATGATGAAACTATTCACAATTCTTCCACTGATGATGGAACTATTCACAATTCTTCCATTAATGATGGAACTATTCACAATTCTTCCACTAATGATGGGACTATTCACAATTCCTCCACTAATGATGTGACTATTCATAATTCTTACACTAGTGATGGAACTATTCATAATTCTTCCACTAATGATGTGACTATTCATAATCCTTCCACTAATGATGGAACTATTCACAATTCCTCCACTAATGATGGAACTATTCACAATTCTTCAACTAATGATGGAACTATTCACAATTCCTCCACTAATGATGGAACTATTCATAATTCTTCCACTAATGATGGAACTAGTCACAATTCTTCCACTAATGATGGAACTATTCACAATTCCTCCACTAATGATGGAACTATTCATAATTCTTCCACTAATGATGTGACTATTCATAATCCTTCCACTAATGATGGAACTATTCACAATTCTTCCACTAATGATGGAACTAGTCACAATTCTTCCACTAATGATGGAACTATTCACAATTCCTCCACTAATGATGGAACTATTCATAATTCTTCCACTAATGATGGGACTAGTCACAATTCTTCCACTAATGATGGAACTAGTCACAATTCTTCCACTAATGATGAAACTATTTACAATTCTTCCACTAATGATGGAACTATTCACAATTCTTCCACTAGTGATGGAACTATTCACAATTCCTCCACTAATGATGGAACTATTCACAATTCTTCCCCTAGTGATGGAACTATTCACAATTCTTCCACTAATGATGGAACTATTCACAATTCTTCCACTAATGATGGGACTATTCACAATTCTTCCACTAATGATGGAACTATTCATAATTCTTCCACTAATGATGGACCTATTCACAATTCCTCCACTAATGATGGAACTATTCACAATTCTTCTACTAATGATGGAACTATTCTCAATTCCTCCACTAATGATGGAACTATTCACAATTCTTCAACTAATGATGAAACTATTCACAATTCTTCCACTAATGATGTAACTATTCATAATTCTTCCACTAATGATGAAACTATTCACAATTCTTCCACTAATGATGGAACAATTCACAATTCTTCCACTAATGATGAAACTATTCACAATTCTTCCACTAATAATGGAACTATTCACAATTCTTCCATTAATGATGGAACTATTCACAATTCTTCCACTAATGATGGGACTTTTCACAATTGCTCCACTAATGATGTGACTATTCATAATTCTTCCACTAATGATGGAACTATTCATAATTCTTCCACTAATGATGTGACTATTCATAATCCTTCCACTAATGATGGAACTATTCACAATTCTTCCACTAATGATGGAACTAGTCACAATTCTTCCACTAATGATGGAACTATTCATAATTCTTCCACTAATGATGGAACTAGTCACAATTCTTCCACTAATGATGTAACTATTCACAATTCTTCCACTAATGATGGAACTATTCACAATTCTTCCACTAGTGATAGAACTATTCACAATTTCTCCACTAATGATGAAACTATTCACAATTCTTCCACTAGTGATGGAACTATTCACAATTCCTCCACGAATGATGGAACTATTCACAATTCTTCCACTAATGATGGAACTATTCACAATTCTTCCACTAATGATGGGACTAGTCACAATTCTTCTACTAATGATGGAACTATTCTCAATTCCTCCACTAATGATGGAACTATTCGCAATTCTTCAACTAATGATGAAACTATTCACAATTCTTCCACTAATGATGGAACTATTCATAATTCTTCCACTAATGATGAAACTATTCACAATTCTTCCACTAATGATGGAACTATTCACAATTCTTCCACTAATGATGAAACTATTCACAATTCTTCCACTAATAATGGAACTATTCACAATTCTTCCATTAATGATGGAACTATTCACAATTCTTCCACTAATGATGGGACTATTCACAATTCCTCCACTAATGATGTGACTATTCATAATTCTTCCACTAATGATGGAACTATTCATAATTCTTCCACTAATGATGTGACTATTCATAATCCTTCCACTAATGATGGAACCATTCACAATTCTTCCACTAATGATGGAACTAGTCACAATTCTTCCACTAATGATGGAACTATTCATAATTCTTCCACTAATGATGGAACTAGTCACAATTCTTCCACTAATGATGGAACTATTCACAATTCTTCCACTAATGATGGAACTATTCACAATTCTTCCACTAGTGATGGAACTATTCACAATTTCTCCACTAATGAAGAAACTATTCACAATTCTTCCACTAGTGATGGAACTATTCACAATTCCTCCACAAATGATGGAACTATTCACAATTCTTCCACTAATGATGGAACTATTCACAATTCTTCCACTAATGATGGGACTATTCACAATTCATCCACTAATTATGGAACTATTCATAATTCTTCCACTAATGATGGAACTATTCACAATTCCTCCACTAATGATGGAACTATTCACAATTCTTCTACTAATGATGGAACTATTCACAATTCTTCCACTAATGATGGAACTAGTCACAATTCTTCCACTAATGATGGAACTATTCACAATTCCTCCACTAATGATGGAACTATTCACAATTGTTCCACTATTGATGGAACTATTCACAATTCTTCCACTAATGATGGGACTAGTCACAATTCTTCCACTAATGATGGAACTATTCACAATTCTTCCACTAATGATGGAACTATTCATAATTCTTCCACTAATGATGGAACTATTCACAATTCTTCCATTAATGATGGAACTATTCACAATTCTTCCACTAATGATGGGACTATTCACAATTCCTCCACTAATGATGTGACTATTCACAATTCTTCCACTAATGATGGAACTATTCACAATTCTTCCACTAATGATGAAACTATTCACAATTCTTCCACTGATGATGGAACTATTCACAATTCTTCCATTAATGATGGAACTATTCACAATTCTTCCACTAATGATGGGACTATTCACAATTCCTCCACTAATGATGTGACTATTCATAATTCTTACACTAGTGATGGAACTATTCATAATTCTTCCACTAATGATGTGACTATTCATAATCCTTCCACTAATGATGGAACTATTCACAATTCCTCCACTAATGATGGAACTATTCACAATTCTTCTACTAATGATGGAACTATTCACAATTCCTCCACTAATGATGGAACTATTCATAATTCTTCCACTAATGATGGGACTAGTCACACATCTTCCACTAATGATGGAACTAGTCACAATTCTTCCACTATTGATGAAACTATTTACAATTCTTCCACTAATGATGGAACTATTCACAATTCTTCCACTAGTGATGGAACTATTCACAATTCCTCCACTAATGATGGAACTATTCACAATTCTTCCCCTAGTGATGGAACTATTCACAATTCTTCCACTAATGATGGAATTATTCACTATTCTTCCACTAATGATGGGACTATTCACAATTCTTCCACTAATGATGGAACTATTCATAATTCTTCCACTAATGATTGAACTATTCACAATTCCTCCACTAATGATGGAACTATTCACAATTCTTCTACTAATGATGGAACTATTCTCAATTCCTCCACTAATGATGGAACTATTCACAATTCTTCAACTAATGATGAAACTATTCACAATTCTTCCACTAATGATGTAACTATTCATAATTCTTCCACTAATGATGAAACTATTCACAATTCTTCCACTAATGATGGAACAATTCACAATTCTTCCACTAATGATGAAACTATTCACAATTCTTCCACTAATAATGGAACTATTCACAATTCTTCCATTAATGATGGAACTATTCACAATTCTTCCACTAATGATGGGACTTTTCACAATTCCTCCACTAATGATGTGACTATTCATAATTCTTCCACTAATGATGGAACTATTCATAATTCTTCCACTAATGATGTGACTATTCATAATCCTTCCACTAATGATGGAACTATTCACAATTCTTCCACTAATGATGGAACTAGTCACAATTCTTCCAATAATGATGGAACTATTCATAATTCTTCCACTAATGATGGAACTAGTCACAATTCTTCCACTAATGATGGAACTATTCACAATTCTTCCACTAATGATGGAACTATTCACAATTCTTCCACTAGTGATGGAACTATTCACAATTTATCCACTATTGATGAAACTATTCACAATTCTTCCACTAGTGATGGAACTATTCACAATTCCTCCACGAATGATGGAACTATTCACAATTCTTCCACTAATGATGGAACTATTCACAATTCTTCCACTAATGATGGGACTAGTCACAATTCTTCTACTAATGACGGAACTATTCTCAATTCCTCCACTAATGATGGAACTATTCACAATTCTTCAACTAATGATGAAACTATTCACAATTCTTCCACTAATGATGGAACTATTCATAATTCTTCCACTAATGATGAAACTATTCACAATTCTTCCACTAATGATGGAACTATTCACAATTCTTCCACTAATGATGAAACTATTCACAATTCTTCCACTAATAATGGAACTATTCACAATTCTTCCATTAATGATGGAACTATTCACAATTCTTCCACTAATGATGGGACTATTCACAATTCCTCCACTAATGATGTGACTATTCATAATTCTTCCACTAATGATGGAACTATTCATAATTCTTCCACTAATGATGTGACTATTCATAATCCTTCCACTAATGATGGAACTATTCACAATTCTTCCACTAATGATGGAACTAGTCACAATTCTTCCACTAATGATGGAACTATTCATAATTCTTCCACTAATGATGGAACTAGTCACAATTCTTCCACTAATGATGGAACTATTCACAATTCTTCCACTAATGATGGAACTATTCACAATTCTTCCACTAGTGATGGAACTATTCACAATTTCTCCACTAATGAAGAAACTATTCACAATTCTTCCACTAGTGATGGAACTATTCACAATTCCTCCACAAATGATGGAACTATTCACAATTCTTCCACTAATGATGGAACTATTCACAATTCTTCCATTAATGATGGGACTATTCACAATCTCTCCACTAATGATGTGTGACTATTCATAATTCTTCCACTAATGATGAAACTATTCACAATTCTTCCACTAATGATGGAACTATTCACAATTCTTCCACTAATGATGGAACTATTCACAATTCTTCCATTAATGATGGGACTATTCACAATCCCTCCACTAATGATGTGTGACTATTCATAATTCTTCCACTAATGATGGAACTATTCATAATTCTTCCACTAATGATGTGACTATTCATAATCCTTCCACTAATGATGGAACTATTCACAATTCTTCCACTAATGATGGAACTAGTCACAATTATTGCACTAATGATGGAACTATTCACAATTCCTCCACTAATGATGGAACTATTCATAATTCTTCCACTAATGATGGTACTAGTCACAATTCTTCCACTAATGATGGAACTAGTCACAATTCTTCCACTAATGATGGAACTATTTACAATTATTCCACTAATGATGGAACTATTCACACTTCTTCCACTAATGATGGAACTATTCACAATTCTTCCACTAGTGATGGAACTATTCACAATTCCTCCACTAATGATGGAACTATTCACAATTCTTCCACTAGTGATGGAACTATTCACAATTCCTCCACTAATGATGGAACTATTCACAATTCTTCCACTAATGATGGAACTATTCACAATTCTTCCACTAATGATGGAACTATTCACAAGTCCTCCACTAATGATGGAACTATTCACAATTCTTCCACTAATGATGGAACTATTCACAATTCTTCCACTAATGATGACACTATTCACAATTCTTCCACTAATGATGGAACTATTCATAATTCTTCCACTAATGATGGAACTATTCACAATTCCTCCACTAATGATGGAACTATTCACAATTCTTCTACTAATGATGGAACTATTCTCAATTCCTCCACTAATGATGGAACTATTCACAATTCTTCAACTAATGATGAAACTATTCACAATTCTTCCACTAATGATGGAACTATTCATAATTCTTCCACTAATGATGAAACTATTCACAATTCTTCCAGTAATGATGGAATTATTCACAATTCTTCCACTATTGATGGAACTATTCACAATTCTTCCATTAATGATGGAACTATTCACAATTCCTCCACTAATGATGGAACTATTCACAATTCTTCCACTAATGATGGAACTATTCACAATTCTTCCACTAATGATGGAACTATTCACAAGTCCTCCACTAATGATGGAACTATTCACAATTCTTCCACTAATGATGGAACTATTCACAATTCTTCCACTAATGATGACACTATTCACAATTCTTCCACTAATGATGAAACTATTCACAATTCTTCCACTGATGATGGAACTATTCACAATTCTTCCATTAATGATGGAACTATTCACAATTCTTCCACTAATGATGGGACTATTCACAATTCCTCCACTAATGATGTGACTATTCATAATTCTTACACTAGTGATGGAACTATTCATAATTCTTCCACTAATGATGTGACTATTCATAATCCTTCCACTAATGATGGAACTATTCACAATTCCTCCACTAATGATGGAACTATTCACAATTCTTCAACTAATGATGGAACTATTCACAATTCCTCCACTAATGATGGAACTATTCATAATTCTTCCACTAATGATGGAACTAGTCACAATTCTTCCACTAATGATGGAACTATTCACAATTCCTCCACTAATGATGGAACTATTCATAATTCTTCCACTAATGATGTGACTATTCATAATCCTTCCACTAATGATGGAACTATTCACAATTCTTCCACTAATGATGGAACTAGTCACAATTCTTCCACTAATGATGGAACTATTCACAATTCCTCCACTAATGATGGAACTATTCATAATTCTTCCACTAATGATGGGACTAGTCACAATTCTTCCACTAATGATGGAACTAGTCACAATTCTTCCACTAATGATGAAACTATTTACAATTCTTCCACTAATGATGGAACTATTCACAATTCTTCCACTAGTGATGGAACTATTCACAATTCCTCCACTAATGATGGAACTATTCACAATTCTTCCCCTAGTGATGGAACTATTCACAATTCTTCCACTAATGATGGAACTATTCACAATTCTTCCACTAATGATGGGACTATTCACAATTCTTCCACTAATGATGGAACTATTCATAATTCTTCCACTAATGATGGACCTATTCACAATTCCTCCACTAATGATGGAACTATTCACAATTCTTCTACTAATGATGGAACTATTCTCAATTCCTCCACTAATGATGGAACTATTCACAATTCTTCAACTAATGATGAAACTATTCACAATTCTTCCACTAATGATGTAACTATTCATAATTCTTCCACTAATGATGAAACTATTCACAATTCTTCCACTAATGATGGAACAATTCACAATTCTTCCACTAATGATGAAACTATTCACAATTCTTCCACTAATAATGGAACTATTCACAATTCTTCCATTAATGATGGAACTATTCACAATTCTTCCACTAATGATGGGACTTTTCACAATTGCTCCACTAATGATGTGACTATTCATAATTCTTCCACTAATGATGGAACTATTCATAATTCTTCCACTAATGATGTGACTATTCATAATCCTTCCACTAATGATGGAACTATTCACAATTCTTCCACTAATGATGGAACTAGTCACAATTCTTCCACTAATGATGGAACTATTCATAATTCTTCCACTAATGATGGAACTAGTCACAATTCTTCCACTAATGATGTAACTATTCACAATTCTTCCACTAATGATGGAACTATTCACAATTCTTCCACTAGTGATGGAACTATTCACAATTTCTCCACTAATGATGAAACTATTCACAATTCTTCCACTAGTGATGGAACTATTCACAATTCCTCCACGAATGATGGAACTATTCACAATTCTTCCACTAATGATGGAACTATTCACAATTCTTCCACTAATGATGGGACTAGTCACAATTCTTCTACTAATGATGGAACTATTCTCAATTCCTCCACTAATGATGGAACTATTCGCAATTCTTCAACTAATGATGAAACTATTCACAATTCTTCCACTAATGATGGAACTATTCATAATTCTTCCACTAATGATGAAACTATTCACAATTCTTCCACTAATGATGGAACTATTCACAATTCTTCCACTAATGATGAAACTATTCACAATTCTTCCACTAATAATGGAACTATTCACAATTCTTCCATTAATGATGGAACTATTCACAATTCTTCCACTAATGATGGGACTATTCACAATTCCTCCACTAATGATGTGACTATTCATAATTCTTCCACTAATGATGGAACTATTCATAATTCTTCCACTAATGATGTGACTATTCATAATCCTTCCACTAATGATGGAACCATTCACAATTCTTCCACTAATGATGGAACTAGTCACAATTCTTCCACTAATGATGGAACTATTCATAATTCTTCCACTAATGATGGAACTAGTCACAATTCTTCCACTAATGATGGAACTATTCACAATTCTTCCACTAATGATGGAACTATTCACAATTCTTCCACTAGTGATGGAACTATTCACAATTTCTCCACTAATGAAGAAACTATTCACAATTCTTCCACTAGTGATGGAACTATTCACAATTCCTCCACAAATGATGGAACTATTCACAATTCTTCCACTAATGATGGAACTATTCACAATTCTTCCACTAATGATGGGACTATTCACAATTCATCCACTAATTATGGAACTATTCATAATTCTTCCACTAATGATGGAACTATTCACAATTCCTCCACTAATGATGGAACTATTCACAATTCTTCTACTAATGATGGAACTATTCACAATTCTTCCACTAATGATGGAACTAGTCACAATTCTTCCACTAATGATGGAACTATTCACAATTCCTCCACTAATGATGGAACTATTCACAATTGTTCCACTATTGATGGAACTATTCACAATTCTTCCACTAATGATGGGACTAGTCACAATTCTTCCACTAATGATGGAACTATTCACAATTCTTCCACTAATGATGGAACTATTCATAATTCTTCCACTAATGATGGAACTATTCACAATTCTTCCATTAATGATGGAACTATTCACAATTCTTCCACTAATGATGGGACTATTCACAATTCCTCCACTAATGATGTGACTATTCACAATTCTTCCACTAATGATGGAACTATTCACAATTCTTCCACTAATGATGAAACTATTCACAATTCTTCCACTGATGATGGAACTATTCACAATTCTTCCATTAATGATGGAACTATTCACAATTCTTCCACTAATGATGGGACTATTCACAATTCCTCCACTAATGATGTGACTATTCATAATTCTTACACTAGTGATGGAACTATTCATAATTCTTCCACTAATGATGTGACTATTCATAATCCTTCCACTAATGATGGAACTATTCACAATTCCTCCACTAATGATGGAACTATTCACAATTCTTCTACTAATGATGGAACTATTCACAATTCCTCCACTAATGATGGAACTATTCATAATTCTTCCACTAATGATGGGACTAGTCACAAATCTTCCACTAATGATGGAACTAGTCACAATTCTTCCACTATTGATGAAACTATTTACAATTCTTCCACTAATGATGGAACTATTCACAATTCTTCCACTAGTGATGGAACTATTCACAATTCCTCCACTAATGATGGAACTATTCACAATTCTTCCCCTAGTGATGGAACTATTCACAATTCTTCCACTAATGATGGAATTATTCACTATTCTTCCACTAATGATGGGACTATTCACAATTCTTCCACTAATGATGGAACTATTCATAATTCTTCCACTAATGATTGAACTATTCACAATTCCTCCACTAATGATGGAACTATTCACAATTCTTCTACTAATGATGGAACTATTCTCAATTCCTCCACTAATGATGGAACTATTCACAATTCTTCAACTAATGATGAAACTATTCACAATTCTTCCACTAATGATGTAACTATTCATAATTCTTCCACTAATGATGAAACTATTCACAATTCTTCCACTAATGATGGAACAATTCACAATTCTTCCACTAATGATGAAACTATTCACAATTCTTCCACTAATAATGGAACTATTCACAATTCTTCCATTAATGATGGAACTATTCACAATTCTTCCACTAATGATGGGACTTTTCACAATTCCTCCACTAATGATGTGACTATTCATAATTCTTCCACTAATGATGGAACTATTCATAATTCTTCCACTAATGATGTGACTATTCATAATCCTTCCACTAATGATGGAACTATTCACAATTCTTCCACTAATGATGGAACTAGTCACAATTCTTCCAATAATGATGGAACTATTCATAATTCTTCCACTAATGATGGAACTAGTCACAATTCTTCCACTAATGATGGAACTATTCACAATTCTTCCACTAATGATGGAACTATTCACAATTCTTCCACTAGTGATGGAACTATTCACAATTTATCCACTAATGATGAAACTATTCACAATTCTTCCACTAGTGATGGAACTATTCACAATTCCTCCACGAATGATGGAACTATTCACAATTCTTCCACTAATGATGGAACTATTCACAATTCTTCCACTAATGATGGGACTAGTCACAATTCTTCTACTAATGACGGAACTATTCTCAATTCCTCCACTAATGATGGAACTATTCACAATTCTTCAACTAATGATGAAACTATTCACAATTCTTCCACTAATGATGGAACTATTCATAATTCTTCCACTAATGATGAAACTATTCACAATTCTTCCACTAATGATGGAACTATTCACAATTCTTCCACTAATGATGAAACTATTCACAATTCTTCCACTAATAATGGAACTATTCACAATTCTTCCATTAATAATGGAACTATTCACAATTCTTCCACTAATGATGGGACTATTCACAATTCCTCCACTAATGATGTGACTATTCATAATTCTTCCACTAATGATGGAACTATTCATAATTCTTCCACTAATGATGTGACTATTCATAATCCTTCCACTAATGATGGAACTATTCACAATTCTTCCACTAATGATGGAACTAGTCACAATTCTTCCACTAATGATGGAACTATTCATAATTCTTCCACTAATGATGGAACTAGTCACAATTCTTCCACTAATGATGGAACTATTCACAATTCTTCCACTAATGATGGAACTATTCACAATTCTTCCACTAGTGATGGAACTATTCACAATTTCTCCACTAATGAAGAAACTATTCACAATTCTTCCACTAGTGATGGAACTATTCACAATTCCTCCACAAATGATGGAACTATTCACAATTCTTCCACTAATGATGGAACTATTCACAATTCTTCCATTAATGATGGGACTATTCACAATCTCTCCACTAATGATGTGTGACTATTCATAATTCTTCCACTAATGATGAAACTATTCACAATTCTTCCACTAATGATGGAACTATTCACAATTCTTCCACTAATGATGGAACTATTCACAATTCTTCCATTAATGATGGGACTATTCACAATCCCTCCACTAATGATGTGTGACTATTCATAATTCTTCCACTAATGATGGAACTATTCATAATTCTTCCACTAATGATGTGACTATTCATAATCCTTCCACTAATGATGGAACTATTCACAATTCTTCCACTAATGATGGAACTAGTCACAATTATTGCACTAATGATGGAACTATTCACAATTCCTCCACTAATGATGGAACTATTCATAATTCTTCCACTAATGATGGTACTAGTCACAATTCTTCCACTAATGATGGAACTAGTCACAATTCTTCCACTAATGATGGAACTATTTACAATTATTCCACTAATGATGGAACTATTCACACTTCTTCCACTAATGATGGAACTATTCACAATTCTTCCACTAGTGATGGAACTATTCACAATTCCTCCACTAATGATGGAACTATTCACAATTCTTCCACTAGTGATGGAACTATTCACAATTCCTCCACTAATGATGGAACTATTCACAATTCTTCCACTAATGATGGAACTATTCACAATTCTTCCACTAATGATGGAACTATTCACAAGTCCTCCACTAATGATGGAACTATTCACAATTCTTCCACTAATGATGGAACTATTCACAATTCTTCCACTAATGATGACACTATTCACAATTCTTCCACTAATGATGGAACTATTCATAATTCTTCCACTAATGATGGAACTATTCACAATTCCTCCACTAATGATGGAACTATTCACAATTCTTCTACTAATGATGGAACTATTCTCAATTCCTCCACTAATGATGGAACTATTCACAATTCTTCCACTAATGATGGGACTAGTCACAATTCTTCCACTAATGATGGAACTAGTCACAATTCTTCCACTAATGATGAAACTATTTACAATTCTTCCACTAATGATGGAACTATTCACAATTCTTCCACTAGTGATGGAACTATTCACAATTCCTCCACTAATGATGGAACTATTCACAATTCTTCCCCTAGTGATGGAACTATTCACAATTCTTCCACTAATGATGGAACTATTCACAATTCTTCCACTAATGATGGGACTATTCACAATTCTTCCACTAATGATGGAACTATTCATAATTCTTCCACTAATGATGGACCTATTCACAATTCCTCCACTAATGATGGAACTATTCACAATTCTTCTACTAATGATGGAACTATTCTCAATTCCTCCACTAATGATGGAACTATTCACAATTCTTCAACTAATGATGAAACTATTCACAATTCTTCCACTAATGATGTAACTATTCATAATTCTTCCACTAATGATGAAACTATTCACAATTCTTCCACTAATGATGGAACAATTCACAATTCTTCCACTAATGATGAAACTATTCACAATTCTTCCACTAATAATGGAACTATTCACAATTCTTCCATTAATGATGGAACTATTCACAATTCTTCCACTAATGATGGGACTTTTCACAATTGCTCCACTAATGATGTGACTATTCATAATTCTTCCACTAATGATGGAACTATTCATAATTCTTCCACTAATGATGTGACTATTCATAATCCTTCCACTAATGATGGAACTATTCACAATTCTTCCACTAATGATGGAACTAGTCACAATTCTTCCACTAATGATGGAACTATTCATAATTCTTCCACTAATGATGGAACTAGTCACAATTCTTCCACTAATGATGTAACTATTCACAATTCTTCCACTAATGATGGAACTATTCACAATTCTTCCACTAGTGATGGAACTATTCACAATTTCTCCACTAATGATGAAACTATTCACAATTCTTCCACTAGTGATGGAACTATTCACAATTCCTCCACGAATGATGGAACTATTCACAATTCTTCCACTAATGATGGAACTATTCACAATTCTTCCACTAATGATGGGACTAGTCACAATTCTTCTACTAATGATGGAACTATTCTCAATTCCTCCACTAATGATGGAACTATTCGCAATTCTTCAACTAATGATGAAACTATTCACAATTCTTCCACTAATGATGGAACTATTCATAATTCTTCCACTAATGATGAAACTATTCACAATTCTTCCACTAATGATGGAACTATTCACAATTCTTCCACTAATGATGAAACTATTCACAATTCTTCCACTAATAATGGAACTATTCACAATTCTTCCATTAATGATGGAACTATTCACAATTCTTCCACTAATGATGGGACTATTCACAATTCCTCCACTAATGATGTGACTATTCATAATTCTTCCACTAATGATGGAACTATTCATAATTCTTCCACTAATGATGTGACTATTCATAATCCTTCCACTAATGATGGAACCATTCACAATTCTTCCACTAATGATGGAACTAGTCACAATTCTTCCACTAATGATGGAACTATTCATAATTCTTCCACTAATGATGGAACTAGTCACAATTCTTCCACTAATGATGGAACTATTCACAATTCTTCCACTAATGATGGAACTATTCACAATTCTTCCACTAGTGATGGAACTATTCACAATTTCTCCACTAATGAAGAAACTATTCACAATTCTTCCACTAGTGATGGAACTATTCACAATTCCTCCACAAATGATGGAACTATTCACAATTCTTCCACTAATGATGGAACTATTCACAATTCTTCCACTAATGATGGGACTATTCACAATTCATCCACTAATTATGGAACTATTCATAATTCTTCCACTAATGATGGAACTATTCACAATTCCTCCACTAATGATGGAACTATTCACAATTCTTCTACTAATGATGGAACTATTCACAATTCTTCCACTAATGATGGAACTAGTCACAATTCTTCCACTAATGATGGAACTATTCACAATTCCTCCACTAATGATGGAACTATTCACAATTGTTCCACTATTGATGGAACTATTCACAATTCTTCCACTAATGATGGGACTAGTCACAATTCTTCCACTAATGATGGAACTATTCACAATTCTTCCACTAATGATGGAACTATTCATAATTCTTCCACTAATGATGGAACTATTCACAATTCTTCCATTAATGATGGAACTATTCACAATTCTTCCACTAATGATGGGACTATTCACAATTCCTCCACTAATGATGTGACTATTCACAATTCTTCCACTAATGATGGAACTATTCACAATTCTTCCACTAATGATGAAACTATTCACAATTCTTCCACTGATGATGGAACTATTCACAATTCTTCCATTAATGATGGAACTATTCACAATTCTTCCACTAATGATGGGACTATTCACAATTCCTCCACTAATGATGTGACTATTCATAATTCTTACACTAGTGATGGAACTATTCATAATTCTTCCACTAATGATGTGACTATTCATAATCCTTCCACTAATGATGGAACTATTCACAATTCCTCCACTAATGATGGAACTATTCACAATTCTTCTACTAATGATGGAACTATTCACAATTCCTCCACTAATGATGGAACTATTCATAATTCTTCCACTAATGATGGGACTAGTCACAAATCTTCCACTAATGATGGAACTAGTCACAATTCTTCCACTATTGATGAAACTATTTACAATTCTTCCACTAATGATGGAACTATTCACAATTCTTCCACTAGTGATGGAACTATTCACAATTCCTCCACTAATGATGGAACTATTCACAATTCTTCCCCTAGTGATGGAACTATTCACAATTCTTCCACTAATGATGGAATTATTCACTATTCTTCCACTAATGATGGGACTATTCACAATTCTTCCACTAATGATGGAACTATTCATAATTCTTCCACTAATGATTGAACTATTCACAATTCCTCCACTAATGATGGAACTATTCACAATTCTTCTACTAATGATGGAACTATTCTCAATTCCTCCACTAATGATGGAACTATTCACAATTCTTCAACTAATGATGAAACTATTCACAATTCTTCCACTAATGATGTAACTATTCATAATTCTTCCACTAATGATGAAACTATTCACAATTCTTCCACTAATGATGGAACAATTCACAATTCTTCCACTAATGATGAAACTATTCACAATTCTTCCACTAATAATGGAACTATTCACAATTCTTCCATTAATGATGGAACTATTCACAATTCTTCCACTAATGATGGGACTTTTCACAATTCCTCCACTAATGATGTGACTATTCATAATTCTTCCACTAATGATGGAACTATTCATAATTCTTCCACTAATGATGTGACTATTCATAATCCTTCCACTAATGATGGAACTATTCACAATTCTTCCACTAATGATGGAACTAGTCACAATTCTTCCAATAATGATGGAACTATTCATAATTCTTCCACTAATGATGGAACTAGTCACAATTCTTCCACTAATGATGGAACTATTCACAATTCTTCCACTAATGATGGAACTATTCACAATTCTTCCACTAGTGATGGAACTATTCACAATTTATCCACTAATGATGAAACTATTCACAATTCTTCCACTAGTGATGGAACTATTCACAATTCCTCCACGAATGATGGAACTATTCACAATTCTTCCACTAATGATGGAACTATTCACAATTCTTCCACTAATGATGGGACTAGTCACAATTCTTCTACTAATGACGGAACTATTCTCAATTCCTCCACTAATGATGGAACTATTCACAATTCTTCAACTAATGATGAAACTATTCACAATTCTTCCACTAATGATGGAACTATTCATAATTCTTCCACTAATGATGAAACTATTCACAATTCTTCCACTAATGATGGAACTATTCACAATTCTTCCACTAATGATGAAACTATTCACAATTCTTCCACTAATAATGGAACTATTCACAATTCTTCCATTAATAATGGAACTATTCACAATTCTTCCACTAATGATGGGACTATTCACAATTCCTCCACTAATGATGTGACTATTCATAATTCTTCCACTAATGATGGAACTATTCATAATTCTTCCACTAATGATGTGACTATTCATAATCCTTCCACTAATGATGGAACTATTCACAATTCTTCCACTAATGATGGAACTAGTCACAATTCTTCCACTAATGATGGAACTATTCATAATTCTTCCACTAATGATGGAACTAGTCACAATTCTTCCACTAATGATGGAACTATTCACAATTCTTCCACTAATGATGGAACTATTCACAATTCTTCCACTAGTGATGGAACTATTCACAATTTCTCCACTAATGAAGAAACTATTCACAATTCTTCCACTAGTGATGGAACTATTCACAATTCCTCCACAAATGATGGAACTATTCACAATTCTTCCACTAATGATGGAACTATTCACAATTCTTCCATTAATGATGGGACTATTCACAATCTCTCCACTAATGATGTGTGACTATTCATAATTCTTCCACTAATGATGAAACTATTCACAATTCTTCCACTAATGATGGAACTATTCACAATTCTTCCACTAATGATGGAACTATTCACAATTCTTCCATTAATGATGGGACTATTCACAATCCCTCCACTAATGATGTGTGACTATTCATAATTCTTCCACTAATGATGGAACTATTCATAATTCTTCCACTAATGATGTGACTATTCATAATCCTTCCACTAATGATGGAACTATTCACAATTCTTCCACTAATGATGGAACTAGTCACAATTATTGCACTAATGATGGAACTATTCACAATTCCTCCACTAATGATGGAACTATTCATAATTCTTCCACTAATGATGGTACTAGTCACAATTCTTCCACTAATGATGGAACTAGTCACAATTCTTCCACTAATGATGGAACTATTTACAATTATTCCACTAATGATGGAACTATTCACACTTCTTCCACTAATGATGGAACTATTCACAATTCTTCCACTAGTGATGGAACTATTCACAATTCCTCCACTAATGATGGAACTATTCACAATTCTTCCACTAGTGATGGAACTATTCACAATTCCTCCACTAATGATGGAACTATTCACAATTCTTCCACTAATGATGGAACTATTCACAATTCTTCCACTAATGATGGAACTATTCACAAGTCCTCCACTAATGATGGAACTATTCACAATTCTTCCACTAATGATGGAACTATTCACAATTCTTCCACTAATGATGACACTATTCACAATTCTTCCACTAATGATGGAACTATTCATAATTCTTCCACTAATGATGGAACTATTCACAATTCCTCCACTAATGATGGAACTATTCACAATTCTTCTACTAATGATGGAACTATTCTCAATTCCTCCACTAATGATGGAACTATTCACAATTCTTCAACTAATGATGAAACTATTCACAATTCTTCCACTAATGATGGAACTATTCATAATTCTTCCACTAATGATGAAACTATTCACAATTCTTCCAGTAATGATGGAATTATTCACAATTCTTCCACTATTGATGGAACTATTCACAATTCTTCCATTAATGATGGAACTATTCACAATTCCTCCACTAATGATGGAACTATTCACAATTCTTCCACTAATGATGGAACTATTCACAATTCTTCCACTAATGATGGAACTATTCACAATTCCTCTACTAATGATGGAACTATTCACAATTCTTCCACTAATGATGGAACTATTCACAATTCTTCCACTAATGATGACACTATTCACAATTCTTCCACTAATGATGGAACTATTCATAATTCTTCCACTAATGATGGAACTATTCACAATTCCTCCACTAATGATGGAACTATTCACAATTCTTCTACTAATGATGGAACTATTCTCAATTCCTCCACTAATGATGGAACTATTCACAATTCTTCAACTAATGATGAAACTATTCACAATTCTTCCACTAATGATGGGACTATTCATAATTCTTCCACTAATGATGAAACTATTCACAATTCTTCCACTAATGATGGAATTATTCACAATTCTTCCACTGATGATGGAACTATTCACAATTCTTCCATTAATGATGGAACTATTCACAATTCTTCCACTAATGATGGGACTATTCACAATTCCTCCACTAATGATGTGACTATTCACAATTCTTCCACTAATGATGGAACTATTCACAATTCTTCCACTAATGATGAAACTATTCACAATTCTTCCACTGATGATGGAACTATTCACAATTCTTCCATTAATGATGGAACTATTCACAATTCTTCCACTAATGATGGAACTATTCACAATTCTTCCATTAATGATGGGACTATTCACAATCTCTCCACTAATGATGTGTGACTATTCATAATTCTTCCACTAATGATGAAACTATTCACAATTCTTCCACTAATGATGGAACTATTCACAATTCTTCCACTAATGATGGAACTATTCACAATTCTTCCATTAATGATGGGACTATTCACAATCCCTCCACTAATGATGTGTGACTATTCATAATTCTTCCACTAATGATGGAACTATTCATAATTCTTCCACTAATGATGTGACTATTCATAATCCTTCCACTAATGATGGAACTATTCACAATTCTTCCACTAATGATGGAACTAGTCACAATTATTGCACTAATGATGGAACTATTCACAATTCCTCCACTAATGATGGAACTATTCATAATTCTTCCACTAATGATGGTACTAGTCACAATTCTTCCACTAATGATGGAACTAGTCACAATTCTTCCACTAATGATGGAACTATTTACAATTATTCCACTAATGATGGAACTATTCACACTTCTTCCACTAATGATGGAACTATTCACAATTCTTCCACTAGTGATGGAACTATTCACAATTCCTCCACTAATGATGGAACTATTCACAATTCTTCCACTAGTGATGGAACTATTCACAATTCCTCCACTAATGATGGAACTATTCACAATTCTTCCACTAATGATGGAACTATTCACAATTCTTCCACTAATGATGGAACTATTCACAAGTCCTCCACTAATGATGGAACTATTCACAATTCTTCCACTAATGATGGAACTATTCACAATTCTTCCACTAATGATGACACTATTCACAATTCTTCCACTAATGATGGAACTATTCATAATTCTTCCACTAATGATGGAACTATTCACAATTCCTCCACTAATGATGGAACTATTCACAATTCTTCTACTAATGATGGAACTATTCTCAATTCCTCCACTAATGATGGAACTATTCACAATTCTTCAACTAATGATGAAACTATTCACAATTCTTCCACTAATGATGGAACTATTCATAATTCTTCCACTAATGATGAAACTATTCACAATTCTTCCAGTAATGATGGAATTATTCACAATTCTTCCACTATTGATGGAACTATTCACAATTCTTCCATTAATGATGGAACTATTCACAATTCCTCCACTAATGATGGAACTATTCACAATTCTTCCACTAATGATGGAACTATTCACAATTCTTCCACTAATGATGGAACTATTCACAATTCCTCTACTAATGATGGAACTATTCACAATTCTTCCACTAATGATGGAACTATTCACAATTCTTCCACTAATGATGGAACTATTCATAATTCTTCCACTAATGATGGAACTATTCACAATTCTTCCATTAATGATGGAACTATTCACAATTCTTCCACTAATGATGGGACTATTCACAATTCCTCCACTAATGATGTGACTATTCACAATTCTTCCACTAATGATGGAACTATTCACAATTCTTCCACTAATGATGAAACTATTCACAATTCTTCCACTGATGATGGAACTATTCACAATTCTTCCATTAATGATGGAACTATTCACAATTCTTCCACTAATGATGGGACTATTCACAATTCCTCCACTAATGATGTGACTATTCATAATTCTTACACTAGTGATGGAACTATTCATAATTCTTCCACTAATGATGTGACTATTCATAATCCTTCCACTAATGATGGAACTATTCACAATTCCTCCACTAATGATGGAACTATTCACAATTCTTCTACTAATGATGGAACTATTCACAATTCCTCCACTAATGATGGAACTATTCATAATTCTTCCACTAATGATGGGACTAGTCACAAATCTTCCACTAATGATGGAACTAGTCACAATTCTTCCACTATTGATGAAACTATTTACAATTCTTCCACTAATGATGGAACTATTCACAATTCTTCCACTAGTGATGGAACTATTCACAATTCCTCCACTAATGATGGAACTATTCACAATTCTTCCCCTAGTGATGGAACTATTCACAATTCTTCCACTAATGATGGAATTATTCACTATTCTTCCACTAATGATGGGACTATTCACAATTCTTCCACTAATGATGGAACTATTCATAATTCTTCCACTAATGATTGAACTATTCACAATTCCTCCACTAATGATGGAACTATTCACAATTCTTCTACTAATGATGGAACTATTCTCAATTCCTCCACTAATGATGGAACTATTCACAATTCTTCAACTAATGATGAAACTATTCACAATTCTTCCACTAATGATGTAACTATTCATAATTCTTCCACTAATGATGAAACTATTCACAATTCTTCCACTAATGATGGAACAATTCACAATTCTTCCACTAATGATGAAACTATTCACAATTCTTCCACTAATAATGGAACTATTCACAATTCTTCCATTAATGATGGAACTATTCACAATTCTTCCACTAATGATGGGACTTTTCACAATTCCTCCACTAATGATGTGACTATTCATAATTCTTCCACTAATGATGGAACTATTCATAATTCTTCCACTAATGATGTGACTATTCATAATCCTTCCACTAATGATGGAACTATTCACAATTCTTCCACTAATGATGGAACTAGTCACAATTCTTCCAATAATGATGGAACTATTCATAATTCTTCCACTAATGATGGAACTAGTCACAATTCTTCCACTAATGATGGAACTATTCACAATTCTTCCACTAATGATGGAACTATTCACAATTCTTCCACTAGTGATGGAACTATTCACAATTTATCCACTAATGATGAAACTATTCACAATTCTTCCACTAGTGACGGAACTATTCACAATTCCTCCACGAATGATGGAACTATTCACAATTCTTCCACTAATGATGGAACTATTCACAATTCTTCCACTAATGATGGGACTAGTCACAATTCTTCTACTAATGACGGAACTATTCTCAATTCCTCCACTAATGATGGAACTATTCACAATTCTTCAACTAATGATGAAACTATTCACAATTCTTCCACTAATGATGGAACTATTCATAATTCTTCCACTAATGATGAAACTATTCACAATTCTTCCACTAATGATGGAACTATTCACAATTCTTCCACTAATGATGAAACTATTCACAATTCTTCCACTAATAATGGAACTATTCACAATTCTTCCATTAATGATGGAACTATTCACAATTCTTCCACTAATGATGGGACTATTCACAATTCCTCCACTAATGATGTGACTATTCATAATTCTTCCACTAATGATGGAACTATTCATAATTCTTCCACTAATGATGTGACTATTCATAATCCTTCCACTAATGATGGAACTATTCACAATTCTTCCACTAATGATGGAACTAGTCACAATTCTTCCACTAATGATGGAACTATTCATAATTCTTCCACTAATGATGGAACTAGTCACAATTCTTCCACTAATGATGGAACTATTCACAATTCTTCCACTAATGATGGAACTATTCACAATTCTTCCACTAGTGATGGAACTATTCACAATTTCTCCACTAATGAAGAAACTATTCACAATTCTTCCACTAGTGATGGAACTATTCACAATTCCTCCACAAATGATGGAACTATTCACAATTCTTCCACTAATGATGGAACTATTCACAATTCTTCCATTAATGATGGGACTATTCACAATCTCTCCACTAATGATGTGTGACTATTCATAATTCTTCCACTAATGATGAAACTATTCACAATTCTTCCACTAATGATGGAACTATTCACAATTCTTCCACTAATGATGGAACTATTCACAATTCTTCCATTAATGATGGGACTATTCACAATCCCTCCACTAATGATGTGTGACTATTCATAATTCTTCCACTAATGATGGAACTATTCATAATTCTTCCACCAATGATGTGACTATTCATAATCCTTCCACTAATGATGGAACTATTCACAATTCTTCCACTAATGATGGAACTAGTCACAATTATTGCACTAATGATGGAACTATTCACAATTCCTCCACTAATGATGGAACTATTCATAATTCTTCCACTCATGATGGTACTAGTCACAATTCTTCCACTAATGATGGAACTAGTCACAATTCTTCCACTAATGATGGAACTATTTACAATTATTCCACTAATGATGGAACTATTCACACTTCTTCCACTAATGATGGAACTATTCACAATTCTTCCACTAGTGATGGAACTATTCACAATTCCTCCACTAATGATGGAACTATTCACAATTCTTCCACTAGTGATGGAACTATTCACAATTCCTCCACTAATGATGGAACTATTCACAATTCTTCCACTAATGATGGAACTATTCACAATTCTTCCACTAATGATGGAACTATTCACAAGTCCTCCACTAATGATGGAACTATTCACAATTCTTCCACTAATGATGGAACTATTCACAATTCTTCCACTAATGATGACACTATTCACAATTCTTCCACTAATGATGGAACTATTCATAATTCTTCCACTAATGATGGAACTATTCACAATTCCTCCACTAATGATGGAACTATTCACAATTCTTCTACTAATGATGGAACTATTCTCAATTCCTCCACTAATGATGGAACTATTCACAATTCTTCAACTAATGATGAAACTATTCACAATTCTTCCACTAATGATGGAACTATTCATAATTCTTCCACTAATGATGAAACTATTCACAATTCTTCCAGTAATGATGGAATTATTCACAATTCTTCCACTATTGATGGAACTATTCACAATTCTTCCATTAATGATGGAACTATTCACAATTCCTCCACTAATGATGGAACTATTCACAATTCTTCCACTAATGATGGAACTATTCACAATTCTTCCACTAATGATGGAACTATTCACAATTCCTCTACTAATGATGGAACTATTCACAATTCTTCCACTAATGATGGAACTATTCACAATTCTTCCACTAATGATGACACTATTCACAATTCTTCCACTAATGATGGAACTATTCATAATTCTTCCACTAATGATGGAACTATTCACAATTCCTCCACTAATGATGGAACTATTCACAATTCTTCTACTAATGATGGAACTATTCTCAATTCCTCCACTAATGATGGAACTATTCACAATTCTTCAACTAATGATGAAACTATTCACAATTCTTCCACTAATGATGGAACTATTCATAATTCTTCCACTAATGATGAAACTATTCACAATTCTTCCACTAATGATGGAATTATTCACAATTCTTCCACTAATGATGGAACTATTCACAATTCTTCCATTAATGATGGAACTATTCACAATTCTTCCACTAATGATGGGACTATTCACAATTCCTCCACTAATGATGTGACTATTCACAATTCTTCCACTAATGATGGAACTATTCACAATTCTTCCACTAATGATGAAACTATTTACAATTCTTCCACTGATGATGGAACTATTCACAATTCTTCCATTAATGATGGAACTATTCACAATTCTTCCACTAATGATGGAACTATTCACAATTCTTCCATTAATGATGGGACTATTCACAATCTCTCCACTAATGATGTGTGACTATTCATAATTCTTCCACTAATGATGAAACTATTCACAATTCTTCCACTAATGATGGAACTATTCACAATTCTTCCACTAATGATGGAACTATTCACAATTCTTCCATTAATGATGGGACTATTCACAATCCCTCCACTAATGATGTGTGACTATTCATAATTCTTCCACTAATGATGGAACTATTCATAATTCTTCCACTAATGATGTGACTATTCATAATCCTTCCACTAATGATGGAACTATTCACAATTCTTCCACTAATGATGGAACTAGTCACAATTATTGCACTAATGATGGAACTATTCACAATTCCTCCACTAATGATGGAACTATTCATAATTCTTCCACTAATGATGGTACTAGTCACAATTCTTCCACTAATGATGGAACTAGTCACAATTCTTCCACTAATGATGGAACTATTTACAATTATTCCACTAATGATGGAACTATTCACACTTCTTCCACTAATGATGGAACTATTCACAATTCTTCCACTAGTGATGGAACTATTCACAATTCCTCCACAAATGATGGAACTATTCACAATTCTTCCACTAGTGATGGAACTATTCACAATTCCTCCACTAATGATGGAACTATTCACAATTCTTCCACTAATGATGGAACTATTCACAATTCTTCCACTAATGATGGAACTATTCACAAGTCCTCCACTAATGATGGAACTATTCACAATTCTTCCACTAATGATGGAACTATTCACAATTCTTCCACTAATGATGACACTATTCACAATTCTTCCACTAATGATGGAACTATTCATAATTCTTCCACTAATGATGGAACTATTCACAATTCCTCCACTAATGATGGAACTATTCACAATTCTTCTACTAATGATGGAACTATTCTCAATTCCTCCACTAATGATGGAACTATTCACAATTCTTCAACTAATGATGAAACTATTCACAATTCTTCCACTAATGATGGAACTATTCATAATTCTTCCACTAATGATGAAACTATTCACAATTCTTCCAGTAATGATGGAATTATTCACAATTCTTCCACTATTGATGGAACTATTCACAATTCTTCCATTAATGATGGAACTATTCACAATTCCTCCACTAATGATGGAACTATTCACAATTCTTCCACTAATGATGGAACTATTCACAATTCTTCCACTAATGATGGAACTATTCACAATTCCTCTACTAATGATGGAACTATTCACAATTCTTCCACTAATGATGGAACTATTCACAATTCTTCCACTAATGATGGAACTATTCATAATTCTTCCACTAATGATGGAACTATTCACAATTCTTCCATTAATGATGGAACTATTCACAATTCTTCCACTAATGATGGGACTATTCACAATTCCTCCACTAATGATGTGACTATTCACAATTCTTCCACTAATGATGGAACTATTCACAATTCTTCCACTAATGATGAAACTATTAACAATTCTTCCACTGATGATGGAACTATTCACAATTCTTCCATTAATGATGGAACTATTCACAATTCTTCCACTAATGATGGGACTATTCACAATTCCTCCACTAATGATGTGACTATTCATAATTCTTACACTAGTGATGGAACTATTCATAATTCTTCCACTAATGATGTGACTATTCATAATCCTTCCACTAATGATGGAACTATTCACAATTCCTCCACTAATGATGGAACTATTCACAATTCTTCTACTAATGATGGAACTATTCACAATTCCTCCACTAATGATGGAACTATTCATAATTCTTCCACTAATGATGGGACTAGTCACAAATCTTCCACTAATGATGGAACTAGTCACAATTCTTCCACTATTGATGAAACTATTTACAATTCTTCCACTAATGATGGAACTATTCACAATTCTTCCACTAGTGATGGAACTATTCACAATTCCTCCACTAATGATGGAACTATTCACAATTCTTCCCCTAGTGATGGAACTATTCACAATTCTTCCACTAATGATGGAATTATTCACTATTCTTCCACTAATGATGGGACTATTCACAATTCTTCCACTAATGATGGAACTATTCATAATTCTTCCACTAATGATTGAACTATTCACAATTCCTCCACTAATGATGGAACTATTCACAATTCTTCTACTAATGATGGAACTATTCTCAATTCCTCCACTAATGATGGAACTATTCACAATTCTTCAACTAATGATGAAACTATTCACAATTCTTCCACTAATGATGTAACTATTCATAATTCTTCCACTAATGATGAAACTATTCACAATTCTTCCACTAATGATGGAACAATTCACAATTCTTCCACTAATGATGAAACTATTCACAATTCTTCCACTAATAATGGAACTATTCACAATTCTTCCATTAATGATGGAACTATTCACAATTCTTCCACTAATGATGGGACTTTTCACAATTCCTCCACTAATGATGTGACTATTCATAATTCTTCCACTAATGATGGAACTATTCATAATTCTTCCACTAATGATGTGACTATTCATAATCCTTCCACTAATGATGGAACTATTCACAATTCTTCCACTAATGATGGAACTAGTCACAATTCTTCCAATAATGATGGAACTATTCATAATTCTTCCACTAATGATGGAACTAGTCACAATTCTTCCACTAATGATGGAACTATTCACAATTCTTCCACTAATGATGGAACTATTCACAATTCTTCCACTAGTGATGGAACTATTCACAATTTATCCACTAATGATGAAACTATTCACAATTCTTCCACTAGTGATGGAACTATTCACAATTCCTCCACGAATGATGGAACTATTCACAATTCTTCCACTAATGATGGAACTATTCACAATTCTTCCACTAATGATGGGACTAGTCACAATTCTTCTACTAATGACGGAACTATTCTCAATTCCTCCACTAATGATGGAACTATTCACAATTCTTCAACTAATGATGAAACTATTCACAATTCTTCCACTAATGATGGAACTATTCATAATTCTTCCACTAATGATGAAACTATTCACAATTCTTCCACTAATGATGGAACTATTCACAATTCTTCCACTAATGATGAAACTATTCACAATTCTTCCACTAATAATGGAACTATTCACAATTCTTCCATTAATGATGGAACTATTCACAATTCTTCCACTAATGATGGGACTATTCACAATTCCTCCACTAATGATGTGACTATTCATAATTCTTCCACTAATGATGGAACTATTCATAATTCTTCCACTAATGATGTGACTATTCATAATCCTTCCACTAATGATGGAACTATTCACAATTCTTCCACTAATGATGGAACTAGTCACAATTCTTCCACTAATGATGGAACTATTCATAATTCTTCCACTAATGATGGAACTAGTCACAATTCTTCCACTAATGATGGAACTATTCACAATTCTTCCACTAATGATGGAACTATTCACAATTCTTCCACTAGTGATGGAACTATTCACAATTTCTCCACTAATGAAGAAACTATTCACAATTCTTCCACTAGTGATGGAACTATTCACAATTCCTCCACAAATGATGGAACTATTCACAATTCTTCCACTAATGATGGAACTATTCACAATTCTTCCATTAATGATGGGACTATTCACAATCTCTCCACTAATGATGTGTGACTATTCATAATTCTTCCACTAATGATGAAACTATTCACAATTCTTCCACTAATGATGGAACTATTCACAATTCTTCCACTAATGATGGAACTATTCACAATTCTTCCATTAATGATGGGACTATTCACAATCCCTCCACTAATGATGTGTGACTATTCATAATTCTTCCACTAATGATGGAACTATTCATAATTCTTCCACTAATGATGTGACTATTCATAATCCTTCCACTAATGATGGAACTATTCACAATTCTTCCACTAATGATGGAACTAGTCACAATTATTGCACTAATGATGGAACTATTCACAATTCCTCCACTAATGATGGAACTATTCATAATTCTTCCACTCATGATGGTACTAGTCACAATTCTTCCACTAATGATGGAACTAGTCACAATTCTTCCACTAATGATGGAACTATTTACAATTATTCCACTAATGATGGAACTATTCACACTTCTTCCACTAATGATGGAACTATTCACAATTCTTCCACTAGTGATGGAACTATTCACAATTCCTCCACTAATGATGGAACTATTCACAATTCTTCCACTAGTGATGGAACTATTCACAATTCCTCCACTAATGATGGAACTATTCACAATTCTTCCACTAATGATGGAACTATTCACAATTCTTCCACTAATGATGGAACTATTCACAAGTCCTCCACTAATGATGGAACTATTCACAATTCTTCCACTAATGATGGAACTATTCACAATTCTTCCACTAATGATGACACTATTCACAATTCTTCCACTAATGATGGAACTATTCATAATTCTTCCACTAATGATGGAACTATTCACAATTCCTCCACTAATGATGGAACTATTCACAATTCTTCTACTAATGATGGAACTATTCTCAATTCCTCCACTAATGATGGAACTATTCACAATTCTTCAACTAATGATGAAACTATTCACAATTCTTCCACTAATGATGGAACTATTCATAATTCTTCCACTAATGATGAAACTATTCACAATTCTTCCAGTAATGATGGAATTATTCACAATTCTTCCACTATTGATGGAACTATTCACAATTCTTCCATTAATGATGGAACTATTCACAATTCCTCCACTAATGATGGAACTATTCACAATTCTTCCACTAATGATGGAACTATTCACAATTCTTCCACTAATGATGGAACTATTCACAATTCCTCTACTAATGATGGAACTATTCACAATTCTTCCACTAATGATGGAACTATTCACAATTCTTCCACTAATGATGACACTATTCACAATTCTTCCACTAATGATGGATCTATTCATAATTCTTCCACTAATGATGGAACTATTCACAATTCCTCCACTAATGATGGAACTATTCACAATTCTTCTACTAATGATGGAACTATTCTCAATTCCTCCACTAATGATGGAACTATTCACAATTCTTCAACTAATGATGAAACTATTCACAATTCTTCCACTAATGATGGAACTATTCATAATTCTTCCACTAATGATGAAACTATTCACAATTCTTCCACTAATGATGGAATTATTCACAATTCTTCCACTAATGATGGAACTATTCACAATTCTTCCATTAATGATGGAACTATTCACAATTCTTCCACTAATGATGGGACTATTCACAATTCCTCCACTAATGATGTGACTATTCACAATTCTTCCACTAATGATGGAACTATTCACAATTCTTCCACTAATGATGAAACTATTCACAATTCTTCCACTGATGATGGAACTATTCACAATTCTTCCATTAATGATGGAACTATTCACAATTCTTCCACTAATGATGGAACTATTCACAATTCTTCCATTAATGATGGGACTATTCACAATCTCTCCACTAATGATGTGTGACTATTCATAATTCTTCCACTAATGATGAAACTATTCACAATTCTTCCACTGATGATGGAACTATTCACAATTCTTCCTCTAATGATGGAACTATTCACAATTCTTCCATTAATGATGGGACTATTCACAATCCCTCCACTAATGATGTGTGACTATTCATAATTCTTCCACTAATGATGGAACTATTCATAATTCTTCCACTAATGATGTGACTATTCATAATCCTTCCACTAATGATGGAACTATTCACAATTCTTCCACTAATGATGGAACTAGTCACAATTATTGCACTAATGATGGAACTATTCACAATTCCTCCACTAATGATGGAACTATTCATAATTCTTCCACTAATGATGGTACTAGTCACAATTCTTCCACTAATGATGGAACTAGTCACAATTCTTCCACTAATGATGGAACTATTTACAATTATTCCACTAATGATGGAACTATTCACACTTCTTCCACTAATGATGGAACTATTCACAATTCTTCCACTAGTGATGGAACTATTCACAATTCCTCCACTAATGATGGAACTATTCACAATTCTTCCACTAGTGATGGAACTATTCACAATTCCTCCACTAATGATGGAACTATTCACAATTCTTCCACTAATGATGGAACTATTCACAATTCTTCCACTAATGATGGAACTATTCACAAGTCCTCCACTAATGATGGAACTATTCACAATTCTTCCACTAATGATGGAACTATTCACAATTCTTCCACTAATGATGACACTATTCACAATTCTTCCACTAATGATGGAACTATTCATAATTCTTCCACTAATGATGGAACTATTCACAATTCCTCCACTAATGATGGAACTATTCACAATTCTTCTACTAATGATGGAACTATTCTCAATTCCTCCACTAATGATGGAACTATTCACAATTCTTCAACTAATGATGAAACTATTCACAATTCTTCCACTAATGATGGAACTATTCATAATTCTTCCACTAATGATGAAACTATTCACAATTCTTCCAGTAATGATGGAATTATTCACAATTCTTCCACTATTGATGGAACTATTCACAATTCTTCCATTAATGATGGAACTATTCACAATTCCTCCACTAATGATGGAACTATTCACAATTCTTCCACTAATGATGGAACTATTCACAATTCTTCCACTAATGATGGAACTATTCACAATTCCTCTACTAATGATGGAACTATTCACAATTCTTCCACTAATGATGGAACTATTCACAATTCTTCCACTAATGATGACACTATTCACAATTCTTCCACTAATGATGGAACTATTCACAATTCTTCCATTAATGATGGAACTATTCACAATTCTTCCACTAATGATGGGACTATTCACAATTCCTCCACTAATGATGTGACTATTCACAATTCTTCCACTAATGATGGAACTATTCACAATTCTTCCACTAATGATGAAACTATTCACAATTCTTCCACTGATGATGGAACTATTCACAATTCTTCCATTAATGATGGAACTATTCACAATTCTTCCACTAATGATGGGACTATTCACAATTCCTCCACTAATGATGTGACTATTCATAATTCTTACACTAGTGATGGAACTATTCATAATTCTTCCACTAATGATGTGACTATTCATAATCCTTCCACTAATGATGGAACTATTCACAATTCCTCCACTAATGATGGAACTATTCACAATTCTTCTACTAATGATGGAACTATTCACAATTCCTCCACTAATGATGGAACTATTCATAATTCTTCCACTAATGATGGGACTAGTCACAAATCTTCCACTAATGATGGAACTAGTCACAATTCTTCCACTATTGATGAAACTATTTACAATTCTTCCACTAATGATGGAACTATTCACAATTCTTCCACTAGTGATGGAACTATTCACAATTCCTCCACTAATGATGGAACTATTCACAATTCTTCCCCTAGTGATGGAACTATTCACAATTCTTCCACTAATGATGGAATTATTCACTATTCTTCCACTAATGATGGGACTATTCACAATTCTTCCACTAATGATGGAACTATTCATAATTCTTCCACTAATGATTGAACTATTCACAATTCCTCCACTAATGATGGAACTATTCACAATTCTTCTACTAATGATGGAACTATTCTCAATTCCTCCACTAATGATGGAACTATTCACAATTCTTCAACTAATGATGAAACTATTCACAATTCTTCCACTAATGATGTAACTATTCATAATTCTTCCACTAATGATGAAACTATTCACAATTCTTCCACTAATGATGGAACAATTCACAATTCTTCCACTAATGATGAAACTATTCACAATTCTTCCACTAATAATGGAACTATTCACAATTCTTCCATTAATGATGGAACTATTCACAATTCTTCCACTAATGATGGGACTTTTCACAATTCCTCCACTAATGATGTGACTATTCATAATTCTTCCACTAATGATGGAACTATTCATAATTCTTCCACTAATGATGTGACTATTCATAATCCTTCCACTAATGATGGAACTATTCACAATTCTTCCACTAATGATGGAACTAGTCACAATTCTTCCAATAATGATGGAACTATTCATAATTCTTCCACTAATGATGGAACTAGTCACAATTCTTCCACTAATGATGGAACTATTCACAATTCTTCCACTAATGATGGAACTATTCACAATTCTTCCACTAGTGATGGAACTATTCACAATTTATCCACTAATGATGAAACTATTCACAATTCTTCCACTAGTGATGGAACTATTCACAATTCCTCCACGAATGATGGAACTATTCACAATTCTTCCACTAATGATGGAACTATTCACAATTCTTCCACTAATGATGGGACTAGTCACAATTCTTCTACTAATGACGGAACTATTCTCAATTCCTCCACTAATGATGGAACTATTCACAATTCTTCAACTAATGATGAAACTATTCACAATTCTTCCACTAATGATGGAACTATTCATAATTCTTCCACTAATGATGAAACTATTCACAATTCTTCCACTAATGATGGAACTATTCACAATTCTTCCACTAATGATGAAACTATTCACAATTCTTCCACTAATAATGGAACTATTCACAATTCTTCCATTAATGATGGAACTATTCACAATTCTTCCACTAATGATGGGACTATTCACAATTCCTCCACTAATGATGTGACTATTCATAATTCTTCCACTAATGATGGAACTATTCATAATTCTTCCACTAATGATGTGACTATTCATAATCCTTCCACTAATGATGGAACTATTCACAATTCTTCCACTAATGATGGAACTAGTCACAATTCTTCCACTAATGATGGAACTATTCATAATTCTTCCACTAATGATGGAACTAGTCACAATTCTTCCACTAATGATGGAACTATTCACAATTCTTCCACTAATGATGGAACTATTCACAATTCTTCCACTAGTGATGGAACTATTCACAATTTCTCCACTAATGAAGAAACTATTCACAATTCTTCCACTAGTGATGGAACTATTCACAATTCCTCCACAAATGATGGAACTATTCACAATTCTTCCACTAATGATGGAACTATTCACAATTCTTCCATTAATGATGGGACTATTCACAATCTCTCCACGAATGATGTGTGACTATTCATAATTCTTCCACTAATGATGAAACTATTCACAATTCTTCCACTAATGATGGAACTATTCACAATTCTTCCACTAATGATGGAACTATTCACAATTCTTCCATTAATGATGGGACTATTCACAATCCCTCCACTAATGATGTGTGACTATTCATAATTCTTCCACTAATGATGGAACTATTCATAATTCTTCCACTAATGATGTGACTATTCATAATCCTTCCACTAATGATGGAACTATTCACAATTCTTCCACTAATGATGGAACTAGTCACAATTATTGCACTAATGATGGAACTATTCACAATTCCTCCACTAATGATGGAACTATTCATAATTCTTCCACTCATGATGGTACTAGTCACAATTCTTCCACTAATGATGGAACTAGTCACAATTCTTCCACTAATGATGGAACTATTTACAATTATTCCACTAATGATGGAACTATTCACACTTCTTCCACTAATGATGGAACTATTCACAATTCTTCCACTAGTGATGGAACTATTCACAATTCCTCCACTAATGATGGAACTATTCACAATTCTTCCACTAGTGATGGAACTATTCACAATTCCTCCACTAATGATGGAACTATTCACAATTCTTCCACTAATGATGGAACTATTCACAATTCTTCCACTAATGATGGAACTATTCACAAGTCCTCCACTAATGATGGAACTATTCACAATTCTTCCACTAATGATGGAACTATTCACAATTCTTCCACTAATGATGACACTATTCACAATTCTTCCACTAATGATGGAACTATTCATAATTCTTCCACTAATGATGGAACTATTCACAATTCCTCCACTAATGATGGAACTATTCACAATTCTTCTACTAATGATGGAACTATTCTCAATTCCTCCACTAATGATGGAACTATTCACAATTCTTCAACTAATGATGAAACTATTCACAATTCTTCCACTAATGATGGAACTATTCATAATTCTTCCACTAATGATGAAACTATTCACAATTCTTCCAGTAATGATGGAATTATTCACAATTCTTCCACTATTGATGGAACTATTCACAATTCTTCCATTAATGATGGAACTATTCACAATTCTTCCACTAATGATGAAACTATTCACAATTCTTCCACTAATAATGGAACTATTCACAATTCTTCCATTAATGATGGAACTATTCACAATTCTTCCACTAATGATGGGACTATTCACAATTCCTCCACTAATGATGTGACTATTCATAATTCTTCCACTAATGATGGAACTATTCATAATTCTTCCACTAATGATGTGACTATTCATAATCCTTCCACTAATGATGGAACTATTCACAATTCTTCCACTAATGATGGAACTAGTCACAATTCTTCCACTAATGATGGAACTATTCATAATTCTTCCACTAATGATGGAACTAGTCACAATTCTTCCACTAATGATGGAACTATTCACAATTCTTCCACTAATGATGGAACTATTCACAATTCTTCCACTAGTGATGGAACTATTCACAATTTCTCCACTAATGAAGAAACTATTCACAATTCTTCCACTAGTGATGGAACTATTCACAATTCCTCCACAAATGATGGAACTATTCACAATTCTTCCACTAATGATGGAACTATTCACAATTCTTCCATTAATGATGGGACTATTCACAATCTCTCCACGAATGATGTGTGACTATTCATAATTCTTCCACTAATGATGAAACTATTCACAATTCTTCCACTAATGATGGAACTATTCACAATTCTTCCACTAATGATGGAACTATTCACAATTCTTCCATTAATGATGGGACTATTCACAATCCCTCCACTAATGATGTGTGACTATTCATAATTCTTCCACTAATGATGGAACTATTCATAATTCTTCCACTAATGATGTGACTATTCATAATCCTTCCACTAATGATGGAACTATTCACAATTCTTCCACTAATGATGGAACTAGTCACAATTATTGCACTAATGATGGAACTATTCACAATTCCTCCACTAATGATGGAACTATTCATAATTCTTCCACTCATGATGGTACTAGTCACAATTCTTCCACTAATGATGGAACTAGTCACAATTCTTCCACTAATGATGGAACTATTTACAATTATTCCACTAATGATGGAACTATTCACACTTCTTCCACTAATGATGGAACTATTCACAATTCTTCCACTAGTGATGGAACTATTCACAATTCCTCCACTAATGATGGAACTATTCACAATTCTTCCACTAGTGATGGAACTATTCACAATTCCTCCACTAATGATGGAACTATTCACAATTCTTCCACTAATGATGGAACTATTCACAATTCTTCCACTAATGATGGAACTATTCACAAGTCCTCCACTAATGATGGAACTATTCACAATTCTTCCACTAATGATGGAACTATTCACAATTCTTCCACTAATGATGACACTATTCACAATTCTTCCACTAATGATGGAACTATTCATAATTCTTCCACTAATGATGGAACTATTCACAATTCCTCCACTAATGATGGAACTATTCACAATTCTTCTACTAATGATGGAACTATTCTCAATTCCTCCACTAATGATGGAACTATTCACAATTCTTCAACTAATGATGAAACTATTCACAATTCTTCCACTAATGATGGAACTATTCATAATTCTTCCACTAATGATGAAACTATTCACAATTCTTCCAGTAATGATGGAATTATTCACAATTCTTCCACTATTGATGGAACTATTCACAATTCTTCCATTAATGATGGAACTATTCACAATTCCTCCACTAATGATGGAACTATTCACAATTCTTCCACTAATGATGGAACTATTCACAATTCTTCCACTAATGATGGAACTATTCACAATTCCTCTACTAATGATGGAACTATTCACAATTCTTCCACTAATGATGGAACTATTCACAATTCTTCCACTAATGATGACACTATTCACAATTCTTCCACTAATGATGGAACTATTCATAATTCTTCCACTAATGATGGAACTATTCACAATTCCTCCACTAATGATGGAACTATTCACAATTCTTCTACTAATGATGGAACTATTCTCAATTCCTCAACTAATGATGGAACTATTCACAATTCTTCAACTAATGATGAAACTATTCACAATTCTTCCACTAATGATGGAACTATTCATAATTCTTCCACTAATGATGAAACTATTCACAATTCTTCCACTAATGATGGAATTATTCACAATTCTTCCACTAATGATGGAACTATTCACAATTCCTCTACTAATGATGGAACTATTCACAATTCTTCCACTAATGATGGAACTATTCACAATTCTTCCACTAATGATGACACTATTCACAATTCTTCCACTAATGATGGAACTATTCATAATTCTTCCACTAATGATGGAACTATTCACAATTCCTCCACTAATGATGGAACTATTCACAATTCTTCTACTAATGATGGAACTATTCTCAATTCCTCAACTAATGATGGAACTATTCACAATTCTTCAACTAATGATGAAACTATTCACAATTCTTCCACTAATGATGGAACTATTCATAATTCTTCCACTAATGATGAAACTATTCACAATTCTTCCACTAATGATGGAATTATTCACAATTCTTCCACTAATGATGGAACTATTCACAATTCTTCCATTAATGATGGAACTATTCACAATTCTTCCACTAATGATGGGACTATTCACAATTCCTCCACTAATGATGTGACTATTCACAATTCTTCCACTAATGATGGAACTATTCACAATTCTTCCACTAATGATGAAACTATTCACAATTCTTCCACTGATGATGGAACTATTCACAATTCTTCCATTAATGATGGAACTATTCACAATTCTTCCACTAATGATGGAACTATTCACAATTCTTCCATTAATGATGGGACTATTCACAATCTCTCCACTAATGATGTGTGACTATTCATAATTCTTCCACTAATGATGAAACTATTCACAATTCTTCCACTAATGATGGAACTATTCACAATTCTTCCACTAATGATGGAACTATTCACAATTCTTCCATTAATGATGGGACTATTCACAATCCCTCCACTAATGATGTGTGACTATTCATAATTCTTCCACTAATGATGGAACTATTCATAATTCTTCCACTAATGATGTGACTATTCATAATCCTTCCACTAATGATGGAACTATTCACAATTCTTCCACTAATGATGGAACTAGTCACAATTATTGCACTAATGATGGAACTATTCACAATTCCTCCACTAATGATGGAACTATTCATAATTCTTCCACTAATGATGGTACTAGTCACAATTCTTCCACTAATGATGGAACTAGTCACAATTCTTCCACTAATGATGGAACTATTTACAATTATTCCACTAATGATGGAACTATTCACACTTCTTCCACTAATGATGGAACTATTCACAATTCTTCCACTAGTGATGGAACTATTCACAATTCCTCCACTAATGATGGAACTATTCACAATTCTTCCACTAGTGATGGAACTATTCACAATTCCTCCACTAATGATGGAACTATTCACAATTCTTCCACTAATGATGGAACTATTCACAATTCTTCCACTAATGATGGAACTATTCACAAGTCCTCCACTAATGATGGAACTATTCACAATTCTTCCACTAATGATGGAACTATTCACAATTCTTCCACTAATGATGACACTATTCACAATTCTTCCACTAATGATGGAACTATTCATAATTCTTCCACTAATGATGGAACTATTCACAATTCCTCCACTAATGATGGAACTATTCACAATTCTTCTACTAATGATGGAACTATTCTCAATTCCTCCACTAATGATGGAACTATTCACAATTCTTCAACTAATGATGAAACTATTCACAATTCTTCCACTAATGATGGAACTATTCATAATTCTTCCACTAATGATGAAACTATTCACAATTCTTCCAGTAATGATGGAATTATTCACAATTCTTCCACTATTGATGGAACTATTCACAATTCTTCCATTAATGATGGAACTATTCACAATTCCTCCACTAATGATGGAACTATTCACAATTCTTCCACTAATGATGGAACTATTCACAATTCTTCCACTAATGATGGAACTATTCACAATTCCTCTACTAATGATGGAACTATTCACAATTCTTCCACTAATGATGGAACTATTCACAATTCTTCCACTAATGATGACACTATTCACAATTCTTCCACTAATGATGGAACTATTCATAATTCTTCCACTAATGATGGAACTATTCACAATTCCTCCACTAATGATGGAACTATTCACAATTCTTCTACTAATGATGGAACTATTCTCAATTCCTCCACTAATGATGGAACTATTCACAATTCTTCAACTAATGATGAAACTATTCACAATTCTTCCACTAATGATGGAACTATTCATAATTCTTCCACTAATGATGAAACTATTCACAATTCTTCCACTAATGATGGAATTATTCACAATTCTTCCACTAATGATGGAACTATTCACAATTCTTCCATTAATGATGGAACTATTCACAATTCTTCCACTAATGATGGGACTATTCACAATTCCTCCACTAATGATGTGACTATTCACAATTCTTCCACTAATGATGGAACTATTCACAATTCTTCCACTAATGATGAAACTATTCACAATTCTTCCACTGATGATGGAACTATTCACAATTCTTCCATTAATGATGGAACTATTCACAATTCTTCCACTAATGATGGGACTATTCACAATTCCTCCACTAATGATGTGACTATTCATAATTCTTACACTAGTGATGGAACTATTCATAATTCTTCCACTAATGATGTGACTATTCATAATCCTTCCACTAATGATGGAACTATTCACAATTCCTCCACTAATGATGGAACTATTCACAATTCTTCTACTAATGATGGAACTATTCTCAATTCCTCCACTAATGACGGAACTATTCACAATTCTTCAACTAATGATGAAACTATTCACAATTCTTCCACTAATGATGGAACTATTCATAATTCTTCTACTAATGATGAAACTATTCACAATTCTTCCACTAATGATGGAACTATTCACAATTCTTCCACTAATGATGGAACTATTCACAATTCTTCCACTTATGATGGGACTATTCACAATTCCTCCACTAATGATGTGACTATTCATAATTCTTACACTAGTGATGGAACTATTCATAATTCTTCCACTAATGATGTGACTATTCATAATCCTTCCACTAATGATGGAACTATTCACAATTCTTCCACTAATGATGGAACTATTCACAATTCTTCCATTAATGATGGAACTATTCACAATTCTTCCACTAATGATGGGACTATTCACAATTCCTCCACTAATGATGTGACTATTCACAATTCTTCCACTAATGATGGAACTATTCACAATTCTTCCACTAATGATGAAACTATTCACAATTCTTCCACTGATGATGGAACTATTCACAATTCTTCCATTAATGATGGAACTATTCACAATTCTTCCACTTATGATGGGACTATTCACAGTTCCTCCACTAATGATGTGACTATTCATAATTCTTACACTAGTGATGGAACTATTCATAATTCTTCCACTAATGATGTGACTATTCATAATCCTTCCACTAATGATGGAACTATTCACAATTCTTCCACTAATGATGGAACTAGTCACAGTTCTTCCACTAATGATGGAACTATTCATAATTCTTCCACTAATGATGGAACTAGTCACAATTCTTCCACTAATGATGGGACTAGTCACAATTCTTCTACTAATGATGGAACTATTCTCAATTCCTCCACTAATGATGGAACTATTCACAATTCTTCAACTAATGATGAAACTATTCACAATTCTTCCACTAATGATGGAACTATTCATAATTCTTCCACTAATGATGAAACTATTCACAATTTTTCCACTAATGATGGAACTATTCACAATTCTTCCACTAATGATGAAACTATTCACAATTCTTCCATTTATGATGGAACTATTCACAATTCTTCCACTAATGATGGGACTATTCACAATTCCTCCACTAATGATGTGACTATTCAAAATTCTTCCACTAATGATGGAACTATTCACAATTCTTCCACTAATGATGAAACTATTCACAATTCTTCCATTAATGATGGAACTATTCACAATTCTTCCACTAATGATGGGACTATTCACAATTCCTCCACTAATGATGGCACTATTCATAATTCTTACACTAATGATGGAACTATTCATAATTCTTACACTAATGATGTGACTATTCATAATCCTTCCACTAATAATGAAACTATTCACAATTCTTCCACTAATGATGGAACTAGTCACAATTCTTCCACTAATGATGGAACTATTCATAATTCTTCCACTAATGATGGAACTAGTCACAATTCTTCCACTAATGATGGAACTATTCACAATTCCTCCACTAATGATGGAACTATTCATAATTCTTCCACTAATGATGTGACTATTCATAATCCTTCCACTAATGATGGAACTATTCACAATTCTTCCACTAATGATGGAACTAGTCACAATTCTTCCACTAATGATGGAACTATTCACAATTCCTCCACTAATGATGGAACTATTCATAATTCTTCCACTAATGATGGGACTAGTCACAATTCTTCCACTAATGATGGAACTAGTCACAATTCTTCCACTAATGATGAAACTATTTACAATTCTTCCACTAATGATGGAACTATTCACAATTCTTCCACTAGTGATGGAACTATTCACAATTCCTCCACCAATGATGGAACTATTCACAATTCTTCCCCTAGTGATGGAACTATTCACAATTCTTCCACTAATGATGGAACTATTCACAATTCTTCCACTAATGATGGGACTATTCACAATTCTTCCACTAATGATGGAACTATTCATAATTATTCCACTAATGATGGAACTATTCACAATTCCTCCACTAATGATGGAACTATTCACAATTCTTCTACTAATGATGGAACTATTCACAATTCCTCCACTAATGATGGAACTATTCACAATTCTTCAACTAATGATGAAACTATTCACAATTCTTCCACTAATGATGTAACTATTCATAATTCTTCCACTAATGATGAAACTATTCACAATTCTTCCACTAATGATGGAACAATTCACAATTCTTCCACTAATGATGAAACTATTCACAATTCTTCCACTAATAATGGAACTATTCACAATTCTTCCATTAATGATGGAACTATTCACAATTCTTCCACTAATGATGGGACTTTTCACAATTCCTCCACTAATGATTTGACTATTCATAATTCTTCCACTAATGATGGAACTATTCATAATTCTTCCACTAATGATGTGACTATTCATAATCCTTCCACTAATGATGGAACTATTCACAATTCTTCCACTAATGATGGAACTAGTCACAATTCTTCCACTAATGATGGAACTATTCATAATTCTTCCACTAATGATGGAACTAGTCACAATTCTTCCACTAATGATGTAACTATTCACAATTCTTCCACTAATGATGGAACTATTCACAATTCTTCCACTAGTGATGGAACTATTCACAATTTCTCCACTAATGATGAAACTATTCACAATTCTTCCACTAGTGATGGAACTATTCACAATTCCTCCACGAATGATGGAACTATTCACAATTCTTCCACTAATGATGGAACTATTCACAATTCTTCCACTAATGATGGGACTAGTCACAATTCTTCTACTAATGATGGAACTATTCTCAATTCCTCCACTAATGATGGAACTATTCGCAATTCTTCAACTAATGATGAAACTATTCACAATTCTTCCACTAATGATGGAACTATTCATAATTCTTCCACTAATGATGAAACTATTCACAATTCTTCCACTAATGATGGAACTATTCACAATTCTTCCACTAATGATGAAACTATTCACAATTCTTCCACTAATAATGGAACTATTCACAATTCTTCCATTAATGATGGAACCATTCACAATTCTTCCACTAATGATGGGACTATTCACAATTCCTCCACTAATGATGTGACTATTCATAATTCTTCCACTAATGATGGAACTATTCATAATTCTTCCACTAATGATGTGACTATTCATAATCCTTCCACTAATGATGGAACTATTCACAATTCTTCCACTAATGATGGAACTAGTCACAATTCTTCCACTAATGATGGAACTATTCATAATTCTTCCACTAATGATGGAACTAGTCACAATTCTTCCACTAATGATGGAACTATTCACAATTCTTCCACTAATGATGGAACTATTCACAATTCTTCCACTAGTGATGGAACTATTCACAATTTCTCCACTAATGAAGAAACTATTCACAATTCTTCCACTAGTGATGGAACTATTCACAATTCCTCCACAAATGATGGAACTATTCACAATTCTTCCACTAATGATGGAACTATTCACAATTCTTCCACTAATGATGGGACTATTCACAATTCATCCACTAATGATGGAACTATTCATAATTCTTCCACTAATGATGGAACTATTCACAATTCCTCCACTAATGATGGAACTATTCACAATTCTTCTACTAATGATGGAACTATTCACAATTCTTCCACTAATGATGGAACTAGTCACAATTCTTCCACTAATGATGGAACTATTCACAATTCCTCCACTAATGATGGAACTATTCACAATTGTTCCACTATTGATGGAACTATTCACAATTCTTCCACTAATGATGGGACTAGTCACAATTCTTCCACTAATGATGGAACTATTCACAATTCTTCCACTAATGATGGAACTATTCATAATTCTTCCACTAATGATGGAACTATTCACAATTCTTCCATTAATGATGGAACTATTCACAATTCTTCCACTAATGATGGGACTATTCACAATTCCTCCACTAATGATGTGACTATTCACAATTCTTCCACTAATGATGGAACTATTCACAATTCTTCCACTAATGATGAAACTATTCACAATTCTTCCACTGATGATGGAACTATTCACAATTCTTCCATTAATGATGGAACTATTCACAATTCTTCCACTAATGATGGGACTATTCACAATTCCTCCAATAATGATGTGACTATTCATAATTCTTACACTAGTGATGGAACTATTCATAATTCTTCCACTAATGATGTGACTATTCATAATCCTTCCACTAATGATGGAACTATTCACAATTCCTCCACTAATGATGGAACTATTCACAATTCTTCTACTAATGATGGAACTATTCACAATTCCTCCACTAATGATGGAACTATTCATAATTCTTCCACTAATGATGGGACTAGTCACAAATCTTCCACTAATGATGGAACTAGTCACAATTCTTCCACTAATGATGAAACTATTTACAATTCTTCCACTAATGATGGAACTATTCACAATTCTTCCACTAGTGATGGAACTATTCACAATTCCTCCACTAATGATGGAACTATTCACAATTCTTCCCCTAGTGATGGAACTATTCACAATTCTTCCACTAATGATGGAATTATTCACTATTCTTCCACTAATGATGGGACTATTCACAATTCTTACACTAATGATGGAACTATTCATAATTCTTCCACTAATGATTGAACTATTCACAATTCCTCCACTAATGATGGAACTATTCACAATTCTTCTACTAATGATGGAACTATTCTCAATTCCTCCACTAATGATGGAACTATTCACAATTCTTCAACTAATGATGAAACTATTCACAATTCTTCCACTAATGATGTAACTATTCATAATTCTTCCACTAATGATGAAACTATTCACAATTCTTCCACTAATGATGGAACAATTCACAATTCTTCCACTAATGATGAAACTATTCACAATTCTTCCACTAATGATGGAACTATTCACAATTCTTCCACTAATGATGGGAATAGTCACAATTCTTCTACTAATGACGGAACTATTCTCAATTCCTCCACTAATGATGGAACTATTCACAATTCTTCAACTAATGATGAAACTATTCACAATTCTTCCACTAATGATGGAACTATTCTTAATTCTTCCACTAATGATGAAACTATTCACAATTCTTCCACTAATGATGGAACTATTCACAATTCTTCCACTAATGATGAAACTATTCACAATTCTTCCACTAATAATGGAACTATTCACAATTCTTCCATTAATGATGGAACTATTCACAATTCTTCCACTAATGATGGGACTATTCAAAATTCCTCCACTAATGATGTGACTATTCATAATTCTTCCACTAATGATGGAACTATTCATAATTCTTCCACTAATGATGTGACTATTCATAATCCTTCCACTAATGATGGAACTATTCACAATTCTTCCACTAATGATGGAACTAGCCACAATTCTTCCACTAATGATGGAACTATTCATAATTCTTCCACTAATGATGGAACTAGTCACAATTCTTCCACTAATGATGGAACTATTCACAATTCTTCCACTAATGATGGAACTATTCACAATTCTTCCACTAGTGATGGAACTATTCACAATTTCTCCACTAATGAAGAAACTATTCACAATTCTTCCACTAGTGATGGAACTATTCACAATTCCTCCACAAATGATGGAACTATTCACAATTCTTCCACTAATGATGGAACTATTCACAATTCTTCCATTAATGATGGGACTATTCACAATCTCTCCACTAATGATGTGTGACTATTCATAATTCTTCCACTAATGATGAAACTATTCACAATTCTTCCACTAATGATGGAACTATTCACAATTCTTCCACTAATGATGGAACTATTCACAATTCTTCCATTAATGATGGGACTATTCACAATCCCTCCACTAATGATGTGTGACTATTCATAATTCTTCCACTAATGATGGAACTATTCATAATTCTTCCACTAATGATGTGACTATTCATAATCCTTCCATTAATGATGGAACTATTCACAATTCTTCCACTTATGATGGGACTATTCACAATTCCTCCACTAATGATGTGACTATTCATAATTCTTACACTAGTGATGGAACTATTCATAATTCTTCCACTAATGATGTGACTATTCATAATCCTTCCACTAATGATGGAACTATTCACAATTCTTCCACTAATGATGGAACTAGTCACAGTTCTTCCACTAATGATGGAACTATTCATAATTCTTCCACTAATGATGGAACTAGTCACAATTCTTCCACTAATGATGGGACTAGTCACAATTCTTCTACTAATGATGGAACTATTCTCAATTCCTCCACTAATGATGGAACTATTCACAATTCTTCAACTAATGATGAAACTATTCACAATTCTTCCACTAATGATGGAACTATTCATAATTCTTCCACTAATGATGAAACTATTCACAATTTTTCCACTAATGATGGAACTATTCACAATTCTTCCACTAATGATGAAACTATTCACAATTCTTCCATTAATGATGGAACTATTCACAATTCTTCCACTAATGATGGGACTATTCACAATTCCTCCACTAATGATGTGACTATTCAAAATTCTTCCACTAATGATGGAACTATTCACAATTCTTCCACTAATGATGAAACTATTCACAATTCTTCCATTAATGATGGAACTATTCACAATTCTTCCACTAATGATGGGACTATTCACAATTCCTCCACTAATGATGGCACTATTCATAATTCTTACACTAATGATGGAACTATTCATAATTCTTACACTAATGATGTGACTATTCATAATCCTTCCACTAATAATGAAACTATTCACAATTCTTCCACTAATGATGGAACTAGTCACAATTCTTCCACTAATGATGGAACTATTCATAATTCTTCCACTAATGATGGAACTAGTCACAATTCTTCCACTAATGATGGAACTATTCACAATTCCTCCACTAATGATGGAACTATTCATAATTCTTCCACTAATGATGTGACTATTCATAATCCTTCCACTAATGATGGAACTATTCACAATTCTTCCACTAATGATGGAACTAGTCACAATTCTTCCACTAATGATGGAACTATTCACAATTCCTCCACTAATGATGGAACTATTCATAATTCTTCCACTAATGATGGGACTAGTCACAATTCTTCCACTAATGATGGAACTAGTCACAATTCTTCCACTAATGATGAAACTATTTACAATTCTTCCACTAATGATGGAACTATTCACAATTCTTCCACTAGTGATGGAACTATTCACAATTCCTCCACCAATGATGGAACTATTCACAATTCTTCCCCTAGTGATGGAACTATTCACAATTCTTCCACTAATGATGGAACTATTCACAATTCTTCCACTAATGATGGGACTATTCACAATTCTTCCACTAATGATGGAACTATTCATAATTCTTCCACTAATGATGGAACTATTCACAATTCCTCCACTAATGATGGAACTATTCACAATTCTTCTACTAATGATGGAACTATTCTCAATTCCTCCACTAATGATGGAACTATTCACAATTCTTCAACTAATGATGAAACTATTCACAATTCTTCCACTAATGATGTAACTATTCATAATTCTTCCACTAATGATGAAACTATTCACAATTCTTCCACTAATGATGGAACAATTCACAATTCTTCCACTAATGATGAAACTATTCACAATTCTTCCACTAATAATGGAACTATTCACAATTCTTCCATTAATGATGGAACTATTCACAATTCTTCCACTAATGATGGGACTTTTCACAATTCCTCCACTAATGATTTGACTATTCATAATTCTTCCACTAATGATGGAACTATTCATAATTCTTCCACTAATGATGTGACTATTCATAATCCTTCCACTAATGATGGAACTATTCACAATTCTTCCACTAATGATGGAACTAGTCACAATTCTTCCACTAATGATGGAACTATTCATAATTCTTCCACTAATGATGGAACTAGTCACAATTCTTCCACTAATGATGTAACTATTCACAATTCTTCCACTAATGATGGAACTATTCACAATTCTTCCACTAGTGATGGAACTATTCACAATTTCTCCACTAATGATGAAACTATTCACAATTCTTCCACTAGTGATGGAACTATTCACAATTCCTCCACGAATGATGGAACTATTCACAATTCTTCCACTAATGATGGAACTATTCACAATTCTTCCACTAATGATGGGACTAGTCACAATTCTTCTACTAATGATGGAACTATTCTCAATTCCTCCACTAATGATGGAACTATTCGCAATTCTTCAACTAATGATGAAACTATTCACAATTCTTCCACTAATGATGGAACTATTCATAATTCTTCCACTAATGATGAAACTATTCACAATTCTTCCACTAATGATGGAACTATTCACAATTCTTCCACTAATGATGAAACTATTCACAATTCTTCCACTAATAATGGAACTATTCACAATTCTTCCATTAATGATGGAACTATTCACAATTCTTCCACTAATGATGGGACTATTCACAATTCCTCCACTAATGATGTGACTATTCATAATTCTTCCACTAATGATGGAACTATTCATAATTCTTCCACTAATGATGTGACTATTCATAATCCTTCCACTAATGATGGAACTATTCACAATTCTTCCACTAATGATGGAACTAGTCACAATTCTTCCACTAATGATGGAACTATTCATAATTCTTCCACTAATGATGGAACTAGTCACAATTCTTCCACTAATGATGGAACTATTCACAATTCTTCCACTAATGATGGAACTATTCACAATTCTTCCACTAGTGATGGAACTATTCACAATCTCTCCACTAATGAAGAAACTATTCACAATTCTTCCACTAGTGATGGAACTATTCACAATTCCTCCACAAATGATGGAACTATTCACAATTCTTCCACTAATGATGGAACTATTCACAATTCTTCCACTAATGATGGGACTATTCACAATTCATCCACTAATGATGGAACTATTCATAATTCTTCCACTAATGATGGAACTATTCACAATTCCTCCACTAATGATGGAACTATTCACAATTCTTCTACTAATGATGGAACTATTCACAATTCTTCCACTAATGATGGAACTAGTCACAATTCTTCCACTAATGATGGAACTATTCACAATTCCTCCACTAATGATGGAACTATTCACAATTGTTCCACTATTGATGGAACTATTCACAATTCTTCCACTAATGATGGGACTAGTCACAATTCTTCCACTAATGATGGAACTATTAACAATTCTTCCACTAATGATGGAACTATTCATAATTCTTCCACTAATGATGGAACTATTCACAATTCTTCCATTAATGATGGAACTATTCACAATTCTTCCACTAATGATGGGACTATTCACAATTCCTCCACTAATGATGTGACTATTCACAATTCTTCCACTAATGATGGAACTATTCACAATTCTTCCACTAATGATGAAACTATTCACAATTCTTCCACTGATGATGGAACTATTCACAATTCTTCCATTAATGATGGAACTATTCACAATTCTTCCACTAATGATGGGACTATTCACAATTCCTCCAATAATGATGTGACTATTCATAATTCTTACACTAGTGATGGAACTATTCATAATTCTTCCACTAATGATGTGACTATTCATAATCCTTCCACTAATGATGGAACTATTCACAATTCCTCCACTAATGATGGAACTATTCACAATTCTTCTACTAATGATGGAACTATTCACAATTCCTCCACTAATGATGGAACTATTCATAATTCTTCCACTAATGATGGGACTAGTCACAAATCTTCCACTAATGATGGAACTAGTCACAATTCTTCCACTAATGATGAAACTATTTACAATTCTTCCACTAATGATGGAACTATTCACAATTCTTCCACTAGTGATGGAACTATTCACAATTCCTCCACTAATGATGGAACTATTCACAATTCTTCCCCTAGTGATGGAACTATTCACAATTCTTCCACTAATGATGGAATTATTCACTATTCTTCCACTAATGATGGGACTATTCACAATTCTTCCACTAATGATGGAACTATTCATAATTCTTCCACTAATGATTGAACTATTCACAATTCCTCCACTAATGATGGAACTATTCACAATTCTTCTACTAATGATGGAACTATTCTCAATTACTCCACTAATGATGGAACTATTCACAATTCTTCAACTAATGATGAAACTATTCACAATTCTTCCACTAATGATGTAACTATTCATAATTCTTCCACTAATGATGAAACTATTCACAATTCTTCCACTAATGATGGGACTATTCACAATTCTTCCACTAATGATGGAACTATTCATAATTCTTCCACTAATGATGGAACTATTCACAATTCCTCCACTAATGATGGAACTATTCACAATTCTTCTACTAATGATGGAACTATTCACAATTCCTCCACTAATGATGGAACTATTCACAATTCTTCAACTAATGATGAAACTATTCACAATTCTTCCACTAATGATGTAACTATTCATAATTCTTCCACTAATGATGAAACTATTCACAATTCTTCCACTAATGATGGAACAATTCACAATTCTTCCACTAATGATGAAACTATTCACAATTCTTCCACTAATAATGGAACTATTCACAATTCTTCCATTAATGATGGAACTATTCACAATTCTTCCACTAATGATGGGACTTTTCACAATTCCTCCACTAATGATTTGACTATTCATAATTCTTCCACTAATGATGGAACTATTCATAATTCTTCCACTAATGATGTGACTATTCATAATCCTTCCACTAATGATGGAACTATTCACAATTCTTCCACTAATGATGGAACTAGTCACAATTCTTCCACTAATGATGGAACTATTCATAATTCTTCCACTAATGATGGAACTAGTCACAATTCTTCCACTAATGATGTAACTATTCACAATTCTTCCACTAATGATGGAACTATTCACAATTCTTCCACTAGTGATGGAACTATTCACAATTTCTCCACTAATGATGAAACTATTCACAATTCTTCCACTAGTGATGGAACTATTCACAATTCCTCCACGAATGATGGAACTATTCACAATTCTTCCACTAATGATGGAACTATTCACAATTCTTCCACTAATGATGGGACTAGTCACAATTCTTCTACTAATGATGGAACTATTCTCAATTCCTCCACTAATGATGGAACTATTCACAATTCTTCTACTAATGATGGAACTATTCTCAATTCTTCCACTAATGATGGGACTATTCACAATTCCTCCACTAATGATGTGACTATTCATAATTCTTCCACTAATGATGGAACTATTCATAATTCTTCCACTAATGATGTGACTATTCATAATCCTTCCACTAATGATGGAACTATTCACAATTCTTCCACTAATGATGGAACTAGTCACAATTCTTCCACTAATGATGGAACTATTCATAATTCTTCCACTAATGATGGAACTAGTCACAATTCTTCCACTAATGATGGAACTATTCACAATTCTTCCACTAATGATGGAACTATTCACAATTCTTCCACTAGTGATGGAACTATTCACAATTTCTCCACTAATGAAGAAACTATTCACAATTCTTCCACTAGTGATGGAACTATTCAGAATTCCTCCACAAATGATGGAACTATTCACAATTCTTCCACTAATGATGGAACTATTCACAATTCTTCCACTAATGATGGGACTATTCACAATTCATCCACTAATGATGGAACTATTCATAATTCTTCCACTAATGATGGAACTATTCACAATTCCTCCACTAATGATGGAACTATTCACAATTCTTCTACTAATGATGGAACTATTCACAATTCTTCCACTAATGATGGAACTAGTCACAATTCTTCCACTAATGATGGAACTATTCACAATTCCTCCACTAATGATGGAACTATTCACAATTGTTCCACTATTGATGGAACTATTCACAATTCTTCCACTAATGATGGGACTAGTCACAATTCTTCCACTAATGATGGAACTATTCACAATTCTTCCACTAATGATGGAACTATTCATAATTCTTCCACTAATGATGGAACTATTCACAATTCTTCCATTAATGATGGAACTATTCACAATTCTTCCACTAATGATGGGACTATTCACAATTCCTCCACTAATGATGTGACTATTCACAATTCTTCCACTAATGATGGAACTATTCACAATTCTTCCACTAATGATGAAACTATTCACAATTCTTCCACTGATGATGGAACTATTCACAATTCTTCCATTAATGATGGAACTATTCACAATTCTTCCACTAATGATGGGACTATTCACAATTCCTCCAATAATGATGTGACTATTCATAATTCTTACACTAGTGATGGAACTATTCATAATTCTTCCACTAATGATGTGACTATTCATAATCCTTCCACTAATGATGGAACTATTCACAATTCCTCCACTAATGATGGAACTATTCACAATTCTTCTGCTAATGATGGAACTATTCACAATTCCTCCACTAATGATGGAACTATTCATAATTCTTCCACTAATGATGGGACTAGTCACAAATCTTCCACTAATGATGGAACTAGTCACAATTCTTCCACTAATGATGAAACTATTTACAATTCTTCCACTAATGATGGAACTATTCACAATTCTTCCACTAGTGATGGAACTATTCACAATTCCTCCACTAATGATGGAACTATTCACAATTCTTCCCCTAGTGATGGAACTATTCACAATTCTTCCACTAATGATGGAATTATTCACTATTCTTCCACTAATGATGGGACTATTCACAATTCTTCCACTAATGATGGAACTATTCATAATTCTTCCACTAATGATTGAACTATTCACAATTCCTCCACTAATGATGGAACTATTCACAATTCTTCTACTAATGATGGAACTATTCTCAATTCCTCCACTAATGATGGAACTATTCACAATTCTTCAACTAATGATGAAACTATTCACAATTCTTCCACTAATGATGTAACTATTCATAATTCTTCCACTAATGATGAAACTATTCACAATTCTTCCACTAATGATGGAACAATTCACAATTCTTCCACTAATGATGAAACTATTCACAATTCTTCCACTAATGATGGAACTATTCACAATTCTTCCACTAATGATGGGAATAGTCACAATTCTTCTACTAATGACGGAACTATTCTCAATTCCTCCACTAATGATGGAACTATTCACAATTCTTCAACTAATGATGAAACTATTCACAATTCTTCCACTAATGATGGAACTATTCATAATTCTTCCACTAATGATGAAACTATTCACAATTCTTCCACTAATGATGGAACTATTCACAATTCTTCCACTAATGATGAAACTATTCACAATTCTTCCACTAATAATGGAACTATTCACAATTCTTCCATTAATGATGGAACTATTCACAATTCTTCCACTAATGATGGGACTATTCAAAATTCCTCCACTAATGATGTGACTATTCATAATTCTTCCACTAATGATGGAACTATTCATAATTCTTCCACTAATGATGTGACTATTCATAATCCTTCCACTAATGATGGAACTATTCACAATTCTTCCACTAATGATGGAACTAGCCACAATTCTTCCACTAATGATGGAACTATTCATAATTCTTCCACTAATGATGGAACTAGTCACAATTCTTCCACTAATGATGGAACTATTCACAATTCTTCCACTAATGATGGAACTATTCACAATTCTTCCACTAGTGATGGAACTATTCACAATTTCTCCACTAATGAAGAAACTATTCACAATTCTTCCACTAGTGATGGAACTATTCACAATTCCTCCACAAATGATGGAACTATTCACAATTCTTCCACTAATGATGGAACTATTCACAATTCTTCCATTAATGATGGGACTATTCACAATCTCTCCACTAATGATGTGTGACTATTCATAATTCTTCCACTAATGATGAAACTATTCACAATTCTTCCACTAATGATGGAACTATTCACAATTCTTCCACTAATGATGGAACTATTCACAATTCTTCCATTAATGATGGGACTATTCACAATCCCTCCACTAATGATGTGTGACTATTCATAATTCTTCCACTAATGATGGAACTATTCATAATTCTTCCACTAATGATGTGACTATTCATAATCCTTCCATTAATGATGGAACTATTCACAATTCTTCCACTTATGATGGGACTATTCACAATTCCTCCACTAATGATGTGACTATTCATAATTCTTACACTAGTGATGGAACTATTCATAATTCTTCCACTAATGATGTGACTATTCATAATCCTTCCACTAATGATGGAACTATTCACAATTCTTCCACTAATGATGGAACTAGTCACAGTTCTTCCACTAATGATGGAACTATTCATAATTCTTCCACTAATGATGGAACTAGTCACAATTCTTCCACTAATGATGGGACTAGTCACAATTCTTCTACTAATGATGGAACTATTCTCAATTCCTCCACTAATGATGGAACTATTCACAATTCTTCAACTAATGATGAAACTATTCACAATTCTTCCACTAATGATGGAACTATTCATAATTCTTCCACTAATGATGAAACTATTCACAATTTTTCCACTAATGATGGAACTATTCACAATTCTTCCACTAATGATGAAACTATTCACAATTCTTCCATTAATGATGGAACTATTCACAATTCTTCCACTAATGATGGGACTATTCACAATTCCTCCACTAATGATGTGACTATTCAAAATTCTTCCACTAATGATGGAACTATTCACAATTCTTCCACTAATGATGAAACTATTCACAATTCTTCCATTAATGATGGAACTATTCACAATTCTTCCACTAATGATGGGACTATTCACAATTCCTCCACTAATGATGGCACTATTCATAATTCTTACACTAATGATGGAACTATTCATAATTCTTACACTAATGATGTGACTATTCATAATCCTTCCACTAATAATGAAACTATTCACAATTCTTCCACTAATGATGGAACTAGTCACAATTCTTCCACTAATGATGGAACTATTCATAATTCTTCCACTAATGATGGAACTAGTCACAATTCTTCCACTAATGATGGAACTATTCACAATTCCTCCACTAATGATGGAACTATTCATAATTCTTCCACTAATGATGTGACTATTCATAATCCTTCCACTAATGATGGAACTATTCACAATTCTTCCACTAATGATGGAACTAGTCACAATTCTTCCACTAATGATGGAACTATTCACAATTCCTCCACTAATGATGGAACTATTCATAATTCTTCCACTAATGATGGGACTAGTCACAATTCTTCCACTAATGATGGAACTAGTCACAATTCTTCCACTAATGATGAAACTATTTACAATTCTTCCACTAATGATGGAACTATTCACAATTCTTCCACTAGTGATGGAACTATTCACAATTCCTCCAGCAATGATGGAACTATTCACAATTCTTCCCCTAGTGATGGAACTATTCACAATTCTTCCACTAATGATGGAACTATTCACAATTCTTCCACTAATGATGGGACTATTCACAATTCTTCCACTAATGATGGAACTATTCATAATTCTTCCACTAATGATGGAACTATTCACAATTCCTCCACTAATGATGGAACTATTCACAATTCTTCTACTAATGATGGAACTATTCTCAATTCCTCCACTAATGATGGAACTATTCACAATTCTTCAACTAATGATGAAACTATTCACAATTCTTCCACTAATGATGTAACTATTCATAATTCTTCCACTAATGATGAAACTATTCACAATTCTTCCACTAATGATGGAACAATTCACAATTCTTCCACTAATGATGAAACTATTCACAATTCTTCCACTAATAATGGAACTATTCACAATTCTTCCATTAATGATGGAACTATTCACAATTCTTCCACTAATGATGGGACTTTTCACAATTCCTCCACTAATGATTTGACTATTCATAATTCTTCCACTAATGATGGAACTATTCATAATTCTTCCACTAATGATGTGACTATTCATAATCCTTCCACTAATGATGGAACTATTCACAATTCTTCCACTAATGATGGAACTAGTCACAATTCTTCCACTAATGATGGAACTATTCATAATTCTTCCACTAATGATGGAACTAGTCACAATTCTTCCACTAATGATGGAACTATTCACAATTCTTCCACTAATGATGGAACTATTCACAATTCTTCCACTAGTGATGGAACTATTCACAATTTCTCCACTAATGATGAAACTATTCACAATTCTTCCACTAGTGATGGAACTATTCACAATTCCTCCACGAATGATGGAACTATTCACAATTCTTCCACTAATGATGGAACTATTCACAATTCTTCCACTAATGATGGGACTAGTCACAATTCTTCTACTAATGATGGAACTATTCTCAATTCCTCCACTAATGATGGAACTATTCGCAATTCTTCAACTAATGATGAAACTATTCACAATTCTTCCACTAATGATGGAACTATTCATAATTCTTCCACTAATGATGAAACTATTCACAATTCTTCCACTAATGATGGAACTATTCACAATTCTTCCACTAATGATGAAACTATTCACAATTCTTCCACTAATAATGGAACTATTCACAATTCTTCCATTAATGATGGAACTATTCACAATTCTTCCACTAATGATGGGACTATTCACAATTCCTCCACTAATGATGTGACTATTCATAATTCTTCCACTAATGATGGAACTATTCATAATTCTTCCACTAATGATGTGACTATTCATAATCCTTCCACTAATGATGGAACTATTCACAATTCTTCCACTAATGATGGAACTAGTCACAATTCTTCCACTAATGATGGAACTATTCATAATTCTTCCACTAATGATGGAACTAGTCACAATTCTTCCACTAATGATGGAACTATTCACAATTCTTCCACTAATGATGGAACTATTCACAATTCTTCCACTAGTGATGGAACTATTCACAATCTCTCCACTAATGAAGAAACTATTCACAATTCTTCCACTAGTGATGGAACTATTCACAATTCCTCCACAAATGATGGAACTATTCACAATTCTTCCACTAATGATGGAACTATTCACAATTCTTCCACTAATGATGGGACTATTCACAATTCATCCACTAATGATGGAACTATTCATAATTCTTCCACTAATGATGGAACTATTCACAATTCCTCCACTAATGATGGAACTATTCACAATTCTTCTACTAATGATGGAACTATTCACAATTCTTCCACTAATGATGGAACTAGTCACAATTCTTCCACTAATGATGGAACTATTCACAATTCCTCCACTAATGATGGAACTATTCACAATTGTTCCACTATTGATGGAACTATTCACAATTCTTCCACTAATGATGGGACTAGTCACAATTCTTCCACTAATGATGGAACTATTCACAATTCTTCCACTAATGATGGAACTATTCATAATTCTTCCACTAATGATGGAACTATTCACAATTCTTCCATTAATGATGGAACTATTCACAATTCTTCCACTAATGATGGGACTATTCACAATTCCTCCACTAATGATGTGACTATTCACAATTCTTCCACTAATGATGGAACTATTCACAATTCTTCCACTAATGATGAAACTATTCACAATTCTTCCACTGATGATGGAACTATTCACAATTCTTCCATTAATGATGGAACTATTCACAATTCTTCCACTAATGATGGGACTATTCACAATTCCTCCAATAATGATGTGACTATTCATAATTCTTACACTAGTGATGGAACTATTCATAATTCTTCCACTAATGATGTGACTATTCATAATCCTTCCACTAATGATGGAACTATTCACAATTCCTCCACTAATGATGGAACTATTCACAATTCTTCTACTAATGATGGAACTATTCACAATTCCTCCACTAATGATGGAACTATTCATAATTCTTCCACTAATGATGGGACTAGTCACAAATCTTCCACTAATGATGGAACTAGTCACAATTCTTCCACTAATTATGAAACTATTTACAATTCTTCCACTAATGATGGAACTATTCACAATTCTTCCACTAGTGATGGAACTATTCACAATTCCTCCACTAATGATGGAACTATTCACAATTCTTCCCCTAGTGATGGAACTATTCACAATTCTTCCACTAATGATGGAATTATTCACTATTCTTCCACTAATGATGGGACTATTCACAATTCTTCCACTAATGATGGAACTATTCATAATTCTTCCACTAATGATTGAACTATTCACAATTCCTCCACTAATGATGGAACTATTCACAATTCTTCTACTAATGATGGAACTATTCTCAATTACTCCACTAATGATGGAACTATTCACAATTCTTCAACTAATGATGAAACTATTCACAATTCTTCCACTAATGATGTAACTATTCATAATTCTTCCACTAATGATGAAACTATTCACAATTCTTCCACTAATGATGGAACAATTCACAATTCTTCCACTAATGATGAAACTATTCACAATTCTTCCACTAATGATGGAACTATTCACAATTCTTCCACTAATGATGGGACTAGTCACAATTCTTCTACTAATGACGGAACTATTCTCAATTCCTCCACTAATGATGGAACTATTCACAATTCTTCAACTAATGATGAAACTATTCACAATTCTTCCACTAATGATGGAACTATTCATAATTCTTCCACTAATGATGAAACTAGTCACAATTCTTCCACTAATGATGGAACTATTCACAATTCTTCCACTAATGATGGAACTATTCACAATTCTTCCACTAGTGATGGAACTATTCACAATTTCTCCACTAATGAAGAAACTATTCACAATTCTTCCACTAGTGATGGAACTATTCACAATTCCTCCACAAATGATGGAACTATTCACAATTCTTCCACTAATGATGGAACTATTCACAATTCTTCCATTAATGATGGGACTATTCACAATCTCTCCACTAATGATGTGTGACTATTCATAATTCTTCCACTAATGATGAAACTATTCACAATTCTTCCACTAATGATGGAACTATTCACAATTCTTCCACTAATGATGGAACTATTCACAATTCTTCCATTAATGATGGGACTATTCACAATCCCTCCACTAATGATGTGTGACTATTCATAATTCTTCCACTAATGATGGAACTATTCATAATTCTTCCACTAATGATGTGACTATTCATAATCCTTCCATTAATGATGGAACTATTCACAATTCTTCCACTTATGATGGGACTATTCACAATTCCTCCACTAATGATGTGACTATTCATAATTCTTACACTAGTGATGGAACTATTCATAATTCTTCCACTAATGATGTGACTATTCATAATCCTTCCACTAATGATGGAACTATTCACAATTCTTCCACTAATGATGGAACTAGTCACAGTTCTTCCACTAATGATGGAACTATTCATAATTCTTCCACTAATGATGGAACTAGTCACAATTCTTCCACTAATGATGGGACTAGTCACAATTCTTCTACTAATGATGGAACTATTCTCAATTCCTCCACTAATGATGGAACTATTCACAATTCTTCAACTAATGATGAAACTATTCACAATTCTTCCACTAATGATGGAACTATTCATAATTCTTCCACTAATGATGAAACTATTCACAATTTTTCCACTAATGATGGAACTATTCACAATTCTTCCACTAATGATGAAACTATTCACAATTCTTCCATTAATGATGGAACTATTCACAATTCTTCCACTAATGATGGGACTATTCACAATTCCTCCACTAATGATGTGACTATTCAAAATTCTTCCACTAATGATGGAACTATTCACAATTCTTCCACTAATGATGAAACTATTCACAATTCTTCCATTAATGATGGAACTATTCACAATTCTTCCACTAATGATGGGACTATTCACAATTCCTCCACTAATGATGGCACTATTCATAATTCTTACACTAATGATGGAACTATTCATAATTCTTACACTAATGATGTGACTATTCATAATCCTTCCACTAATAATGAAACTATTCACAATTCTTCCACTAATGATGGAACTAGTCACAATTCTTCCACTAATGATGGAACTATTCATAATTCTTCCACTAATGATGGAACTAGTCACAATTCTTCCACTAATGATGGAACTATTCACAATTCCTCCACTAATGATGGAACTATTCATAATTCTTCCACTAATGATGTGACTATTCATAATCCTTCCACTAATGATGGAACTATTCACAATTCTTCCACTAATGATGGAACTAGTCACAATTCTTCCACTAATGATGGAACTATTCACAATTCCTCCACTAATGATGGAACTATTCATAATTCTTCCACTAATGATGGGACTAGTCACAATTCTTCCACTAATGATGGAACTAGTCACAATTCTTCCACTAATGATGAAACTATTTACAATTCTTCCACTAATGATGGAACTATTCACAATTCTTCCACTAGTGATGGAACTATTCACAATTCCTCCACCAATGATGGAACTATTCACAATTCTTCCCCTAGTGATGGAACTATTCACAATTCTTCCACTAATGATGGAACTATTCACAATTCTTCCACTAATGATGGGACTATTCACAATTCTTCCACTAATGATGGAACTATTCATAATTCTTCCACTAATGATGGAACTATTCACAATTCCTCCACTAATGATGGAACTATTCACAATTCTTCTACTAATGATGGAACTATTCTCAATTCCTCCACTAATGATGGAACTATTCACAATTCTTCAACTAATGATGAAACTATTCACAATTCTTCCACTAATGATGTAACTATTCATAATTCTTCCACTAATGATGAAACTATTCACAATTCTTCCACTAATGATGGAACAATTCACAATTCTTCCACTAATGATGAAACTATTCACAATTCTTCCACTAATAATGGAACTATTCACAATTCTTCCATTAATGATGGAACTATTCACAATTCTTCCACTAATGATGGGACTTTTCACAATTCCTCCACTAATGATTTGACTATTCATAATTCTTCCACTAATGATGGAACTATTCATAATTCTTCCACTAATGATGTGACTATTCATAATCCTTCCACTAATGATGGAACTATTCACAATTCTTCCACTAATGATGGAACTAGTCACAATTCTTCCACTAATGATGGAACTATTCATAATTCTTCCACTAATGATGGAACTAGTCACAATTCTTCCACTAATGATGTAACTATTCACAATTCTTCCACTAATGATGGAACTATTCACAATTCTTCCACTAGTGATGGAACTATTCACAATTTCTCCACTAATGATGAAACTATTCACAATTCTTCCACTAGTGATGGAACTATTCACAATTCCTCCACGAATGATGGAACTATTCACAATTCTTCCACTAATGATGGAACTATTCACAATTCTTCCACTAATGATGGGACTAGTCACAATTCTTCTACTAATGATGGAACTATTCTCAATTCCTCCACTAATGATGGAACTATTCGCAATTCTTCAACTAATGATGAAACTATTCACAATTCTTCCACTAATGATGGAACTATTCATAATTCTTCCACTAATGATGAAACTATTCACAATTCTTCCACTAATGATGGAACTATTCACAATTCTTCCACTAATGATGAAACTATTCACAATTCTTCCACTAATAATGGAACTATTCACAATTCTTCCATTAATGATGGAACTATTCACAATTCTTCCACTAATGATGGGACTATTCACAATTCCTCCACTAATGATGTGACTATTCATAATTCTTCCACTAATGATGGAACTATTCATAATTCTTCCACTAATGATGTGACTATTCATAATCCTTCCACTAATGATGGAACTATTCACAATTCTTCCACTAATGATGGAACTAGTCACAATTCTTCCACTAATGATGGAACTATTCATAATTCTTCCACTAATGATGGAACTAGTCACAATTCTTCCACTAATGATGGAACTATTCACAATTCTTCCACTAATGATGGAACTATTCACAATTCTTCCACTAGTGATGGAACTATTCACAATTTCTCCACTAATGAAGAAACTATTCACAATTCTTCCACTAGTGATGGAACTATTCACAATTCCTCCACAAATGATGGAACTATTCACAATTCTTCCACTAATGATGGAACTATTCACAATTCTTCCACTAATGATGGGACTATTCACAATTCATCCACTAATGATGGAACTATTCATAATTCTTCCACTAATGATGGAACTATTCACAATTCCTCCACTAATGATGGAACTATTCACAATTCTTCTACTAATGATGGAACTATTCACAATTCTTCCACTAATGATGGAACTAGTCACAATTCTTCCACTAATGATGGAACTATTCACAATTCCTCCACTAATGATGGAACTATTCACAATTGTTCCACTATTGATGGAACTATTCACAATTCTTCCACTAATGATGGGACTAGTCACAATTCTTCCACTAATGATGGAACTATTCAAAATTCTTCCACTAATGATGGAACTATTCATAATTCTTCCACTAATGATGGAACTATTCACAATTCTTCCATTAATGATGGAACTATTCACAATTCTTCCACTAATGATGGGACTATTCACAATTCCTCCACTAATGATGTGACTATTCACAATTCTTCCACTAATGATGGAACTATTCACAATTCTTCCACTAATGATGAAACTATTCACAATTCTTCCACTGATGATGGAACTATTCACAATTCTTCCATTAATGATGGAACTATTCACAATTCTTCCACTAATGATGGGACTATTCACAATTCCTCCAATAATGATGTGACTATTCATAATTCTTACACTAGTGATGGAACTATTCATAATTCTTCCACTAATGATGTGACTATTCATAATCCTTCCACTAATGATGGAACTATTCACAATTCCTCCACTAATGATGGAACTATTCACAATTCTTCTACTAATGATGGAACTATTCACAATTCCTCCACTAATGATGGAACTATTCATAATTCTTCCACTAATGATGGGACTAGTCACAAATCTTCCACTAATGATGGAACTAGTCACAATTCTTCCACTAATGATGAAACTATTTACAATTCTTCCACTAATGATGGAACTATTCACAATTCTTCCACTAGTGATGGAACTATTCACAATTCCTCCACTAATGATGGAACTATTCACAATTCTTCCCCTAGTGATGGAACTATTCACAATTCTTCCACTAATGATGGAATTATTCACTATTCTTCCACTAATGATGGGACTATTCACAATTCTTCCACTAATGATGGAACTATTCATAATTCTTCCACTAATGATTGAACTATTCACAATTCCTCCACTAATGATGGAACTATTCACAATTCTTCTACTAATGATGGAACTATTCTCAATTACTCCACTAATGATGGAACTATTCACAATTCTTCAACTAATGATGAAACTATTCACAATTCTTCCACTAATGATGTAACTATTCATAATTCTTCCACTAATGATGAAACTATTCACAATTCTTCCACTAATGATGGAACAATTCACAATTCTTCCACTAATGATGAAACTATTCACAATTCTTCCACTAATGATGGAACTATTCACAATTCTTCCACTAATGATGGGACTAGTCACAATTCTTCTACTAATGACGGAACTATTCTCAATTCCTCCACTAATGATGGAACTATTCACAATTCTTCAACTAATGATGAAACTATTCACAATTCTTCCACTAATGATGGAACTATTCATAATTCTTCCACTAATGATGAAACTATTCACAATTCTTCCACTAATGATGGAACTATTCACAATTCTTCCACTAATGATGAAACTATTCACAATTCTTCCACTAATAATGGAACTATTCACAATTCTTCCATTAATGATGGAACTATTCACAATTCTTCCACTAATGATGGGACTATTCACAATTCCTCCACTAATGATGTGACTATTCATAATTCTTCCACTAATGATGGAACTATTCATAATTCTTCCACTAATGATGTGACTATTCATAATCCTTCCACTAATGATGGAACTATTCACAATTCTTCCACTAATGATGGAACTAGCCACAATTCTTCCACTAATGATGGAACTATTCATAATTCTTCCACTAATGATGGAACTAGTCACAATTCTTCCACTAATGATGGAACTATTCACAATTCTTCCACTAATGATGGAACTATTCACAATTCTTCCACTAGTGATGGAACTATTCACAATTTCTCCACTAATGAAGAAACTATTCACAATTCTTCCACTAGTGATGGAACTATTCACAATTCCTCCACAAATGATGGAACTATTCACAATTCTTCCACTAATGATGGAACTATTCACAATTCTTCCATTAATGATGGGACTATTCACAATCTCTCCACTAATGATGTGTGACTATTCATAATTCTTCCACTAATGATGAAACTATTCACAATTCTTCCACTAATGATGGAACTATTCACAATTCTTCCACTAATGATGGAACTATTCACAATTCTTCCATTAATGATGGGACTATTCACAATCCCTCCACTAATGATGTGTGACTATTCATAATTCTTCCACTAATGATGGAACTATTCATAATTCTTCCACTAATGATGTGACTATTCATAATCCTTCCACTAATGATGGAACTATTCACAATTCTTCCACTAATGATGGAACTAGTCACAATTATTCCACTAATGATGGAACTATTCACAATTCCTCCACTAATGATGGAACTATTCATAATTCTTCCACTAATGATGGTACTAGTCACAATTCTTCCACTAATGATGGAACTAGTCACAATTCTTCCACTAATGATGGAACTATTTACAATTATTCCACTAATGATGGAACTATTCACACTTCTTCCACTAATGATGGAACTATTCACAATTCTTCCACTAGTGATGGAACTATTCACAATTCCTCCACTAATGATGGAACTATTCACAATTCTTCCACTAGTGATGGAACTATTCACAATTCACCACTAATGATGGAACTATTCACAATTCTTCCACTAATGATGGAACTATTCACAATTCTTCCACTAATGATGGAACTATTCACAAGTCCTCCACTAATGATGGAACTATTCACAATTCTTCCACTAATGATGGAACTATTCACAATTCTTCCACTAATGATGACACTATTCACAATTCTTCCACTAATGATGGAACTATTCATAATTCTTCCACTAATGATGGAACTATTCACAATTCCTCCACTAATGATGGAACTATTCACAATTCTTCTACTAATGATGGAACTATTCTCAATTCCTCCACTAATGATGGAACTATTCACAATTCTTCAACTAATGATGAAACTATTCACAATTCTTCCACTAATGACGGAACTATTCATAATTCTTCCACTAATGATGAAACTATTCACAATTCTTCCACTAATGATGGAACTATTCACAATTCTTCCATTAATGATGGAACTATTCACAATTCCTCCACTAATGATGGAACTATTCACAATTCTTCCACTAATGATGGAACTATTCACAATTCCTCCACTAATGATGGAACTATTCACAATTCTTCCACTAATGATGGAACTATTCACAATTCTTCCACTAATGATGACACTATTCACAATTCTTCCACTAATGATGGAACTATTCATAATTCTTCCACTAATGATGGAACTATTCACAATTCCTCCACTAATGATGGAACTATTCACAATTCTTCTACTAATGATGGAACTATTCTCAATTCCTCCACTAATGATGGAACTATTCACAATTCTTCAACTAATGATGAAACTATTCACAATTCTTCCACTAATGATGGAACTATTCATAATTCTTCCACTAATGATGAAACTATTCACAATTCTTCCACTAATGATGGAATTATTCACAATTCTTCCACTAATGATGGAACTATTCACAATTCTTCCATTAATGATGGAACTATTCACAATTCTTCCACTAATGATGGGACTATTCACAATTCCTCCACTAATGATGTGACTATTCACAATTCTTCCACTAATGATGGAACTATTCACAATTCTTCCACTAATGATGAAACTATTCACAATTCTTCCACTGATGATGGAACTATTCACAATTCTTGCATTAATGATGGAACTATTCACAATTCTTCCACTAATGATGGGACTATTCACAATTCCTCCACTAATGATGTGACTATTCATAATTCTTACACTAGTGATGGAACTATTCATAATTCTTCCACTAATGATGTGACTATTCATAATCCTTCCACTAATGATGGAACTATTCACAATTCCTCCACTAATGATGGAACTATTCACAATTCTTCTACTAATGATGGAACTATTCTCAATTCCTCCACTAATGACGGAACTATTCACAATTCTTCAACTAATGATGAAACTATTCACAATTCTTCCACTAATGATGGAACTATTCATAATTCTTCTACTAATGATGAAACTATTCACAATTCTTCCACTAATGATGGAACTATTCACAATTCTTCCACTAATGATGGAACTATTCACAATTCTTCCACTTATGATGGGACTATTCACAATTCCTCCACTAATGATGTGACTATTCATAATTCTTACACTAGTGATGGAACTATTCATAATTCTTCCACTAATGATGTGACTATTCATAATCCTTCCACTAATGATGGAACTATTCACAATTCCTCCACTAATGATGGAACTATTCACAATTCTTCCATTAATGATGGAACTATTCACAATTCTTCCACTAATGATGGGACTATTCACAATTCCTCCACTAATGATGTGACTATTCACAATTCTTCCACTAATGATGGAACTATTCACAATTCTTCCACTAATGATGAAACTATTCACAATTCTTCCACTGATGATGGAACTATTCACAATTCTTCCATTAATGATGGAACTATTCACAATTCTTCCAATTATGATGGGACTATTCACAATTCCTCTACTAATGATGTGACTATTCATAATTCTTACACTAGTGATGGAACTATTCATAATTCTTCCACTAATGATGTGACTATTCATAATCCTTCCACTAATGATGGAACTATTCACAATTCTTCCACTAATGATGGAACTAGTCACAGTTCTTCCACTAATGATGGAACTATTCATAATTCTTCCACTAATGATGGAACTAGTCACAATTCTTCCACTAATGATGGGACTAGTCACAATTCTTCTACTAATGATGGAACTATTCTCAATTCCTCCACTAATGATGGAACTATTCACAATTCTTCAACTAATGATGAAACTATTCACAATTCTTCCACTAATGATGGAACTATTCATAATTCTTCCACTAATGATGAAACTATTCACAATTTTTCCACTAATGATGGAACTATTCACAATTCTTCCACTAATGATGAAACTATTCACAATTCTTCCATTAATGATGGAACTATTCACAATTCTTCCACTAATGATGGGACTATTCACAATTCCTCCACTAATGATGTGACTATTCAAAATTCTTCCACTAATGATGGAACTATTCACAGTTCTTCCACTAATGATGAAACTATTCACAATTCTTCCATTAATGATGGAACTATTCACAATTCTTCCACTAATGATGGGACTATTCACAATTCCTCCACTAATGATGGCACTATTCATAATTCTTACACTAATGATGGAACTATTCATAATTCTTACACTAATGATGTGACTATTCATAATCCTTCCACTAATAATGAAACTATTCACAATTCTTCCACTAATGATGGAACTAGTCACAATTCTTCCACTAATGATGGAATTATTCATAATTCTTCCACTAATGATGGAACTAGTCACAATTCTTCCACTAATGATGGAACTATTCACAATTCCTCCACTAATGATGGAACTATTCATAATTCTTCCACTAATGATGTGACTATTCATAATCCTTCCACTAATGATGGAACTATTCACAATTCTTCCACTAATGATGGAACTAGTCACAATTCTTCCACTAATGATGGAACTATTCACAATTCCTCCACTAATGATGGAACTATTCATAATTCTTCCACTAATGATGGGACTAGTCACAATTCTTCCACTAATGATGGAACTAGTCACAATTCTTCCACTAATGATGAAACTATTTACAATTCTTCCACTAATGATGGAACTATTCACAATTCTTCCACTAGTGATGGAACTATTCACAATTCCTCCACTAATGATGGAACTATTCACAATTCTTCCCCTAGTGATGGAACTATTCACAATTCTTCCACTAATGATGGAACTATTCACAATTCTTCCACTAATGATGGGACTATTCACAATTCTTCCACTAATGATGGAACTATTCATAATTCTTCCACTAATGATGGAACTATTCACAATTCCTCCACTAATGATGGAACTATTCACAATTCTTCTACTAATGATGGAACTATTCTCAATTCCTCCACTAATGATGGAACTATTCACAATTCTTCAACTAATGATGAAACTATTCACAATTCTTCCACTAATGATGTAACTATTCATAATTCTTCCACTAATGATGAAACTATTCACAATTCTTCCACTAATGATGGAACAATTCACAATTCTTCCACTAGTGATGAAACTATTCACAATTCTTCCACTAATAATGGAACTATTCACAATTCTTCCATTAATGATGGAACTATTCACAATTCTTCCACTAATGATGGGACTTTTCACAATTGCTCCACTAATGATGTGACTATTCATAATTCTTCCACTAATGATGGAACTATTCATAATTCTTCCACTAATGATGTGACTATTCATAATCCTTCCACTAATGATGGAACTATTCACAATTCTTCCACTAATGATGGAACTAGTCACAATTCTTCCACTAATGAGGGAACTATTCATAATTCTTCCACTAATGATGGAACTAGTCACAATTCTTCCACTAATGATGTAACTATTCACAATTCTTCCACTAATGATGGAACTATTCACAATTCTTCCACTAGTGATGGAACTATTCACAATTTCTCCACTAATGATGAAACTATTCACAATTCTTCCACTAGTGATGGAACTATTCACAATTCCTCCACGAATGATGGAACTATTCACAATTCTTCCACTAATGATGGAACTATTCACAATTCTTCCACTAATGATGGGACTAGTCACAATTCTTCTACTAATGATGGAACTATTCTCAATTCCTCCACTAATGATGGAACTATTCGCAATTCTTCAACTAATGATGAAACTATTCACAATTCTTCCACTAATGATGGAACTATTCATAATTCTTCCACTGATGATGAAACTATTCACAATTCTTCCACTAATGATGGAACTATTCACAATTCTTCCACTAATGATGAAACTATTCACAATTCTTCCACTAATAATGGAACTATTCACAATTCTTCCATTAATGATGGAACTATTCACAATTCTTCCACTAATGATGGGACTATTCACAATTCCTCCACTAATGATGTGACTATTCATAATTCTTCCACTAATGATGGAACTATTCATAATTCTTCCACTAATGATGTGACTATTCATAATCTTTCCACTAATGATGGAACTATTCACAATTCTTCCACTAATGATGGAACTAGTCACAATTCTTCCACTAATGATGGAACTATTCATAATTCTTCCACTAATGATGGAACTAGTCACAATTCTTCCACTAATGATGGAACTATTCACAATTCTTCCACTAATGATGTAACTATTCACAATTCTTCCACTAGTGATGGAACTATTCACAATTTCTCCACTAATGAAGAAACTATTCACAATTCTTCCACTACTGATGGAACTATTCACAATTCCTCCACAAATGATGGAACTATTCACAATTCTTCCACTAATGATGGAACTATTCACAATTCTTCCACTAATGATGGGACTATTCACAATTCATCCACTAATGATGGAACTATTCATAATTCTTCCACTAATGATGGAACTATTCACAATTCCTCCACTAATGATGGAACTATTCACAATTCTTCTACTAATGATGGAACTATTCACAATTCTTCCACTAATGATGGAACTAGTCACAATTCTTCCACTAATGATGGAACTATTCACAATTCCTCCACTAATGATGGAACTATTCACAATTGTTCCACTATTGATGGAACTATTCACAATTCTTCCACTAATGATGGGACTAGTCACAATTCTTCCACTAATGATGGAACTATTCACAATTCTTCCACTAATGATGGAACTATTCATAATTCTTCCACTAATGATGGAACTATTCACAATTCTTCCATTAATGATGGAACTATTCACAATTCTTCCACTAATGATGGGACTATTCACAATTCCTCCACTAATGATGTGACTATTCACAATTCTTCCACTAATGATGGAACTATTCACAATTCTTCCACTAATGATGAAACTATTCACAATTCTTCCACTGATGATGGAACTATTCACAATTCTTCCATTAATGATGGAACTATTCACAATTCTTCCACTAATGATGGGACTATTCACAATTCCTCCACTAATGATGGGACTTTTCATAATTCTTACACTAGTGATGGAACTATTCATAATTCTTCCACTAATGATGTGACTATTCATAATCCTTCCACTAATGATGGAACTATTCACAATTCCTCCACTAATGATGGAACTATTCACAATTCTTCTACTAATGATGGAACTATTCACAATTCCTCCACTAATGATGGAACTATTCATAATTCTTCCACTAATGATGGGACTAGTCACAAATCTTCCACTAATGATGGAACTAGTCACAATTCTTCCACTATTGATGAAACTATTTACAATTCTTCCACTAATGATGGAACTATTCACAATTCTTCCACTAGTGATGGAACTATTCACAATTCCTCCACTAATGATGGAACTATTCACAATTCTTCCCCTAGTGATGGAACTATTCACAATTCTTCCACTAATGATGGAATTATTCACTATTCTTCCACTAATGATGGGACTATTCACAATTCTTCCACTAATGATGGAACTATTCATAATTCTTCCACTAATGATTGAACTATTCACAATTCCTCCACTAATGATGGAACTATTCACAATTCTTCTACTAATGATGGAACTATTCTCAATTCCTCCACTAATGATGGAACTATTCACAATTCTTCAACTAATGATGAAACTATTCACAATTCTTCCACTAATGATGTAACTATTCATAATTCTTCCACTAATGATGACACTATTCACAATTCTTCCACTAATGATGGAACAATTCACAATTCTTCCACTAATGATGAAACTATTCACAATTCTTCCACTAATAATGGAACTATTCACAATTCTTCCATTAATGATGGAACTATTCACAATTCTTCCACTAATGATGGGACTTTTCACAATTCCTCCACTAATGATGTGACTATTCATAATTCTTCCACTAATGATGGAACTATTCATAATTCTTCCACTAATGATGTGACTATTCATAATCCTTCCACTAATGATGGAACTATTCACAATTCTTCCACTAATGATGGAACTAGTCACAATTCTTCCACTAATGATGGAACTATTCATAATTCTTCCACTAATGATGGAACTAGTCACAATTCTTCCACTAATGATGGAACTATTCACAATTCTTCCACTAATGATGGAACTATTCACAATTCTTCCACTAGTGATGGAACTATTCACAATTTATCCACTAATGATGAAACTATTCACAATTCTTCCACTAGTGATGGAACTATTCACAATTCCTCCACGAATGATGGAACTATTCACAATTCTTCCACTAATGATGGAACTATTCACAATTCTTCCACTAATGATGGGACTAGTCACAATTCTTCTACTAATGACGGAACTATTCTCAATTCCTCCACTAATGATGGAACTATTCACAATTCTTCAACTAATGATGAAACTATTCACAATTCTTCCACTAATGATGGAACTATTCATAATTCTTCCACTAATGATGAAACTATTCACAATTCTTCCACTAATGATGGAACTATTCACAATTCTTCCACTAATGATGAAACTATTCACAATTCTTCCACTAATAATGGAACTATTCACAATTCTTCCATTAATGATGGAACTATTCACAATTCTTCCACTAATGATGGGACTATTCACAATTCCTCCACTAATGATGTGACTATTCATAATTCTTCCACTAATGATGGAACTATTCATAATTCTTCCACTAATGATGTGACTATTCATAATCCTTCCACTAATGATGGAACTATTCACAATTCTTCCACTAATGATGGAACTAGTCACAATTCTTCCACTAATGATGGAACTATTCATAATTCTTCCACTAATGATGGAACTAGTCACAATTCTTCCACTAATGATGGAACTATTCACAATTCTTCCACTAATGATGGAACTATTCACAATTCTTCCACTAGTGATGGAACTATTCACAATTTCTCCACTAATGAAGAAACTATTCACAATTCTTCCACTAGTGATGGAACTATTCACAATTCCTCCACAAATGATGGAACTATTCACAATTCTTCCACTAATGATGGAACTATTCACAATTCTTCCATTAATGATGGGACTATTCACAATCTCTCCACTAATGATGTGTGACTATTCATAATTCTTCCACTAATGATGAAACTATTCACAATTCTTCCACTAATGATGGAACTATTCACAATTCTTCCACTAATGATGGAACTATTCACAATTCTTCCATTAATGATGGGACTATTCACAATCCCTCCACTAATGATGTGTGACTATTCATAATTCTTCCACTAATGATGGAACTATTCATAATTCTTCCACTAATGATGTGACTATTCATAATCCTTCCACTAATGATGGAACTATTCACAATTCTTCCACTAATGATGGAACTAGTCACAATTATTCCACTAATGATGGAACTATTCACAATTCCTCCACAAATGATGGAACTATTCATAATTCTTCCACTAATGATGGTACTAGTCACAATTCTTCCACTAATGATGGAACTAGTCAAAATTCTTCAACTAATGATGGAACTATTCACAATTCCTCCACTAATGATGGAACTATTCATAATTCTTCCACTAATGATGTGACTATTCATAATCCTTCCACTAATGATGGAACTATTCACAATTCTTCCACTAATGATGGAACTAGTCACAATTCTTCCACTAATGATGGAACTATTCACAATTCCTCCACTAATGATGGAACTATTCATAATTCTTCCACTAATGATGGGACTAGTCACAATTCTTCCACTAATGATGGAACTAGTCACAATTCTTCCACTAATGATGAAACTATTTACAATTCTTCCACTAATGATGGAACTATTCACAATTCTTCCACTAGTGATGGAACTATTCACAATTCCTCCACTAATGATGGAACTATTCACAATTCTTCCCCTAGTGATGGAACTATTCACAATTCTTCCACTAATGATGGAACTATTCACAATTCTTCCACTAATGATGGGACTATTCACAATTCTTCCACTAATGATGGAACTATTCATAATTCTTCCACTAATGATGGAACTATTCACAATTCCTCCACTAATGATGGAACTATTCACAATTCTTCTACTAATGATGGAACTATTCTCAATTCCTCCACTAATGATGGAACTATTCACAATTCTTCAACTAATGATGAAACTATTCACAATTCTTCCACTAATGATGTAACTATTCATAATTCTTCCACTAATGATGAAACTATTCACAATTCTTCCACTAATTATGGAACAATTCACAATTCTTCCACTAATGATGAAACTATTCACAATTCTTCCACTAATAATGGAACTATTCACAATTCTTCCATTAATGATGGAACTATTGACAATTCTTCCACTAATGATGGGACTTTTCACAATTGCTCCACTAATGATGTGACTATTCATAATTCTTCCACTAATGATGGAACTATTCATAATTCTTCCACTAATGATGTGACTATTCATAATCCTTCCACTAATGATGGAACTATTCACAATTCTTCCACTAATGATGGAACTAGTCACAATTCTTCCACTAATGATGGAACTATTCATAATTCTTCCACTAATGATGGAACTAGTCACAATTCTTCCACTAATGATGTAACTATTCACAATTCTTCCACTAATGATGGAACTATTCACAATTCTTCCACTAGTGATGGAACTATTCACAATTTCTCCACTAATGATGAAACTATTCACAATTCTTCCACTAGTGATGGAACTATTCACAATTCCTCCACGAATGATGGAACTATTCACAATTCTTCCACTAATGATGGAACTATTCACAATTCTTCCACTAATGATGGGACTAGTCACAATTCTTCTACTAATGATGGAACTATTCTCAATTCCTCCACTAATGATGGAACTATTCGCAATTCTTCAACTAATGATGAAACTATTCACAATTCTTCCACTAATGATGGAACTATTCATAATTCTTCCACTAATGATGAAACTATTCACAATTCTTCCACTAATGATGGAACTATTCACAATTCTTCCACTAATGATGAAACTATTCACAATTCTTCCACTAATAATGGAACTATTCACAATTCTTCCATTAATGATGGAACTATTCACAATTCTTCCACTAATGATGGGACTATTCACAATTCCTCCACTAATGATGTGACTATTCATAATTCTTCCACTAATGATGGAACTATTCATAATTCTTCCACTAATGATGTGACTATTCATAATCCTTCCACTAATGATGGAACTATTCACAATTCTTCCACTAATGATGGAACTAGTCACAATTCTTCCACTAATGATGGAACTATTCATAATTCTTCCACTAATGATGGAACTAGTCACAATTCTTCCACTAATGATGGAACTATTCACAATTCTTCCACTAATGATGGAACTATTCACAATTCTTCCACTAGTGATGGAACTATTCACAATTTCTCCACTAATGAAGAAACTATTCACAATTCTTCCACTACTGATGGAACTATTCACAATTCCTCCACAAATGATGGAACTATTCACAATTCTTCCACTAATGATGGAACTATTCACAATTCTTCCACTAATGATGGGACTATTCACAATTCATCCACTAATGATGGAACTATTCATAATTCTTCCACTAATGATGGAACTATTCACAATTCCTCCACTAATGATGGAACTATTCACAATTCTTCTACTAATGATGGAACTATTCACAATTCTTCCACTAATGATGGAACTAGTCACAATTCTTCCACTAATGATGGAACTATTCACAATTCCTCCACTAATGATGGAACTATTCACAATTGTTCCACTATTGATGGAACTATTCACAATTCTTCCACTAATGATGGGACTAGTCACAATTCTTCCACTAATGATGGAACTATTCACAATTCTTCCACTAATGATGGAACTATTCATAATTCTTCCACTAATGATGGAACTATTCACAATTCTTCCATTAATGATGGAACTATTCACAATTCTTCCACTAATGATGGGACTATTCACAATTCCTCCACTAATGATGTGACTATTCACAATTCTTCCACTAATGATGGAACTATTCACAATTCTTCCACTAATGATGAAACTATTCACAATTCTTCCACTGATGATGGAACTATTCACAATTCTTCCATTAATGATGGAACTATTCACAATTCTTCCACTAATGATGGGACTATTCACAATTCCTCCACTAATGATGTGACTATTCATAATTCTTACACTAGTGATGGAACTATTCATAATTCTTCCACTAATGATGTGACTATTCATAATCCTTCCACTAATGATGGAACTATTCACAATTCCTCCACTAATGATGGAACTATTCACAATTCTTCAACTAATGATGGAACTATTCACAATTCCTCCACTAATGATGGAACTATTCATAATTCTTCCACTAATGATGGAACTAGTCACAATTCTTCCACTAATGATGGAACTATTCACAATTCCTCCACTAATGATGGAACTATTCATAATTCTTCCACTAATGATGTGACTATTCATAATCCTTCCACTAATGATGGAACTATTCACAATTCTTCCACTAATGATGGAACTAGTCACAATTCTTCCACTAATGATGGAACTATTCACAATTCCTCCACTAATGATGGAACTATTCATAATTCTTCCACTAATGATGGGACTAGTCACAATTCTTCCACTAATGATGGAACTAGTCACAATTCTTCCACTAATGATGAAACTATTTACAATTCTTCCACTAATGATGGAACTATTCACAATTCTTCCACTAGTGATGGAACTATTCACAATTCCTCCACTAATGATGGAACTATTCACAATTCTTCCCCTAGTGATGGAACTATTCACAATTCTTCCACTAATGATGGAACTATTCACAATTCTTCCACTAATGATGGGACTATTCACAATTCTTCCACTAATGATGGAACTATTCATAATTCTTCCACTAATGATGGAACTATTCACAATTCCTCCACTAATGATGGAACTATTCACAATTCTTCTACTAATGATGGAACTATTCTCAATTCCTCCACTAATGATGGAACTATTCACAATTCTTCAACTAATGATGAAACTATTCACAATTCTTCCACTAATGATGTAACTATTCATAATTCTTCCACTAATGATGAAACTATTCACAATTCTTCCACTAATGATGGAACAATTCACAATTCTTCCACTAATGATGAAACTATTCACAATTCTTCCACTAATAATGGAACTATTCACAATTCTTCCATTAATGATGGAACTATTCACAATTCTTCCTCTAATGATGGGACTTTTCACAATTGCTCCACTAATGATGTGACTATTCATAATTCTTCCACTAATGATGGAACTATTCATAATTCTTCCACTAATGATGTGACTATTCATAATCCTTCCACTAATGATGGAACTATTCACAATTCTTCCACTAATGATGGAACTAGTCACAATTCTTCCACTAATGATGGAACTATTCATAATTCTTCCACTAATGATGGAACTAGTCACAATTCTTCCACTAATGATGTAACTATTCACAATTCTTCCACTAATGATGGAACTATTCACAATTCTTCCACTAGTGATGGAACTATTCACAATTTCTCCACTAATGATGAAACTATTCACAATTCTTCCACTAGTGATGGAACTATTCACAATTCCTCCACGAATGATGGAACTATTCACAATTCTTCCACTAATGATGGAACTATTCACAATTCTTCCACTAATGATGGGACTAGTCACAATTCTTCTACTAATGATGGAACTATTCTCAATTCCTCCACTAATGATGGAACTATTCGCAATTCTTCAACTAATGATGAAACTATTCACAATTCTTCCACTAATGATGGAACTATTCATAATTCTTCCACTAATGATGAAACTATTCACAATTCTTCCACTAATGATGGAACTATTCACAATTCTTCCACTAATGATGAAACTATTCACAATTCTTCCACTAATAATGGAACTATTCACAATTCTTCCATTAATGATGGAACTATTCACAATTCTTCCACTAATGATGGGACTATTCACAATTCCTCCACTAATGATGTGACTATTCATAATTCTTCCACTAATGATGGAACTATTCATAATTCTTCCACTAATGATGTGACTATTCATAATCCTTCCACTAATGATGGAACTATTCACAATTCTTCCACTAATGATGGAACTAGTCACAATTCTTCCACTAATGATGGAACTATTCATAATTCTTCCACTAATGATGGAACTAGTCACAATTCTTCCACTAATGATGGAACTATTCACAATTCTTCCACTAATGATGGAACTATTCACAATTCTTCCACTAGTGATGGAACTATTCACAATTTCTCCACTAATGAAGAAACTATTCACAATTCTTCCACTAGTGATGGAACTATTCACAATTCCTCCACAAATGATGGAACTATTCACAATTCTTCCACTAATGATGGAACTATTCACAATTCTTCCACTAATGATGGGACTATTCACAATTCATCCACTAATTATGGAACTATTCATAATTCTTCCACTAATGATGGAACTATTCACAATTCCTCCACTAATGATGGAACTATTCACAATTCTTCTACTAATGATGGAACTATTCACAATTCTTCCACTAATGATGGAACTAGTCACAATTCTTCCACTAATGATGGAACTATTCACAATTCCTCCACTAATGATGGAACTATTCACAATTGTTCCACTATTGATGGAACTATTCACAATTCTTCCACTAATGATGGGACTAGTCACAATTCTTCCACTAATGATGGAACTATTCACAATTCTTCCACTAATGATGGAACTATTCATAATTCTTCCACTAATGATGGAACTATTCACAATTCTTCCATTAATGATGGAACTATTCACAATTCTTCCACTAATGATGGGACTATTCACAATTCCTCCACTAATGATGTGACTATTCACAATTCTTCCACTAATGATGGAACTATTCACAATTCTTCCACTAATGATGAAACTATTCACAATTCTTCCACTGATGATGGAACTATTCACAATTCTTCCATTAATGATGGAACTATTCACAATTCTTCCACTAATGATGGGACTATTCACAATTCCTCCACTAATGATGTGACTATTCATAATTCTTACACTAGTGATGGAACTATTCATAATTCTTCCACTAATGATGTGACTATTCATAATCCTTCCACTAATGATGGAACTATTCACAATTCCTCCACTAATGATGGAACTATTCACAATTCTTCTACTAATGATGGAACTATTCACAATTCCTCCACTAATGATGGAACTATTCATAATTCTTCCACTAATGATGGGACTAGTCACAAATCTTCCACTAATGATGGAACTAGTCACAATTCTTCCACTATTGATGAAACTATTTACAATTCTTCCACTAATGATGGAACTATTCACAATCCTTCCACTAGTGATGGAACTATTCACAATTCCTCCACTAATGATGGAACTATTCACAATTCTTCCCCTAGTGATGGAACTATTCACAATTCTTCCACTAATGATGGAATTATTCACTATTCTTCCACTAATGATGGGACTATTCACAATTCTTCCACTAATGATGGAACTATTCATAATTCTTCCACTAATGATTGAACTATTCACAATTCCTCCACTAATGATGGAACTATTCACAATTCTTCTACTAATGATGGAACTATTCTCAATTCCTCCACTAATGATGGAACTATTCACAATTCTTCAACTAATGATGAAACTATTCACAATTCTTCCACTAATGATGTAACTATTCATAATTCTTCCACTAATGATGAAACTATTCACAATTCTTCCACTAATGATGGAACAATTCACAATTCTTCCACTAATGATGAAACTATTCACAATTCTTCCACTAATAATGGAACTATTCACAATTCTTCCATTAATGATGGAACTATTCACAATTCTTCCACTAATGATGGGACTTTTCACAATTCCTCCACTAATGATGTGACTATTCATAATTCTTCCACTAATGATGGAACTATTCATAATTCTTCCACTAATGATGTGACTATTCATAATCCTTCCACTAATGATGGAACTATTCACAATTCTTCCACTAATGATGGAACTAGTCACAATTCTTCCACTAATGATGGAACTATTCATAATTCTTCCACTAATGATGGAACTAGTCACAATTCTTCCACTAATGATGGAACTATTCACAATTCTTCCACTAATGATGGAACTATTCACAATTCTTCCACTAGTGATGGAACTATTCACAATTTCTCCACTAATGATGAAACTATTCACAATTCTTCCACTAGTGATGGAACTATTCACAATTCCTCCACGAATGATGGAACTATTCACAATTCTTCCACTAATGATGGAACTATTCACAATTCTTCCACTAATGATGGGACTAGTCACAATTCTTCTACTAATGACGGAACTATTCTCAATTCCTCCACTAATGATGGAACTATTCACAATTCTTCAACTAATGATGAAACTATTCACAATTCTTCCACTAATGATGGAACTATTCATAATTCTTCCACTAATGATGAAACTATTCACAATTCTTCCACTAATGATGGAACTATTCACAATTCTTCCACTAATGATGAAACTATTCACAATTCTTCCACTAATAATGGAACTATTCACAATTCTTCCATTAATGATGGAACTATTCACAATTCTTCCACTAATGATGGGACTATTCACAATTCCTCCACTAATGATGTGACTATTCATAATTCTTCCACTAATGATGGAACTATTCATAATTCTTCCACTAATGATGTGACTATTCATAATCCTTCCACTAATGATGGAACTATTCACAATTCTTCCACTAATGATGGAACTAGTCACAATTCTTCCACTAATGATGGAACTATTCATAATTCTTCCACTAATGATGGAACTAGTCACAATTCTTCCACTAATGATGGAACTATTCACAATTCTTCCACTAATGATGGAACTATTCACAATTCTTCCACTAGTGATGGAACTATTCACAATTTCTCCACTAATGAAGAAACTATTCACAATTCTTCCACTAGTGATGGAACTATTCACAATTCCTCCACAAATGATGGAACTATTCACAATTCTTCCACTAATGATGGAACTATTCACAATTCTTCCACTAATGATGGGACTATTCACAATTCATCCACTAATGATGGAACTATTCATAATTCTTCCACTAATGATGGAACTATTCACAATTCCTCCACTAATGATGGAACTATTCACAATTCTTCTACTAATGATGGAACTATTCACAATTCTTCCACTAATGATGGAACTAGTCACAATTCTTCCACTAATGATGGAACTATTCACAATTCCTCCACTAATGATGGAACTATTCACAATTGTTCCACTATTGATGGAACTATTCACAATTCTTCCACTAATGATGGGACTAGTCACAATTCTTCCACTAATGATGGAACTATTCACAATTCTTCCACTAATGATGGAACTATTCATAATTCTTCCACTAATGATGAAACTATTCACAATTCTTCCACTAATGATGGAATTATTCACAATTCTTCCACTAATGATGGAACTATTCACAATTCTTCCATTAATGATGGAACTATTCACAATTCTTCCACTAATGATGGGACTATTCACAATTCCTCCACTAATGATGTGACTATTCACAATTCTTCCACTAATGATGGAACTATTCACAATTCTTCCACTAATGATGAAACTATTCACAATTCTTCCACTGATGATGGAACTATTCACAATTCTTCCATTAATGATGGAACTATTCACAATTCTTCCACTAATGATGGGACTATTCACAATTCCTCCACTAATGATGTGACTATTCATAATTCTTACACTAGTGATGGAACTATTCATAATTCTTCCACTAATGATGTGACTATTCATAATCCTTCCACTAATGATGGAACTATTCACAATTCCTCCACTAATGATGGAACTATTCACAATTCTTCTACTAATGATGGAACTATTCTCAATTCCTCCACTAATGACGGAACTATTCACAATTCTTCAACTAATGATGAAACTATTCATAATCCTTCCACTAATGATGGAACTATTCACAATTCCTCCACTAATGATGGAACTATTCACAATTCTTCCATTAATGATGGAACTATTCACAATTCTTCCACTAATGATGGGACTATTCACAATTCCTCCACTAATGATGTGACTATTCACAATTCTTCCACTAATGATGGAACTATTCACAATTCTTCCACTAATGATGAAACTATTCACAATTCTTCCACTAATAATGGAACTATTCACAATTCTTCCATTAATGATGGAACTATTCACAATTCTTCCACTAATGATGGGACTATTCACAATTCCTCCACTAATGATGTGACTATTCATAATTCTTCCACTAATGATGGAACTATTCATAATTCTTCCACTAATGATGTGACTATTCATAATCCTTCCACTAATGATGGAACTATTCACAATTCTTCCACTAATGATGGAACTAGTCACAATTCTTCCACTAATGATGGAACTATTCATAATTCTTCCACTAATGATGGAACTAGTCACAATTCTTCCACTAATGATGGAACTATTCACAATTCTTCCACTAATGATGGAACTATTCACAATTCTTCCACTAGTGATGGAACTATTCACAATTTCTCCACTAATGAAGAAACTATTCACAATTCTTCCACTAGTGATGGAACTATTCACAATTCCTCCACAAATGATGGAACTATTCACAATTCTTCCACTAATGATGGAACTATTCACAATTCTTCCACTAATGATGGGACTATTCACAATTCATCCACTAATGATGGAACTATTCATAATTCTTCCACTAATGATGGAACTATTCACAATTCCTCCACTAATGATGGAACTATTCACAATTCTTCTACTAATGATGGAACTATTCACAATTCTTCCACTAATGATGGAACTAGTCACAATTCTTCCACTAATGATGGAACTATTCACAATTCCTCCACTAATGATGGAACTATTCACAATTGTTCCACTATTGATGGAACTATTCACAATTCTTCCACTAATGATGGGACTAGTCACAATTCTTCCACTAATGATGGAACTATTCACAATTCTTCCACTAATGATGGAACTATTCATAATTCTTCCACTAATGATGAAACTATTCACAATTCTTCCACTAATGATGGAATTATTCACAATTCTTCCACTAATGATGGAACTATTCACAATTCTTCCATTAATGATGGAACTATTCACAATTCTTCCACTAATGATGGGACTATTCACAATTCCTCCACTAATGATGTGACTATTCACAATTCTTCCACTAATGATGGAACTATTCACAATTCTTCCACTAATGATGAAACTATTCACAATTCTTCCACTGATGATGGAACTATTCACAATTCTTCCATTAATGTTGGAACTATTCACAATTCTTCCACTAATGATGGGACTATTCACAATTCCTCCACTAATGATGTGACTATTCATAATTCTTACACTAGTGATGGAACTATTCATAATTCTTCCACTAATGATGTGACTATTCATAATCCTTCCACTAATGATGGAACTATTCACAATTCCTCCACTAATGATGGAACTATTCACAATTCTTCTACTAATGATGGAACTATTCTCAATTCCTCCACTAATGACGGAACTATTCACAATTCTTCAACTAATGATGAAACTATTCATAATCCTTCCACTAATGATGGAACTATTCACAATTCCTCCACTAATGATGGAACTATTCACAATTCTTCCATTAATGATGGAACTATTCACAATTCTTCCACTAATGATGGGACTATTCACAATTCCTCCACTAATGATGTGACTATTCACAATTCTTCCACTAATGATGGAACTATTCACAATTCTTCCACTAATGATGAAACTATTCACAATTCTTCCACTGATGATGGAACTATTCACAATTCTTCCACTAATGATGGAACTAGTCACAGTTCTTCCACTAATGATGGAACTATTCATAATTCTTCCACTAATGATGGAACTAGTCACAATTCTTCCACTAATGATGGAACTATTCACAATTCCTCCACGAATGATGGAACTATTCATAATTCTTCCACTAATGATGTGACTATTCATAATCCTTCCACTAATGATGGAACTATTCACAATTCTTCCACTAATGATGGAACTATTCACAATTCTTCCACTAATGATGGGACTATTCACAATTCATCCACTAATGATGGAACTATTCATAATTCTCCCACTAATGATGGAACTATTCACAATTCCTCCACTAATGATGGAACTATTCACAATTCTTCTACTAATGATGGAACTATTCACAATTCTTCCACTAATGATGGAACTAGTCACAATTCTTCCACTAATGATGGAACTATTCACAATTCCTCCACTAATGATGGAACTATTCACAATTGTTCCACTATTGATGGAACTATTCACAATTCTTCCACTAATGATGGGACTAGTCACAATTCTTCAACTAATGATGGAACTATTCACAATTCTTCCACTAATGATGGAACTATTCACAATTCTTCCACTAGTGATGGAACTTTTCACAATTTCTCCACTAATGATGAAACTATTCACAATTCTTCCACTAGTGATGGAACTATTCACAATTCCTCCACGAATGATGGAACTATTCACAATTCTTCCACTAATGATGGAACTATTCACAATTCTTCCACTAATGATGGGACTAGTCACAATTCTTCCACTAGTGATGGAACTATTCACAATTTCTCCACTAATGAAGAAACTATTCACAATTCTTCCACTAGTGATGGAACTATTCACAATTCCTCCACAAATGATGGAACTATTCACAATTCTTCCACTAATGATGGAACTATTCACAATTCTTCCACTAATGATGGGACTATTCACAATTCATCCACTAATGATGGAACTATTCATAATTCTTCCACTAATGATGGAACTATTCACAATTCCTCCACTAATGATGGAACTATTCACAATTCTTCTACTAATGATGGAACTATTCACAATTCTTCCACTAATGATGGAACTAGTCACAATTCTTCCACTAATGATGGAACTATTCACAATTCCTCCACTAATGATGGAACTATTCACAATTGTTCCACTATTGATGGAACTATTCACAATTCTTCCACTAATGATGGGACTAGTCACAATTCTTCCACTAATGATGGAACTATTCACAATTCTTCCACTAATGATGGAACTATTCATAATTCTTCCACTAATGATGAAACTATTCACAATTCTTCCACTAATGATGGAATTATTCACAATTCTTCCACTAATGATGGAACTATTCACAATTCTTCCATTAATGATGGAACTATTCACAATTCTTCCACTAATGATGGGACTATTCACAATTCCTCCACTAATGATGTGACTATTCACAATTCTTCCACTAATGATGGAACTATTCACAATTCTTCCACTAATGATGAAACTATTCACAATTCTTCCACTGATGATGGAACTATTCACAATTCTTCCATTAATGTTGGAACTATTCACAATTCTTCCACTAATGATGGGACTATTCACAATTCCTCCACTAATGATGTGACTATTCATAATTCTTACACTAGTGATGGAACTATTCATAATTCTTCCACTAATGATGTGACTATTCATAATCCTTCCACTAATGATGGAACTATTCACAATTCCTCCACTAATGATGGAACTATTCACAATTCTTCTACTAATGATGGAACTATTCTCAATTCCTCCACTAATGACGGAACTATTCACAATTCTTCAACTAATGATGAAACTATTCATAATCCTTCCACTAATGATGGAACTATTCACAATTCCTCCACTAATGATGGAACTATTCACAATTCTTCCATTAATGATGGAACTATTCACAATTCTTCCACTAATGATGGGACTATTCACAATTCCTCCACTAATGATGTGACTATTCACAATTCTTCCACTAATGATGGAACTATTCACAATTCTTCCACTAATGATGAAACTATTCACAATTCTTCCACTGATGATGGAACTATTCACAATTCTTCCACTAATGATGGAACTAGTCACAGTTCTTCCACTAATGATGGAACTATTCATAATTCTTCCACTAATGATGGAACTAGTCACAATTCTTCCACTAATGATGGAACTATTCACAATTCCTCCACGAATGATGGAACTATTCATAATTCTTCCACTAATGATGTGACTATTCATAATCCTTCCACTAATGATGGAACTATTCACAATTCTTCCACTAATGATGGAACTATTCACAATTCTTCCACTAATGATGGGACTATTCACAATTCATCCACTAATGATGGAACTATTCATAATTCTCCCACTAATGATGGAACTATTCACAATTCCTCCACTAATGATGGAACTATTCACAATTCTTCTACTAATGATGGAACTATTCACAATTCTTCCACTAATGATGGAACTAGTCACAATTCTTCCACTAATGATGGAACTATTCACAATTCCTCCACTAATGATGGAACTATTCACAATTGTTCCACTATTGATGGAACTATTCACAATTCTTCCACTAATGATGGGACTAGTCACAATTCTTCAACTAATGATGGAACTATTCACAATTCTTCCACTAATGATGGAACTATTCACAATTCTTCCACTAGTGATGGAACTTTTCACAATTTCTCCACTAATGATGAAACTATTCACAATTCTTCCACTAGTGATGGAACTATTCACAATTCCTCCACGAATGATGGAACTATTCACAATTCTTCCACTAATGATGGAACTATTCACAATTCTTCCACTAATGATGGGACTAGTCACAATTCTTCTACTAATGACGGAACTATTCTCAATTCCTCCACTAATGATGGAACTATTCACAATTCTTCAACTAATGATGAAACTATTCACAATTCTTCCACTAATGATGGAACTATTCATAATTCTTCCACTAATGATGAAACTATTCACAATTCTTCCACTAATGATGGAACTATTCACAATTCTTCCACTAATGATGAAACTATTCACAATTCTTCCACTAATAATGGAACTATTCACAATTCTTCCATTAATGATGGAACTATTCACAATTCTTCCACTAATGATGGGACTATTCACAATTCCTCCACTAATGATGTGACTATTCATAATTCTTCCACTAATGATGGAACTATTCATAATTCTTCCACTAATGATGTGACTATTCATAATCCTTCCACTAATGATGGAACTATTCACAATTCTTCCACTAATGATGGAACTAGTCACAATTCTTCCACTAATGATGGAACTATTCACAATTCTTCCCCTAGTGATGGAACTATTCACAATTCTTCCACTAATGATGGAATTATTCACTATTCTTCCACTAATGATGGGACTATTCACAATTCTTCCACTAATGATGGAACTATTCATAATTCTTCCACTAATGATTGAACTATTCACAATTCCTCCACTAATGATGGAACTATTCACAATTCTTCTACTAATGATGGAACTATTCTCAATTCCTCCACTAATGATGGAACTATTCACAATTCTTCAACTAATGATGAAACTATTCACAATTCTTCCACTAATGATGTAACTATTCATAATTCTTCCACTAATGATGAAACTATTCACAATTCTTCCACTAATGATGGAACAATTCACAATTCTTCCACTAATGATGAAACTATTCACAATTCTTCCACTAATAATGGAACTATTCACAATTCTTCCATTAATGATGGAACTATTCACAATTCTTCCACTAATGATGGGACTTTTCACAATTCCTCCACTAATGATGTGACTATTCATAATTCTTCCACTAATGATGGAACTATTCATAATTCTTCCACTAATGATGTGACTATTCATAATCCTTCCACTAATGATGGAACTATTCACAATTCTTCCACTAATGATGGAACTAGTCACAATTCTTCCACTAATGATGGAACTATTCATAATTCTTCCACTAATGATGGAACTAGTCACAATTCTTCCACTAATGATGGAACTATTCACAATTCTTCCACTAATGATGGAACTATTCACAATTCTTCCACTAGTGATGGAACTATTCACAATTTCTCCACTAATGATGAAACTATTCACAATTCTTCCACTAGTGATGGAACTATTCACAATTCCTCCACGAATGATGGAACTATTCACAATTCTTCCACTAATGATGGAACTATTCACAATTCTTCCACTAATGATGGGACTAGTCACAATTCTTCTACTAATGACGGAACTATTCTCAATTCCTCCACTAATGATGGAACTATTCACAATTCTTCAACTAATGATGAAACTATTCACAATTCTTCCACTAATGATGGAACTATTCATAATTCTTCCACTAATGATGAAACTATTCACAATTCTTCCACTAATGATGGAACTATTCACAATTCTTCCACTAATGATGAAACTATTCACAATTCTTCCACTAATAATGGAACTATTCACAATTCTTCCATTAATGATGGAACTATTCACAATTCTTCCACTAATGATGGGACTATTCACAATTCCTCCACTAATGATGTGACTATTCATAATTCTTCCACTAATGATGGAACTATTCATAATTCTTCCACTAATGATGTGACTATTCATAATCCTTCCACTAATGATGGAACTAGTCACAATTCTTCCACTAATGATGGAACTATTCATAATTCTTCCACTAATGATGGAACTAGTCACAATTCTTCCACTAATGATGGAACTATTCACAATTCTTCCACTAATGATTTAACTATTCACAATTCTTCCACTAGTGATGGAACTATTCACAATTTCTCCACTAATGAAGAAACTATTCACAATTCTTCCACTAGTGATGGAACTATTCACAATTCCTCCACAAATGATGGAACTATTCACAATTCTTCCACTAATGATGGAACTATTCACAATTCTTCCACTAATGATGGGACTATTCACAATTCATCCACTAATGATGGAACTATTCATAATTCTTCCACTAATGATGGAACTATTCACAATTCCTCCACTAATGATGGAACTATTCACAATTCTTCTACTAATGATGGAACTATTCACAATTCTTCCACTAATGATGGAACTAGTCACAATTCTTCCACTAATGATGGAACTATTCACAATTCCTCCACTAATGATGGAACTATTCACAATTGTTCCACTATTGATGGAACTATTCACAATTCTTCCACTAATGATGGGACTAGTCACAATTCTTCCACTAATGATGGAACTATTCACAATTCTTCCACTAATGATGGAACTATTCATAATTCTTCCACTAATGATGAAACTATTCACAATTCTTCCACTAATGATGGAATTATTCACAATTCTTCCACTAATGATGGAACTATTCACAATTCTTCCATTAATGATGGAACTATTCACAATTCTTCCACTAATGATGGGACTATTCACAATTCCTCCACTAATGATGTGACTATTCACAATTCTTCCACTAATGATGGAACTATTCACAATTCTTCCACTAATGATGAAACTATTCACAATTCTTCCACTGATGATGGAACTATTCACAATTCTTCCATTAATGATGGAACTATTCACAATTCTTCCACTAATGATGGGACTATTCACAATTCCTCCACTAATGATGTGACTATTCATAATTCTTACACTAGTGATGGAACTATTCATAATTCTTCCACTAATGATGTGACTATTCATAATCCTTCCACTAATGATGGAACTATTCACAATTCCTCCACTAATGATGGAACTATTCACAATTCTTCTACTAATGATGGAACTATTCTCAATTCCTCCACTAATGACGGAACTATTCACAATTCTTCAACTAATGATGAAACTATTCATAATCCTTCCACTAATGATGGAACTATTCACAATTCCTCCACTAATGATGGAACTATTCACAATTCTTCCATTAATGATGGAACTATTCACAATTCTTCCACTAATGATGGAACTATTCACAATTCTTCCACTAATGATGAAACTATTCACAATTCTTCCACTAATAATGGAACTATTCACAATTCTTCCATTAATGATGGAACTATTCACAATTCTTCCACTAATGATGGGACTATTCACAATTCCTCCACTAATGATGTGACTATTCATAATTCTTCCACTAATGATGGAACTATTCACAATTCTTCCATTAATGATGGAACTATTCACAATTCTTCCACTAATGATGGGACTATTCACAATTCCTCCACTAATGATGTGACTATTCACAATTCTTCCACTAATGATGGAACTATTCACAATTCTTCCACTAATGATGAAACTATTCACAATTCTTCCACTGATGATGGAACTATTCACAATTCTTCCATTAATGATGGAACTATTCACAATTCTTCCACTAATGATGGGACTATTCACAATTCCTCCACTAATGATGTGACTATTCATAATTCTTACACTAGTGATGGAACTACTCATAATTCTTCCACTAATGATGTGACTATTCATAATCCTTCCACTAATGATGGAACTATTCACAATTCCTCCACTAATGATGGAACTATTCACAATTCTTCTACTAATGATGGAACTATTCACAATTCCTCCACTAATGATGGAACTATTCATAATTCTTCCACTAATGATGGGACTAGTCACAAATCTTCCACTAATGATGGAACTAGTCACAATTCTTCCACTATTGATGAAACTATTTACAATTCTTCCACTAATGATGGAACTATTCACAATCCTTCCACTAGTGATGGAACTATTCACAATTCCTCCACTAATGATGGAACTATTCACAATTCTTCCCCTAGTGATGGAACTATTCACAATTCTTCCACTAATGATGGAATTATTCACTATTCTTCCACTAATGATGGGACTATTCACAATTCTTCCACTAATGATGGAACTATTCATAATTCTTCCACTAATGATTGAACTATTCACAATTCCTCCACTAATGATGGAACTATTCACAATTCTTCTACTAATGATGGAACTATTCTCAATTCCTCCACTAATGATGGAACTATTCACAATTCTTCAACTAATGATGAAACTATTCACAATTCTTCCACTAATGATGTAACTATTCATAATTCTTCCACTAATGATGAAACTATTCACAATTCTTCCACTAATGATGGAACAATTCACAATTCTTCCACTAATGATGAAACTATTCACAATTCTTCCACTAATAATGGAACTATTCACAATTCTTCCATTAATGATGGAACTATTCACAATTCTTCCACTAATGATGGGACTTTTCACAATTCCTCCACTAATGATGTGACTATTCATAATTCTTCCACTAATGATGGAACTATTCATAATTCTTCCACTAATGATGTGACTATTCATAATCCTTCCACTAATGATGGAACTATTCACAATTCTTCCACTAATGATGGAACTAGTCACAATTCTTCCACTAATGATGGAACTATTCATAATTCTTCCACTAATGATGGAACTAGTCACAATTCTTCCACTAATGATGGAACTATTCACAATTCTTCCACTAATGATGGAACTATTCACAATTCTTCCACTAGTGATGGAACTATTCACAATTTCTCCACTAATGATGAAACTATTCACAATTCTTCCACTAGTGATGGAACTATTCACAATTCCTCCACGAATGATGGAACTATTCACAATTCTTCCACTAATGATGGAACTATTCACAATTCTTCCACTAATGATGGGACTAGTCACAATTCTTCTACTAATGACGGAACTATTCTCAATTCCTCCACTAATGATGGAACTATTCACAATTCTTCAACTAATGATGAAACTATTCACAATTCTTCCACTAATGATGGAACTATTCATAATTCTTCCACTAATGATGAAACTATTCACAATTCTTCCACTAATGATGGAACTATTCACAATTCTTCCACTAATGATGAAACTATTCACAATTCTTCCACTAATAATGGAACTATTCACAATTCTTCCATTAATGATGGAACTATTCACAATTCTTCCACTAATGATGGGACTATTCACAATTCCTCCACTAATGATGTGACTATTCATAATTCTTCCACTAATGATGGAACTATTCATAATTCTTCCACTAATGATGTGACTATTCATAATCCTTCCACTAATGATGGAACTATTCACAATTCTTCCACTAATGATGGAACTAGTCACAATTCTTCCACTAATGATGGAACTATTCATAATTCTTCCACTAATGATGGAACTAGTCACAATTCTTCCACTAATGATGGAACTATTCACAATTCTTCCACTAATGATGGAACTATTCACAATTCTTCCACTAGTGATGGAACTATTCACAATTTCTCCACTAATGAAGAAACTATTCACAATTCTTCCACTAGTGATGGAACTATTCACAATTCCTCCACAAATGATGGAACTATTCACAATTCTTCCACTAATGATGGAACTATTCACAATTCTTCCACTAATGATGGGACTATTCACAATTCATCCACTAATGATGGAACTATTCATAATTCTTCCACTAATGATGGAACTATTCACAATTCCTCCACTAATGATGGAACTATTCACAATTCTTCTACTAATGATGGAACTATTCACAATTCTTCCACTAATGATGGAACTAGTCACAATTCTTCCACTAATGATGGAACTATTCACAATTCCTCCACTAATGATGGAACTATTCACAATTGTTCCACTATTGATGGAACTATTCACAATTCTTCCACTAATGATGGGACTAGTCACAATTCTTCCACTAATGATGGAACTATTCACAATTCTTCCACTAATGATGGAACTATTCATAATTCTTCCACTAATGATGAAACTATTCACAATTCTTCCACTAATGATGGAATTATTCACAATTCTTCCACTAATGATGGAACTATTCACAATTCTTCCATTAATGATGGAACTATTCACAATTCTTCCACTAATGATGGGACTATTCACAATTCCTCCACTAATGATGTGACTATTCACAATTCTTCCACTAATGATGGAACTATTCACAATTCTTCCACTAATGATGAAACTATTCACAATTCTTCCACTGATGATGGAACTATTCACAATTCTTCCATTAATGATGGAACTATTCACAATTCTTCCACTAATGATGGGACTATTCACAATTCCTCCACTAATGATGTGACTATTCATAATTCTTACACTAGTGATGGAACTATTCATAATTCTTCCACTAATGATGTGACTATTCATAATCCTTCCACTAATGATGGAACTATTCACAATTCCTCCACTAATGATGGAACTATTCACAATTCTTCTACTAATGATGGAACTATTCTCAATTCCTCCACTAATGACGGAACTATTCACAATTCTTCAACTAATGATGAAACTATTCATAATCCTTCCACTAATGATGGAACTATTCACAATTCCTCCACTAATGATGGAACTATTCACAATTCTTCCATTAATGATGGAACTATTCACAATTCTTCCACTAATGATGGGACTATTCACAATTCCTCCACTAATGATGTGACTATTCACAATTCTTCCACTAATGATGGAACTATTCACAATTCTTCCACTAATGATGAAACTATTCACAATTCTTCCACTAATAATGGAACTATTCACAATTCTTCCATTAATGATGGAACTATTCACAATTCTTCCACTAATGATGGGACTATTCACAATTCCTCCACTAATGATGTGACTATTCATAATTCTTCCACTAATGATGGAACTATTCATAATTCTTCCACTAATGATGTGACTATTCATAATCCTTCCACTAATGATGGAACTATTCACAATTCTTCCACTAATGATGGAACTAGTCACAATTCTTCCACTAATGATGGAACTATTCATAATTCTTCCACTAATGATGGAACTAGTCACAATTCTTCCACTAATGATGGAACTATTCACAATTCTTCCACTAATGATGGAACTATTCACAATTCTTCCACTAGTGATGGAACTATTCACAATTTCTCCACTAATGAAGAAACTATTCACAATTCTTCCACTAGTGATGGAACTATTCACAATTCCTCCACAAATGATGGAACTATTCACAATTCTTCCACTAATGATGGAACTATTCACAATTCTTCCACTAATGATGGGACTATTCACAATTCATCCACTAATGATGGAACTATTCATAATTCTTCCACTAATGATGGAACTATTCACAATTCCTCCACTAATGATGGAACTATTCACAATTCTTCTACTAATGATGGAACTATTCACAATTCTTCCACTAATGATGGAACTAGTCACAATTCTTCCACTAATGATGGAACTATTCACAATTCCTCCACTAATGATGGAACTATTCACAATTGTTCCACTATTGATGGAACTATTCACAATTCTTCCACTAATGATGGGACTAGTCACAATTCTTCCACTAATGATGGAACTATTCACAATTCTTCCACTAATGATGGAACTATTCATAATTCTTCCACTAATGATGAAACTATTCACAATTCTTCCACTAATGATGGAATTATTCACAATTCTTCCACTAATGATGGAACTATTCACAATTCTTCCATTAATGATGGAACTATTCACAATTCTTCCACTAATGATGGGACTATTCACAATTCCTCCACTAATGATGTGACTATTCACAATTCTTCCACTAATGATGGAACTATTCACAATTCTTCCACTAATGATGAAACTATTCACAATTCTTCCACTGATGATGGAACTATTCACAATTCTTCCATTAATGTTGGAACTATTCACAATTCTTCCACTAATGATGGGACTATTCACAATTCCTCCACTAATGATGTGACTATTCATAATTCTTACACTAGTGATGGAACTATTCATAATTCTTCCACTAATGATGTGACTATTCATAATCCTTCCACTAATGATGGAACTATTCACAATTCCTCCACTAATGATGGAACTATTCACAATTCTTCTACTAATGATGGAACTATTCTCAATTCCTCCACTAATGACGGAACTATTCACAATTCTTCAACTAATGATGAAACTATTCATAATCCTTCCACTAATGATGGAACTATTCACAATTCCTCCACTAATGATGGAACTATTCACAATTCTTCCATTAATGATGGAACTATTCACAATTCTTCCACTAATGATGGGACTATTCACAATTCCTCCACTAATGATGTGACTATTCACAATTCTTCCACTAATGATGGAACTATTCACAATTCTTCCACTAATGATGAAACTATTCACAATTCTTCCACTGATGATGGAACTATTCACAATTCTTCCACTAATGATGGAACTAGTCACAGTTCTTCCACTAATGATGGAACTATTCATAATTCTTCCACTAATGATGGAACTAGTCACAATTCTTCCACTAATGATGGAACTATTCACAATTCCTCCACGAATGATGGAACTATTCATAATTCTTCCACTAATGATGTGACTATTCATAATCCTTCCACTAATGATGGAACTATTCACAATTCTTCCACTAATGATGGAACTATTCACAATTCTTCCACTAATGATGGGACTATTCACAATTCATCCACTAATGATGGAACTATTCATAATTCTCCCACTAATGATGGAACTATTCACAATTCCTCCACTAATGATGGAACTATTCACAATTCTTCTACTAATGATGGAACTATTCACAATTCTTCCACTAATGATGGAACTAGTCACAATTCTTCCACTAATGATGGAACTATTCACAATTCCTCCACTAATGATGGAACTATTCACAATTGTTCCACTATTGATGGAACTATTCACAATTCTTCCACTAATGATGGGACTAGTCACAATTCTTCAACTAATGATGGAACTATTCACAATTCTTCCACTAATGATGGAACTATTCACAATTCTTCCACTAGTGATGGAACTTTTCACAATTTCTCCACTAATGATGAAACTATTCACAATTCTTCCACTAGTGATGGAACTATTCACAATTCCTCCACGAATGATGGAACTATTCACAATTCTTCCACTAATGATGGAACTATTCACAATTCTTCCACTAATGATGGGACTAGTCACAATTCTTCTACTAATGACGGAACTATTCTCAATTCCTCCACTAATGATGGAACTATTCACAATTCTTCAACTAATGATGAAACTATTCACAATTCTTCCACTAATGATGGAACTATTCATAATTCTTCCACTAATGATGAAACTATTCACAATTCTTCCACTAATGATGGAACTATTCACAATTCTTCCACTAATGATGAAACTATTCACAATTCTTCCACTAATAATGGAACTATTCACAATTCTTCCATTAATGATGGAACTATTCACAATTCTTCCACTAATGATGGGACTATTCACAATTCCTCCACTAATGATGTGACTATTCATAATTCTTCCACTAATGATGGAACTATTCATAATTCTTCCACTAATGATGTGACTATTCATAATCCTTCCACTAATGATGGAACTATTCACAATTCTTCCACTAATGATGGAACTAGTCACAATTCTTCCACTAATGATGGAACTATTCACAATTCTTCCCCTAGTGATGGAACTATTCACAATTCTTCCACTAATGATGGAATTATTCACTATTCTTCCACTAATGATGGGACTATTCACAATTCTTCCACTAATGATGGAACTATTCATAATTCTTCCACTAATGATTGAACTATTCACAATTCCTCCACTAATGATGGAACTATTCACAATTCTTCTACTAATGATGGAACTATTCTCAATTCCTCCACTAATGATGGAACTATTCACAATTCTTCAACTAATGATGAAACTATTCACAATTCTTCCACTAATGATGTAACTATTCATAATTCTTCCACTAATGATGAAACTATTCACAATTCTTCCACTAATGATGGAACAATTCACAATTCTTCCACTAATGATGAAACTATTCACAATTCTTCCACTAATAATGGAACTATTCACAATTCTTCCATTAATGATGGAACTATTCACAATTCTTCCACTAATGATGGGACTTTTCACAATTCCTCCACTAATGATGTGACTATTCATAATTCTTCCACTAATGATGGAACTATTCATAATTCTTCCACTAATGATGTGACTATTCATAATCCTTCCACTAATGATGGAACTATTCACAATTCTTCCACTAATGATGGAACTAGTCACAATTCTTCCACTAATGATGGAACTATTCATAATTCTTCCACTAATGATGGAACTAGTCACAATTCTTCCACTAATGATGGAACTATTCACAATTCTTCCACTAATGATGGAACTATTCACAATTCTTCCACTAGTGATGGAACTATTCACAATTTCTCCACTAATGATGAAACTATTCACAATTCTTCCACTAGTGATGGAACTATTCACAATTCCTCCACGAATGATGGAACTATTCACAATTCTTCCACTAATGATGGAACTATTCACAATTCTTCCACTAATGATGGGACTAGTCACAATTCTTCTACTAATGACGGAACTATTCTCAATTCCTCCACTAATGATGGAACTATTCACAATTCTTCAACTAATGATGAAACTATTCACAATTCTTCCACTAATGATGGAACTATTCATAATTCTTCCACTAATGATGAAACTATTCACAATTCTTCCACTAATGATGGAACTATTCACAATTCTTCCACTAATGATGAAACTATTCACAATTCTTCCACTAATAATGGAACTATTCACAATTCTTCCATTAATGATGGAACTATTCACAATTCTTCCACTAATGATGGGACTATTCACAATTCCTCCACTAATGATGTGACTATTCATAATTCTTCCACTAATGATGGAACTATTCATAATTCTTCCACTAATGATGTGACTATTCATAATCCTTCCACTAATGATGGAACTAGTCACAATTCTTCCACTAATGATGGAACTATTCATAATTCTTCCACTAATGATGGAACTAGTCACAATTCTTCCACTAATGATGGAACTATTCACAATTCTTCCACTAATGATTTAACTATTCACAATTCTTCCACTAGTGATGGAACTATTCACAATTTCTCCACTAATGAAGAAACTATTCACAATTCTTCCACTAGTGATGGAACTATTCACAATTCCTCCACAAATGATGGAACTATTCACAATTCTTCCACTAATGATGGAACTATTCACAATTCTTCCACTAATGATGGGACTATTCACAATTCATCCACTAATGATGGAACTATTCATAATTCTTCCACTAATGATGGAACTATTCACAATTCCTCCACTAATGATGGAACTATTCACAATTCTTCTACTAATGATGGAACTATTCACAATTCTTCCACTAATGATGGAACTAGTCACAATTCTTCCACTAATGATGGAACTATTCACAATTCCTCCACTAATGATGGAACTATTCACAATTGTTCCACTATTGATGGAACTATTCACAATTCTTCCACTAATGATGGGACTAGTCACAATTCTTCCACTAATGATGGAACTATTCACAATTCTTCCACTAATGATGGAACTATTCATAATTCTTCCACTAATGATGAAACTATTCACAATTCTTCCACTAATGATGGAATTATTCACAATTCTTCCACTAATGATGGAACTATTCACAATTCTTCCATTAATGATGGAACTATTCACAATTCTTCCACTAATGATGGGACTATTCACAATTCCTCCACTAATGATGTGACTATTCACAATTCTTCCACTAATGATGGAACTATTCACAATTCTTCCACTAATGATGAAACTATTCACAATTCTTCCACTGATGATGGAACTATTCACAATTCTTCCATTAATGATGGAACTATTCACAATTCTTCCACTAATGATGGGACTATTCACAATTCCTCCACTAATGATGTGACTATTCATAATTCTTACACTAGTGATGGAACTATTCATAATTCTTCCACTAATGATGTGACTATTCATAATCCTTCCACTAATGATGGAACTATTCACAATTCCTCCACTAATGATGGAACTATTCACAATTCTTCTACTAATGATGGAACTATTCTCAATTCCTCCACTAATGACGGAACTATTCACAATTCTTCAACTAATGATGAAACTATTCATAATCCTTCCACTAATGATGGAACTATTCACAATTCCTCCACTAATGATGGAACTATTCACAATTCTTCCATTAATGATGGAACTATTCACAATTCTTCCACTAATGATGGAACTATTCACAATTCTTCCACTAATGATGAAACTATTCACAATTCTTCCACTAATAATGGAACTATTCACAATTCTTCCATTAATGATGGAACTATTCACAATTCTTCCACTAATGATGGGACTATTCACAATTCCTCCACTAATGATGTGACTATTCATAATTCTTCCACTAATGATGGAACTATTCATAATTCTTCCACTAATGATGTGACTATTCATAATCCTTCCACTAATGATGGAACTATTCACAATTCTTCCACTAATGATGGAACTAGTCACAATTCTTCCACTAATGATGGAACTATTCATAATTCTTCCACTAATGATGGAACTAGTCACAATTCTTCCACTAATGATGGAACTATTCACAATTCTTCCACTAATGATGGAACTATTCACAATTCTTCCACTAGTGATGGAACTATTCACAATTTCTCCACTAATGAAGAAACTATTCACAATTCTTCCACTAGTGATGGAACTATTCACAATTCCTCCACAAATGATGGAACTATTCACAATTCTTCCACTAATGATGGAACTATTCACAATTCTTCCACTAATGATGGGACTATTCACAATTCATCCACTAATGATGGAACTATTCATAATTCTTCCACTAATGATGGAACTATTCACAATTCCTCCACTAATGATGGAACTATTCACAATTCTTCTACTAATGATGGAACTATTCACAATTCTTCCACTAATGATGGAACTAGTCACAATTCTTCCACTAATGATGGAACTATTCACAATTCCTCCACTAATGATGGAACTATTCACAATTGTTCCACTATTGATGGAACTATTCACAATTCTTCCACTAATGATGGGACTAGTCACAATTCTTCCACTAATGATGGAACTATTCACAATTCTTCCACTAATGATGGAACTATTCATATTTCTTCCACTAATGATGAAACTATTCACAATTCTTCCACTAATGATGGAATTATTCACAATTCTTCCACTAATGATGGAACTATTCACAATTCTTCCATTAATGATGGAACTATTCACAATTCTTCCACTAATGATGGGACTATTCACAATTCCTCCACTAATGATGTGACTATTCACAATTCTTCCACTAATGATGGAACTATTCACAATTCTTCCACTAATGATGAAACTATTCACAATTCTTCCACTGATGATGGAACTATTCACAATTCTTCCATTAATGATGGAACTATTCACAATTCTTCCACTAATGATGGGACTATTCACAATTCCTCCACTAATGATGTGACTATTCATAATTCTTACACTAGTGATGGAACTATTCATAATTCTTCCACTAATGATGTGACTATTCATAATCCTTCCACTAATGATGGAACTATTCACAATTCCTCCATTAATGATGGAACTATTCACAATTCTTCTACTAATGATGGAACTATTCTCAATTCCTCCACTAATGACGGAACTATTCACAATTCTTCAACTAATGATGAAACTATTCATAATCCTTCCACTAATGATGGAACTATTCACAATTCCTCCACTAATGATGGAACTATTCACAATTCTTCCATTAATGATGGAACTATTCACAATTCTTCCACTAATGATGGGACTATTCACAATTCCTCCACTAATGATGTGACTATTCACAATTCTTCCACTAATGATGGAACTATTCACAATTCTTCCACTAATGATGAAACTATTCACAATTCTTCCACTGATGATGGAACTATTCACAATTCTTCCACTAATGATGGAACTAGTCACAGTTCTTCCACTAATGATGGAACTATTCATAATTCTTCCACTAATGATGGAACTAGTCACAATTCTTCCACTAATGATGGAACTATTCACAATTCCTCCACGAATGATGGAACTATTCATAATTCTTCCACTAATGATGTGACTATTCATAATCCTTCCACTAATGATGGAACTATTCACAATTCTTCCACTAATGATGGAACTAGTCACAATTCTTCCACTAATGATGGAACTATTCACAATTCCTCCACTAATGATGGAACTATTCACAATTCTTCCACTAATGATGGGACTATTCACAATTCTTCAACTAATGATGAAACTATTCACAATTCTTCCACTAATGATGGAACTATTCACAATTCTTCCACTAATGATGAAACTATTCACAATTCTTCCATTAATGATGGAACTATTCACAATTCTTCCACTAATGATGGGACTATTCACAATTCCTCCACTAATGATGGGACTATTCACAATTCCTCCACTAATGATGTGACTATTCACAATTCTTCCACTAATGATGGAACTATTCACAATTCGTCCACTAATGATGAAACTATTCACAATTCTTCCATTAATGATGGAACTATTCACAATTCTTCCACTAATGATGGGACTATTCACAATTCCTCCACTAATGATGGCACTATTCATAATTCTTACACTAATGATGGAACTATTCATAATTCTTACACTAATGATGTGACTATTCATAATCCTTCCACTAATAATGAAACTATTCACAATTCTTCCACTAATGATGGAACTAGTCACAATTCTTCCACTAATGATGGAACTATTCATAATTCTTCCACTAATGATGGAACTAGTCACAATTCTTCCACTAATGATGGAACTATTCACAATTCCTCCACTAATGATGGAACTATTCATAATTCTTTCACTAATGATGTGACTATTCATAATCCTTCCACTAATGATGGAACTATTCACAATTCTTCCACTAATGATGGAACTAGTCACAATTCTTCCACTAATGATGGAACTATTCACAATTCCTGCACTAATGATGGAACTATTCATAATTCTTCCACTAATGATGGGACTAGTCACAATTCTTCCACTAATGATGGAACTAGTCACAATTCTTCCACTAATGATGAAACTATTTACAATTCTTCCACTAATGATGGAACTATTCACAATTCTTCCACTAGTGATGGAACTATTCACAATTCCTCCACTAATGATGGAACTATTCACAATTCTTCCCCTAGTGATGGAACTATTCACAATTCTTCCACTAATGATGGAACTATTCACAATTCTTCCACTAATGATGGGACTATTCACAATTCTTCCACTAATGATGGAACTATTCATAATTCTTCCACTAATGATGGAACTATTCACAATTCCTCCACTAATGATGGAACTATTCACAATTCTTCTACTAATGATGGAACTATTCTCAATTCCTCCACTAATGATGGAACTATTCACAATTCTTCAACTAATGATGAAACTATTCACAATTCTTCCACTAATGATGGGACTATTCACAATTCCTCCACTAATGATGTGACTATTCACAATTCTTCCACTAATGATGGAACTATTCACAATTCTTCCACTAATGATGAAACTATTCACAATTCTTCCACTGATGATGGAACTATTCACAATTCTTCCATTAATGATGGAACTATTCACAATTCTTCCACTAATGATGGGACTATTCACAATTCCTCCACTAATGATGTGACTATTCATAATTCTTACACTAGTGATGGAACTATTCATAATTCTTCCACTAATGATGTGACTATTCATAATCCTTCCACTAATGATGGAACTATTCACAATTCCTCCATTAATGATGGAACTATTCACAATTCTTCTACTAATGATGGAACTATTCTCAATTCCTCCACTAATGACGGAACTATTCACAATTCTTCAACTAATGATGAAACTATTCATAATCCTTCCACTAATGATGGAACTATTCACAATTCCTCCACTAATGATGGAACTATTCACAATTCTTCCATTAATGATGGAACTATTCACAATTCTTCCACTAATGATGGGACTATTCACAATTCCTCCACTAATGATGTGACTATTCACAATTCTTCCACTAATGATGGAACTATTCACAATTCTTCCACTAATGATGAAACTATTCACAATTCTTCCACTGATGATGGAACTATTCACAATTCTTCCACTAATGATGGAACTAATCACAGTTCTTCCACTAATGATGGAACTATTCATAATTCTTCCACTAATGATGGAACTAGTCACAATTCTTCCACTAATGATGGAACTATTCACAATTCCTCCACGAATGATGGAACTATTCATAATTCTTCCACTAATGATGTGACTATTCATAATCCTTCCACTAATGATGGAACTATTCACAATTCTTCCACTAATGATGGAACTAGTCACAATTCTTCCACTAATGATGGAACTATTCACAATTCCTCCACTAATGATGGAACTATTCACAATTCTTCCACTAATGATGGGACTATTCACAATTCTTCAACTAATGATGAAACTATTCACAATTCTTCCACTAATGATGGAACTATTCACAATTCTTCCACTAATGATGAAACTATTCACAATTCTTCCATTAATGATGGAACTATTCACAATTCTTCCACTAATGATGGGACTATTCACAATTCCTCCACTAATGATGGGACTATTCACAATTCCTCCACTAATGATGTGACTATTCACAATTCTTCCACTAATGATGGAACTATTCACAATTCGTCCACTAATGATGAAACTATTCACAATTCTTCCATTAATGATGGAACTATTCACAATTCTTCCACTAATGATGGGACTATTCACAATTCCTCCACTAATGATGGCACTATTCATAATTCTTACACTAATGATGGAACTATTCATAATTCTTACACTAATGATGTGACTATTCATAATCCTTCCACTAATAATGAAACTATTCACAATTCTTCCACTAATGATGGAACTAGTCACAATTCTTCCACTAATGATGGAACTATTCATAATTCTTCCACTAATGATGGAACTAGTCACAATTCTTCCACTAATGATGGAACTATTCACAATTCCTCCACTAATGATGGAACTATTCATAATTCTTTCACTAATGATGTGACTATTCATAATCCTTCCACTAATGATGGAACTATTCACAATTCTTCCACTAATGATGGAACTAGTCACAATTCTTCCACTAATGATGGAACTATTCACAATTCCTGCACTAATGATGGAACTATTCATAATTCTTCCACTAATGATGGGACTAGTCACAATTCTTCCACTAATGATGGAACTAGTCACAATTCTTCCACTAATGATGAAACTATTTACAATTCTTCCACTAATGATGGAACTATTCACAATTCTTCCACTAGTGATGGAACTATTCACAATTCCTCCACTAATGATGGAACTATTCACAATTCTTCCCCTAGTGATGGAACTATTCACAATTCTTCCACTAATGATGGAACTATTCACAATTCTTCCACTAATGATGGGACTATTCACAATTCTTCCACTAATGATGGAACTATTCATAATTCTTCCACTAATGATGGAACTATTCACAATTCCTCCACTAATGATGGAACTATTCACAATTCTTCTACTAATGATGGAACTATTCTCAATTCCTCCACTAATGATGGAACTATTCACAATTCTTCAACTAATGATGAAACTATTCACAATTCTTCCACTAATGATGTAACTATTCATAATTCTTCCACTAATGATGAAACTATTCACAATTCTTCCACTAATGATGGAACAATTCACAATTCTTCCACTATTGATGAAACTATTCACAATTCTTCCACTAATGATGGAACTATTCACAATTCCTCCACTAATGATGGAACTATTCACAATTCTTCTACTAATGATGGAACTATTCACAATTCTTCCACTAATGATGGAACTAGTCACAATTCTTCCACTAATGATGGAACTATTCACAATTCCTCCACTAATGATGGAACTATTCACAATTGTTCCACTATTGATGGAACTATTCACAATTCTTCCACTAATGATGGGACTAGTCACAATTCTTCCACTAATGATGGAACTATTCACAATTCTTCCACTAATGATGGAACTATTCATAATTCTTCCACTAATGATGAAACTATTCACAATTCTTCCACTAATAATGGAACTATTCACAATTCTTCCATTAATGATGGAACTATTCACAATTCTTCCACTAATGATGGGACTTTTCACAATTCCTCCACTAATGATGTGACTATTCATAATTCTTCCACTAATGATGGAACTATTCATAATTCTTCCACTAATGATGTGACTATTCATAATCCTTCCACTAATGATGGAACTATTCACAATTCTTCCACTAATGATGGAACTAGTCACAATTCTTCCACTAATGATGGAACTATTCATAATTCTTCCACTAATGATGGAACTAGTCAAAATTCTTCCACTAATGATGGAACTATTCACAATTCTTCCACTAATGATGGAACTATTCACAATTCTTCCACTAGTGATGGAACTATTCACAATTTCTCCACTAATGATGAAACTATTCACAATTCTTCCACTAGTGATGGAACTATTCACAATTCCTCCACGAATGATGGAACTATTCACAATTCTTCCACTAATGATGGAACTATTCACAATTCTTCCACTAATGATGGGACTAGTCACAATTCTTCTACTAATGACGGAACTATTCTCAATTCCTCCACTAATGATGGAACTATTCACAATTCTTCAACTAATGATGAAACTATTCACAATTCTTCCACTAATGATGGAACTATTCATAATTCTTCCACTAATGATGAAACTATTCACAATTCTTCCACTAATGATGGAACTATTCACAATTCTTCCACTAATGATGAAACTATTCACAATTCTTCCACTAATAATGGAACTATTCACAATTCTTCCATTAATGATGGAACTATTCACAATTCTTCCACTAATGATGGGACTATTCACAATTCCTCCACTAATGATGTGACTATTCATAATTCTTCCACTAATGATGGAACTATTCATAATTCTTCCACTAATGATGTGACTATTCATAATCCTTCCACTAATGATGGAACTATTCACAATTCTTCCAATAATGATGGAACTAGTCACAATTCTTCCACTAATGATGGAACTATTCATAATTCTTCCACTAATGATGGAACTAGTCACAATTCTTCCACTAATGATGGAACTATTCACAATTCTTCCACTAATGATGGAACTATTCACAATTCTTCCACTAGTGATGGAACTATTCACAATTTCTCCACTAATGAAGAAACTATTCACAATTCTTCCACTAGTGATGGAACTATTCACAATTCCTCCACAAATGATGGAACTATTCACAATTCTTCCACTAATGATGGAACTATTCACATTTCTTCCACTAATGATGGGACTATTCACAATTCATCCACTAATGATGGAACTATTCATAATTCTCCCACTAATGATGGAACTATTCACAATTCCTCCACTAATGATGGAACTATTCACAATTCTTCTACTAATGATGGAACTATTCACAATTCTTCCACTAATGATGGAACAAGTCACAATTCTTCCACTAATGATGGAACTATTCACAATTCCTCCACTAATGATGGAACTATTCACAATTGTTCCACTATTGATGGAACTATTCACAATTCTTCCACTAATGATGGAACTAGTCACAATTCTTCCACTAATGATGGAACTATTCACAATTCTTCCACTAATGATGGAACTATTCACAATTCTTCCACTAGTGATGGAACTATTCACAATTTCTCCACTAATGATGAAACTATTCACAATTCTTCCACTAGTGATGGAACTATTCACAATTCCTCCACGAATGATGGAACTATTCACAATTCTTCCACTAATGATGGAACTATTCACAATTCTTCCACTAATGATGGGACTAGTCACAATTCTTCTACTAATGACGGAACTATTCTCAATTCCTCCACTAATGATGGAACTATTCACAATTCTTCAACTAATGATGAAACTATTCACAATTCTTCCACTAATGATGGAACTATTCATAATTCTTCCACTAATGATGAAACTATTCACAATTCTTCCACTAATGATGGAACTATTCACAATTCTTCCACTAATGATGAAACTATTCATAATTCTTCCACTAATAATGGAACTATTCACAATTCTTCCATTAATGATGGAACTATTCACAATTCTTCCACTAATGATGGGACTATTCACAATTCCTCCACTAATGATGTGACTATTCATAATTCTTCCACTAATGATGGAACTATTCATAATTCTTCCACTAATGATGTGACTATTCATAATCCTTCCACTAATGATGGAACTATTCACAATTCTTCCACTAATGATGGAACTAGTCACAATTCTTCCACTAATGATGGAACTATTCATAATTCTTCCACTAATGATGGAACTAGTCACAATTCTTCCACTAATGATGGAACTATTCACAATTCTTCCACTAATGATGGAACTATTCACAATTCTTCCTCTAGTGATGGAACTATTCACAATTTCTCCACTAATGAAGAAACTATTCACAATTCTTCCACTAGTGATGGAACTATTCACAATTCCTCCACAAATGATGGAACTATTCACAATTCTTCCACTAATGATGGAACTATTCACAATTCTTCCACTAATGATGGGACTATTCACAATTCATCCACTAATGATGGAACTATTCATAATTCTTCCACTAATGATGGAACTATTCACAATTCCTCCACTAATGATGGAACTATTCACAATTCTTCTACTAATGATGGAACTATTCACAATTCCTCCACTAATGATGGAACTATTCATAATTCTTCCACTAATGATGGGACTAGTCACAAATCTTCCACTAATGATGTAACTAGTCACAATTCTTCCACTAATGATGAAACTATTTACAATTCTTCCACTAATGATGGAACTATTCACAATTCTTCCACTAGTGATGGAACTATTCACAATTCCTCCACTAATGATGGAACTATTCACAATTCTTCCCCTAGTGATGGAACTACTCACAATTCTTCCACTAATGATGGAACTATTCACTATTCTTCCACTAATGATGGGACTATTCACAATTCTTCCACTAATGATGGAACTATTCATAATTCTTCCACTAATGATTGAACTATTCACAATTCCTCCACTAATGATGGAACTATTCACAATTCTTCTACTAATGATGGAACTATTCTCAATTCCTCCACTAATGATGGAACTATTCACAATTCTTCAACTAATGATGAAACTATTCACAATTCTTCCACTAATGATGGAACTATTCACAATTCTTCCACTAATGATGAAACTATTCACAATTCTTCCATTAATGATGGAACTATTCACAATTCTTCCACTAATGAAGGGACTATTCACAATTCCTCCACTAATGATGGGACTATTCACAATTCCTCCACTAATGATGTGACTATTCACAATTCTTCCACTAATGATGGAACTATTCACAATTCTTCCACTAATGATGAAACTATTCACAATTCTTCCATTAATGATGGAACTATTCACAATTCTTCCACTAATGATGGGACTATTCACAATTCCTCCACTAATGATGGCACTATTCATAATTCTTACACTAATGATGGAACTATTCATAATTCTTACACTAATGATGTGACTATTCATAATCCTTCCACTAATAATGAAACTATTCACAATTCTTCCACTAATGATGGAACTAGTCACAATTCTTCCACTAATGATGGAACTATTCATAATTCTTCCACTAATGATGGAACTAGTCACAATTCTTCCACTAATGATGGAACTATTCACAATTCCTCCACTAATGATGGAACTATTCATAATTCTTTCACTAATGATGAGAGTATTCATAATCCTTCCACTAATGATGGAACTATTCACAATTCTTCCACTAATGATGGAACTAGTCACAATTCTTCCACTAATGATGGAACTATTCACAATTCCTGCACTAATGATGGAACTATTCACAATTCTTCCCCTAGTGATGGAACTATTCACAATTCTTCCACTAATGATGGAACTATTCACAATTCTTCCACTAATGATGGGACTATTCACAATTCTTCCACTAATGATGGAACTATTCATAATTCTTCCACTAATGATGGAACTATTCACAATTCCTCCACTAATGATGGAACTATTCACAATTCTTCTACTAATGATGGAACTATTCTCAATTCCTCCACTAATGATGGAACTATTCACAATTCTCCAACTAATGATGAAACTATTCACAATTCTTCCACTAATGATGTAACTATTCATAATTCTTCCACTAATGATGAAACTATTCACAATTCTTCCACTAATGATGGAACAATTCACAATTCTTCCACTATTGATGAAACTATTCACAATTCTTCCACTAATGATGGAACTATTCACAATTCCTCCACTAATGATGGAACTATTCACAATTCTTCTACTAATGATGGAACTATTCACAATTCTTCCACTAATGATGGAACTAGTCACAATTCTTCCACTAATGATGGAACTATTCACAATTCCTCCACTAATGATGGAACTATTCACAATTGTTCCACTATTGATGGAACTATTCACAATTCTTCCACTAATGATGGGACTAGTCACAATTCTTCCACTAATGATGGAACTATTCACAATTCTTCCACTAATGATGGAACTATTCATAATTCTTCCACTAATGATGAAACTATTCACAATTCTTCCACTAATAATGGAACTATTCACAATTCTTCCATTAATGATGGAACTATTCACAATTCTTCCACTAATGATGGGACTTTTCACAATTCCTCCACTAATGATGTGACTATTCATAATTCTTCCACTAATGATGGAACTATTCATAATTCTTCCACTAATGATGTGACTATTCATAATCCTTCCACTAATGATGGAACTATTCACAATTCTTCCACTAATGATGGAACTAGTCACAATTCTTCCACTAATGATGGAACTATTCATAATTCTTCCACTAATGATGGAACTAGTCAAAATTCTTCCACTAATGATGGAACTATTCACAATTCTTCCACTAATGATGGAACTATTCACAATTCTTCCACTAGTGATGGAACTATTCACAATTTCTCCACTAATGATGAAACTATTCACAATTCTTCCACTAGTGATGGAACTATTCACAATTCCTCCACGAATGATGGAACTATTCACAATTCTTCCACTAATGATGGAACTATTCACAATTCTTCCACTAATGATGGGACTAGTCACAATTCTTCTACTAATGACGGAACTATTCTCAATTCCTCCACTAATGATGGAACTATTCACAATTCTTCAACTAATGATGAAACTATTCACAATTCTTCCACTAATGATGGAACTATTCATAATTCTTCCACTAATGATGAAACTATTCACAATTCTTCCACTAATAATGGAACTATTCACAATTCTTCCATTAATGATGGAACTATTCACAATTCTTCCACTAATGATGGGACTTTTCACAATTCCTCCACTAATGATGTGACTATTCATAATTCTTCCACTAATGATGGAACTATTCATAATTCTTCCACTAATGATGTGACTATTCATAATCCTTCCACTAATGATGGAACTATTCACAATTCTTCCACTAATGATGGAACTAGTCACAATTCTTCCACTAATGATGGAACTATTCATAATTCTTCCACTAATGATGGAACTAGTCAAAATTCTTCCACTAATGATGGAACTATTCACAATTCTTCCACTAATGATGCAACTATTCACAATTCTTCCACTAGTGATGGAACTATTCACAATTTCTCCACTAATGATGAAACTATTCACAATTCTTCCACTAGTGATGGAACTATTCACAATTCCTCCACGAATGATGGAACTATTCACAATTCTTCCACTAATGATGGAACTATTCACAATTCTTCCACTAATGATGGGACTAGTCACAATTCTTCTACTAATGACGGAACTATTCTCAATTCCTCCACTAATGATGGAACTATTCACAATTCTTCAACTAATGATGAAACTATTCACAATTCTTCCACTAATGATGGAACTATTCATAATTCTTCCACTAATGATGAAACTATTCACAATTCTTCCACTAATGATGGAACTATTCACAATTCTTCCACTAATGATGAAACTATTCACAATTATTCCACTAATAATGGAACTATTCACAATTCTTCCATTAATGATGGAACTATTCACAATTCTTCCACTAATGATGGGACTATTCACAATTCCTCCACTAATGATGTGACTATTCATAATTCTTCCACTAATGATGGAACTATTCATAATTCTTCCACTAATGATGTGACTATTCATAATCCTTCCACTAATGATGGAACTATTCACAATTCTTCCACTAATGATGGAACTAGTCACAATTCTTCCACTAATGATGGAACTATTCATAATTCTTCCACTAATGATGGAACTAGTCACAATTCTTCCACTAATGATGGAACTATTCACAATTCTTCCACTAATGATGGAACTATTCACAATTCTTCCACTAGTGATGGAACTATTCACAATTTCTCCACTAATGAAGAAACTATTCACAATTCTTCCACTAGTGATGGAACTATTCACAATTCCTCCACAAATGATGGAACTATTCACAATTCTTCCACTAATGATGGAACTATTCACAATTCTTCCACTAATGATGGGACTATTCACAATTCATCCACTAATGATGGAACTATTCATAATTCTCCCACTAATGATGGAACTATTCACAATTCCTCCACTAATGATGGAACTATTCACAATTCTTCTACTAATGATGGAACTATTCACAATTCTTCCACTAATGATGGAACAAGTCACAATTCTTCCACTAATGATGGAACTATTCACAATTCCTCCACTAATGATGGAACTATTCACAATTGTTCCACTATTGATGGAACTATTCATAATTCTTCCACTAATGATGGAACTAGTCACAATTCTTCCACTAATGATGGAACTATTCACAATTCTTCCACTAATGATGGAACTATTCACAATTCTTCCACTAGTGATGGAACTATTCACAATTTCTCCACTAATGATGAAACTATTCACAATTCTTCCACTAGTGATGGAACTATTCACAATTCCTCCACGAATGATGGAACTATTCACAATTCTTCCACTAATGATGGAACTATTCACAATTCTTCCACTAATGATGGGACTAGTCACAATTCTTCTACTAATGACGGAACTATTCTCAATTCCTCCACTAATGATGGAACTATTCACAATTCTTCAACTAATGATGAAACTATTCACAATTCTTCCACTAATGATGGAACTATTCATAATTCTTCCACTAATGATGAAACTATTCACAATTCTTCCACTAATGATGGAACTATTCACAATTCTTCCACTAATGATGAAACTATTCACAATTCTTCCACTAATAATGGAACTATTCACAATTCTTCCATTAATGATGGAACTATTCACAATTCTTCCACTAATGATGGGACTATTCACAATTCCTCCACTAATGATGTGACTATTCATAATTCTTCCACTAATGATGGAACTATTCATAATTCTTCCACTAATGATGTGACTATTCATAATCCTTCCACTAATGATGGAACTATTCACAATTCTTCCACTAATGATGGAACTAGTCACAATTCTTCCACTAATGATGGAACTATTCATAATTCTTCCACTAATGATGGAACTAGTCACAATTCTTCCACTAATGATGGAACTATTCACAATTCTTCCACTAATGATGGAACTATTCACAATTCTTCCACTAGTGATGGAACTATTCACAATTTCTCCACTAATGAAGAAACTATTCACAATTCTTCCACTAGTGATGGAACTATTCACAATTCCTCCACAAATGATGGAACTATTCACAATTCTTCCACTAATGATGGAACTATTCACAATTCTTCCACTAATGATGGGACTATTCACAATTCATCCACTAATGATGGAACTATTCATAATTCTTCCACTAATGATGGAACTATTCACAATTCCTCCACTAATGATGGAACTATTCACAATTCTTCTACTAATGATGGAACTATTCACAATTCTTCCACTAATGATGGAACTAGTCACAATTCTTCCACTAATGATGGAACTATTCACAATTCCTCCACTAATGATGGAACTATTCACAATTGTTCCACTATTGATGGAACTATTCACAATTCTTCCACTAATGATGGAACTAGTCACAATTCTTCCACTAATGATGGAACTATTCACAATTCTTCCACTAATGATGGAACTATTCACAATTCTTCCACTAGTGATGGAACTATTCACAATTTCTCCACTAATGATGAAACTATTCACAATTCTTCCACTAGTGATGGAACTATTCACAATTCCTCCACGAATGATGGAACTATTCACAATTCTTCCACTAATGATGGAACTATTCACAATTCTTCCACTAATGATGGGACTAGTCACAATTCTTCTACTAATGACGGAACTATTCTCAATTCCTCCACTAATGATGGAACTATTCACAATTCTTCAACTAATGATGAAACTATTCACAATTCTTCCACTAATGATGGAACTATTCATAATTCTTCCACTAATGATGAAACTATTCACAATTCTTCCACTAATGATGGAACTATTCACAATTCTTCCACTAATGATGAAACTATTCACAATTCTTCCACTAATAATGGAACTATTCACAATTCTTCCATTAATGATGGAACTATTCACAATTCTTCCACTAATGATGGGACTATTCACAATTCCTCCACTAATGATGTGACTATTCATAATTCTTCCACTAATGATGGAACTATTCATAATTCTTCCACTAATGATGTGACTATTCATAATCCTTCCACTAATGATGGAACTATTCACAATTCTTCCACTAATGATGGAACTAGTCACAATTCTTCCACTAATGATGGAACTATTCATAATTCTTCCACTAATGATGGAACTAGTCACAATTCTTCCACTAATGATGGAACTATTCACAATTCTTCCACTAATGATGGAACTATTCACAATTCTTCCACTAGTGATGGAACTATTCACAATTTCTCCACTAATGAAGAAACTATTCACAATTCTTCCACTAGTGATGGAACTATTCACAATTCCTCCACAAATGATGGAACTATTCACGATTCTTCCACTAATGATGGAACTATTCACAATTCTTCCACTAATGATGGGACTATTCACAATTCATCCACTAATGATGGAACTATTCATAATTCTTCCACTAATGATGGAACTATTCACAATTCCTCCACTAATGATGGAACTATTCACAATTCTTCTACTAATGATGGAACTATTCACAATTCCTCCACTAATGATGGAACTATTCATAATTCTTCCACTAATGATGGGACTAGTCACAAATCTTCCACTAATGATGGAACTAGTCACAATTCTTCCACTAATGATGAAACTATTTACAATTCTTCCACTAATGATGGAACTATTCACAATTCTTCCACTAGTGATGGAACTATTCACAATTCCTCCACTAATGATGGAACTATTCACAATTCTTCCCCTAGTGATGGAACTACTCACAATTCTTCCACTAATGATGGAACTATTCACTATTCTTCCACTAATGATGGGACTATTCACAATTCTTCCACTAATGATGGAACTATTCATAATTCTTACACTAATGATTGAACTATTCACAATTCCTCCACTAATGATGGAACTATTCACAATTCTTCTACTAATGATGGAACTATTCTCAATTCCTCCACTAATGATGGAACTATTCACAATTCTTCAACTAATGATGAAACTATTCACAATTCTTCCACTAATGATGGAACTATTCACAATTCTTCCACTAATGATGAAACTATTCACAATTCTTCCATTAATGATGGAACTATTCACAATTCTTCCACTAATGAAGGGACTATTCACAATTCCTCCACTAATGATGGGACTATTCACAATTCCTCCACTAATGATGTGACTATTCACAATTCTTCCACTAATGATGGAACTATTCACAATTCTTCCACTAATGATGAAACTATTCACAATTCTTCCATTAATGATGGAACTATTCACAATTCTTCCACTAATGATGGGACTATTCACAATTCCTCCACTAATGATGGCACTATTCATAATTCTTACACTAATGATGGAACTATTCATAATTCTTACACTAATGATGTGACTATTCATAATCCTTCCACTAATAATGAAACTATTCACAATTCTTCCACTAATGATGGAACTAGTCACAATTCTTCCACTAATGATGGAACTATTCATAATTCTTCCACTAATGATGGAACTAGTCACAATTCTTCCACTAATGATGGAACTATTCACAATTCCTCCACTAATGATGGAACTATTCATAATTCTTTCACTAATGATGAGAGTATTCATAATCCTTCCACTAATGATGGAACTATTCACAATTCTTCCACTAATGATGGAACTAGTCACAATTCTTCCACTAATGATGGAACTATTCACAATTCCTGCACTAATGATGGAACTATTCACAATTCTTCCCCTAGTGATGGAACTATTCACAATTCTTCCACTAATGATGGAACTATTCACAATTCTTCCACTAATGATGGGACTATTCACAATTCTTCCACTAATGATGGAACTATTCATAATTCTTCCACTAATGATGGAACTATTCACAATTCCTCCACTAATGATGGAACTATTCACAATTCTTCTACTAATGATGGAACTATTCTCAATTCCTCCACTAATGATGGAACTATTCACAATTCTCCAACTAATGATGAAACTATTCACAATTCTTCCACTAATGATGTAACTATTCATAATTCTTCCACTAATGATGAAACTATTCACAATTCTTCCACTAATGATGGAACAATTCACAATTCTTCCACTATTGATGAAACTATTCACAATTCTTCCACTAATGATGGAACTATTCACAATTCCTCCACTAATGATGGAACTATTCACAATTCTTCTACTAATGATGGAACTATTCACAATTCTTCCACTAATGATGGAACTAGTCACAATTCTTCCACTAATGATGGAACTATTCACAATTCCTCCACTAATGATGGAACTATTCACAATTGTTCCACTATTGATGGAACTATTCACAATTCTTCCACTAATGATGGGACTAGTCACAATTCTTCCACTAATGATGGAACTATTCACAATTCTTCCACTAATGATGGAACTATTCATAATTCTTCCACTAATGATGAAACTATTCACAATTCTTCCACTAATAATGGAACTATTTACAATTCTTCCATTAATGATGGAACTATTCACAATTCTTCCACTAATGATGGGACTTTTCACAATTCCTCCACTAATGATGTGACTATTCATAATTCTTCCACTAATGATGGAACTATTCATAATTCTTCCACTAATGATGTGACTATTCATAATCCTTCCACTAATGATGGAACTATTCACAATTCTTCCACTAATGATGGAACTAGTCACAATTCTTCCACTAATGATGGAACTATTCATAATTCTTCCACTAATGATGGAACTAGTCAAAATTCTTCCACTAATGATGGAACTATTCACAATTCTTCCACTAATGATGGAACTATTCACAATTCTTCCACTAGTGATGGAACTATTCACAATTTCTCCACTAATGATGAAACTATTCACAATTCTTCCACTAGTGATGGAACTATTCACAATTCCTCCACGAATGATGGAACTATTCACAATTCTTCCACTAATGATGGAACTATTCACAATTCTTCCACTAATGATGGGACTAGTCACAATTCTTCTACTAATGACGGAACTATTCTCAATTCCTCCACTAATGATGGAACTATTCACAATTCTTCAACTAATGATGAAACTATTCACAATTCTTCCACTAATGATGGAACTATTCATAATTCTTCCACTAATGATGAAACTATTCACAATTCTTCCACTAATGATGGAACTATTCACAATTCTTCCACTAATGATGAAACTATTCACAATTCTTCCACTAATAATGGAACTATTCACAATTCTTCCATTAATGATGGAACTATTCACAATTCTTCCACTAATGATGGGACTATTCACAATTCCTCCACTAATGATGTGACTATTCATAATTCTTCCACTAATGATGGAACTATTCATAATTCTTCCACTAATGATGTGACTATTCATAATCCTTCCACTAATGATGAAACTATTCACAATTCTTCCAATAATGATGGAACTAGTCACAATTCTTCCACTAATGATGGAACTATTCATAATTCTTCCACTAATGATGGAACTAGTCACAATTCTTCCACTAATGATGGAACTATTCACAATTCTTCCACTAATGATGGAACTATTCACAATTCTTCCACTAGTGATGGAACTATTCACAATTTCTCCACTAATGAAGAAACTATTCACAATTCTTCCACTAGTGATGGAACTATTCACAATTCCTCCACAAATGATGGAACTATTCACAATTCTTCCACTAATGATGGAACTATTCACAATTCTTCCACTAATGATGGGACTATTCACAATTCATCCACTAATGATGGAACTATTCATAATTCTCCCACTAATGATGGAACTATTCACAATTCCTCCACTAATGATGGAACTATTCACAATTCTTCTACTAATGATGGAACTATTCACAATTCTTCCACTAATGATGGAACAAGTCACAATTCTTCCACTAATGATGGAACTATTCACAATTCCTCCACTAATGATGGAACTATTCACAATTGTTCCACTATTGATGGAACTATTCACAATTCTTCCACTAATGATGGAACTAGTCACAATTCTTCCACTAATGATGGAACTATTCACAATTCTTCCACTAATGATGGAACTATTCACAATTCTTCCACTAGTGATGGAACTATTCACAATTTCTCCACTAATGATGAAACTATTCACAATTCTTCCACTAGTGATGGAACTATTCACAATTCCTCCACGAATGATGGAACTATTCACAATTCTTCCACTAATGATGGAACTATTCACAATTCTTCCACTAATGATGGGACTAGTCACAATTCTTCTACTAATGACGGAACTATTCTCAATTCCTCCACTAATGATGGAACTATTCACAATTCTTCAACTAATGATGAAACTATTCACAATTCTTCCACTAATGATGGAACTATTCATAATTCTTCCACTAATGATGAAACTATTCACAATTCTTCCACTAATGATGGAACTATTCACAATTCTTCCACTAATGATGAAACTATTCACAATTCTTCCACTAATAATGGAACTATTCACAATTCTTCCATTAATGATGGAACTATTCACAATTCTTCCACTAATGATGGGACTATTCACAATTCCTCCACTAATGATGTGACTATTCATAATTCTTCCACTAATGATGGAACTATTCATAATTCTTCCACTAATGATGTGACTATTCATAATCCTTCCACTAATGATGGAACTATTCACAATTCTTCCACTAATGATGGAACTAGTCACAATTCTTCCACTAATGATGGAACTATTCATAATTCTTCCACTAATGATGGAACTAGTCACAATTCTTCCACTAATGATGGAACTATTCACAATTCTTCCACTAATGATGGAACTATTCACAATTCTTCCACTAGTGATGGAACTATTCACAATTTCTCCACTAATGAAGAAACTATTCACAATTCTTCCACTAGTGATGGAACTATTCACAATTCCTCCACAAATGATGGAACTATTCACAATTCTTCCACTAATGATGGAACTATTCACAATTCTTCCACTAATGATGGGACTATTCACAATTCATCCACTAATGATGGAACTATTCATAATTCTTCCACTAATGATGGAACTATTCACAATTCCTCCACTAATGATGGAACTATTCACAATTCTTCTACTAATGATGGAACTATTCACAATTCCTCCACTAATGATGGAACTATTCACAATTCCTCCACTAATGATGGAACTATTCATAATTCTTCCACTAATGATGGGACTAGTCACAAATCTTCCACTAATGATGGAACTAGTCACAATTCTTCCACTAATGATGAAACTATTTACAATTCTTCCACTAATGATGGAACTATTCACAATTCTTCCACTAGTGATGGAACTATTCACAATTCCTCCACTAATGATGGAACTATTCACAATTCTTCCCCTAGTGATGGAACTACTCACAATTCTTCCACTAATGATGGAACTATTCACTATTCTTCCACTAATGATGGGACTATTCACAATTCTTCCACTAATGATGGAACTATTCATAATTCTTCCACTAATGATTGAACTATTCACAATTCCTCCACTAATGATGGAACTATTCACAATTCTTCTACTAATGATGGAACTATTCTCAATTCCTCCACTAATGATGGAACTATTCACAATTCTTCAACTAATGATGAAACTATTCACAATTCTTCCACTAATGATGTAACTATTCATAATTCTTCCACTAATGATGAAACTATTCACAATTCTTCCACTAATGATGGAACAATTCACAATTCTTCCACTAATGATGAAACTATTCACAATTCTTCCACTAATAATGGAACTATTCACAATTCTTCCATTAATGATGGAACTATTCACAATTCTTCCACTAATGATGGGACTTTTCACAATTCCTCCACTAATGATGTGACTATTCATAATTCTTCCACTAATGATGGAACTATTCATAATTCTTCCACTAATGATGTGACTATTCATAATCCTTCCACTAATGATGGAACTATTCACAATTCTTCCACTAATGATGGAACTAGTCACAATTCTTCCACTAATGATGGAACTATTCATAATTCTTCCACTAATGATGGAACTAGTCAAAATTCTTCCACTAATGATGGAACTATTCACAATTCTTCCACTAATGATGGAACTATTCACAATTCTTCCACTAGTGATGGAACTATTCACAATTTCTCCACTAATGATGAAACTATTCACAATTCTTCCACTAGTAATGGAACTATTCACAATTCCTCCACGAATGATGGAACTATTCACAATTCTTCCACTAATGATGGAACTATTCACAATTCTTCCACTAATGATGGGACTAGTCACAATTCTTCTACTAATGACGGAACTATTCTCAATTCCTCCACTAATGATGGAACTATTCACAATTCTTCAACTAATGATGAAACTATTCACAATTCTTCCACTAATGATGGAACTATTCATAATTCTTCCACTAATGATGAAACTATTCACAATTCTTCCACTAATGATGGAACTATTCACAATTCTTCCACTAATGATGAAACTATTCACAATTCTTCCACTAATAATGGAACTATTCACAATTCTTCCATTAATGATGGAACTATTCACAATTCTTCCACTAATGATGGGACTATTCACAATTCCTCCACTAATGATGTGACTATTCATAATTCTTCCACTAATGATGGAACTATTCATAATTCTTCCACTAATGATGTGACTATTCATAATCCTTCCACTAATGATGGAACTATTCACAATTCTTCCACTAATGATGGAACTAGTCACAATTCTTCCACTAATGATGGAACTATTCATAATTCTTCCACTAATGATGGAACTAGTCACAATTCTTCCACTAATGATGGAACTATTCACAATTCTTCCACTAATGATGGAACTATTCACAATTCTTCCACTAGTGATGGAACTATTCACAATTTCTCCACTAATGAAGAAACTATTCACAATTCTTCCACTAGTGATGGAACTATTCACAATTCCTCCACAAATGATGGAACTATTCACAATTCTTCCACTAATGATGGAACTATTCACAATTCTTCCACTAATGATGGGACTATTCACAATTCATCCACTAATGATGGAACTATTCATAATTCTCCCACTAATGATGGAACTATTCACAATTCCTCCACTAATGATGGAACTATTCACAATTCTTCTACTAATGATGGAACTATTCACAATTCTTCCACTAATGATGGAACAAGTCACAATTCTTCCACTAATGATGGAACTATTCACAATTCTTCCACTAATGATGAAACTATTCACAATTCTTCCACTGATGATGGAACTATTCACAATTCTTCCATTAATGATGGAACTATTCACAATTCTTCCACTAATGATGGGACTATTCACAATTCCTCCACTAATGATGTGACTATTCATAATTCTTACACTAGTGATGGAACTATTCATAATTCTTCCACTAATGATGTGACTATTCATAATCCTTCCACTAATGATGGAACTATTCACAATTCCTCCACTAATGATGGAACTATTCACAATTCTTCTACTAATGATGGAACTATTCTCAATTCCTCCACTAATGACGGAACTATTCACAATTCTTCAACTAATGATGAAACTATTCACAATTCTTCCACTAATGATGGAACTATTCACAATTCTTCTACTAATGATGAAACTATTCACAATTCTTCCACTAATGATGGAACTATTCACAATTCTTCCACTAATGATGGAACTATTCACAATTCTTCCACTTATGATGGGACTATTCACAATTCCTCCACTAATGATGTGACTATTCATAATTCTTACACTAGTGATGGAACTATTCATAATTCTTCTACTAATGATGTGACTATTCATAATCCTTCCACTAATGATGGAACTATTCACAATTCCTCCACTAATGATGGAACTATTCACAATTCTTCCATTAATGATGGAACTATTCACAATTCTTCCACTAATGATGGGACTATTCACAATTCCTCCACTAATGATGTGACTATTCACAATTCTTCCACTAATGATGGAACTATTCACAATTCTTCCACTAATGATGAAACTATTCACAATTCTTCCACTGATGATGGAACTATTCACAATTCTTCCATTAATGATGGAACTATTCACAATTCTTCCACTTATGATGGGACTATTCACAATTCCTCCACTAATGATGTGACTATTCATAATTCTTACACTAGTGATGGAACTATTCATAATTCTTCCACTAATGATGTGACTATTCATAATCCTTCCACTAATGATGGAACTATTCACAATTCTTCCACTAATGATGGAACTAGTCACAGTTCTTCCACTAATGATGGAACTATTCATAATTCTTCCACTAATGATGGAACTAGTCACAATTCTTCCACTAATTATGGAACTATTCACAATTCCTCCACGAATGATGGAACTATTCATAATTCTTCCACTAATGATGTGACTATTCATAATCCTTCCACTAATGATGGAACTATTCACAATTCTTCCACTAATGATGGAACTAGTCACAATTCTTCCACTAATGATGGAACTATTCACAATTCCTCCACTAATGATGGAACTATTCACAATTCTTCCACTAATGATGGGACTAGTCACAATTCTTCTACTAATGATGGAACTATTCTCAATTCCTCCACTAATGATGGAACTATTCACAATTCTTCAACTAATGATGAAACTATTCACAATTCTTCCACTAGTGATGGAACTATTCATAATTCTTCCACTAATGATGTGACTATTCATAATCCTTCCACTAATGATGGAACTATTCACAATTTCTCCACTAATGAAGAAACTATTCACAATTCTTCCACTAGTGATGGAACTATTCACAATTCCTCCACAAATGATGGAACTATTCACAATTCTTCCACTAATGATGGGACTATTCACAATTCATCCACTAATGATGGAACTATTCATAATTCTCCCACTAATGATGGAACTATTCACAATTCCTCCACTAATGATGGAACTATTCACAATTCTTCTACTAATGATGGAACTATTCACAATTCTTCCACTAATGATGGAACAAGTCACAATTCTTCCACTAATGATGGAACTATTCACAATTCTTCCACTAATGATGAAACTATTCACAATTCTTCCACTGATGATGGAACTATTCACAATTCTTCCATTAATGATGGAACTATTCACAATTCTTCCACTAATGATGGGACTATTCACAATTCCTCCACTAATGATGTGACTATTCATAATTCTTACACTAGTGATGGAACTATTCATAATTCTTCCACTAATGATGTGACTATTCATAATCCTTCCACTAATGATGGAACTATTCACAATTCCTCCACTAATGATGGAACTATTCACAATTCTTCTACTAATGATGGAACTATTCTCAATTCCTCCACTAATGACGGAACTATTCACAATTCTTCAACTAATGATGAAACTATTCACAATTCTTCCACTAATGATGGAACTATTCACAATTCTTCTACTAATGATGAAACTATTCACAATTCTTCCACTAATGATGGAACTATTCACAATTCTTCCACTAATGATGGAACTATTCACAATTCTTCCACTTATGATGGGACTATTCACAATTCCTCCACTAATGATGTGACTATTCATAATTCTTACACTAGTGATGGAACTATTCATAATTCTTCTACTAATGATGTGACTATTCATAATCCTTCCACTAATGATGGAACTATTCACAATTCCTCCACTAATGATGGAACTATTCACAATTCTTCCATTAATGATGGAACTATTCACAATTCTTCCACTAATGATGGGACTATTCACAATTCCTCCACTAATGATGTGACTATTCACAATTCTTCCACTAATGATGGAACTATTCACAATTCTTCCACTAATGATGAAACTATTCACAATTCTTCCACTGATGATGGAACTATTCACAATTCTTCCATTAATGATGGAACTATTCACAATTCTTCCACTTATGATGGGACTATTCACAATTCCTCCACTAATGATGTGACTATTCATAATTCTTACACTAGTGATGGAACTATTCATAATTCTTCCACTAATGATGTGACTATTCATAATCCTTCCACTAATGATGGAACTATTCACAATTCTTCCACTAATGATGGAACTAGTCACAGTTCTTCCACTAATGATGGAACTATTCATAATTCTTCCACTAATGATGGAACTAGTCACAATTCTTCCACTAATTATGGAACTATTCACAATTCTTCCATTAATGATGGAACTATTCACAATTCTTCCACTAATGATGGGACTATTCACAATTCCTCCACTAATGATGTGACTATTCATAATTCTTCCACTAATGATGGAACTATTCATAATTCTTCCACTAATGATGTGACTATTCATAATCCTTCCACTAATGATGGAACTATTCACAATTCTTCCACTAATGATGGAACTATTCACAATTCTTCCACTAATGATGGAACTATTCACAATTCTTCCACTAATGATGGAACTATTCACAATTCTTCCACTTATGATGGGACTATTCACAATTCCTCCACTAATGATGTGACTATTCATAATTCTTACACTAGTGATGGAACTATTCATAATTCTTCTACTAATGATGTGACTATTCATAATCCTTCCACTAATGATGGAACTATTCACAATTCCTCCACTAATGATGGAACTATTCATAATCCTTCCACTAATGATGGAACTATTCACAATTCTTCCACTAATGATGGAACTAGTCACAATTCTTCCACTAATGATGGAACTATTCACAATTCCTCCACTAATGATGGAACTATTCACAATTCTTCCACTAATGATGGGACTAGTCACAATTCTTCTACTAATGATGGAACTATTCTCAATTCCTCCACTAATGATGGAACTATTCACAATTCTTCAACTAATGATGAAACTATTCACAATTCTTCCACTAATGATGGAACTATTCACAATTCTTCCACTAATGATGAAACTATTCACAATTCTTCCATTAATGATGGAACTATTCACAATTCTTCCACTAATGATGGGACTATTCACAATTCCTCCACTAATGATGGGACTATTCACAATTCCTCCACTAATGATGTGACTATTCACAATTCTTCCACTAATGATGGAACTATTCACAATTCTTCCACTAATGATGAAACTATTCACAATTCTTCCATTAATGATGGAACTATTCACAATTCTTCCACTAATGATGGGACTATTCACAATTCCTCCACTAATGATGGCACTATTCATAATTCTTACACTAATGATGGAACTATTCATAATTCTTACACTAATGATGTGACTATTCATAATCCTTCCACTAATAATGAAACTATTCACAATTCTTCCACTAATGATGGAACTAGTCACAATTCTTCCACTAATGATGGAACTATTCATAATTCTTCCACTAATGATGGAACTAGTCACAATTCTTCCACTAATGATGGAACTATTCACAATTCCTCCACTAATGATGGAACTATTCATAATTCTTTCACTAATGATGTGACTATTCATAATCCTTCCACTAATGATGGAACTATTCACAATTCTTCCACTAATGATGGAACTAGTCACAATTCTTCCACTAATGATGGAACTATTCACAATTCCTGCACTAATGATGGAACTATTCATAATTCTTCCACTAATGATGGGACTAGTCACAATTCTTCCACTAATGATGGAACTAGTCACAATTCTTCCACTAATGATGAAACTATTTACAATTCTTCCACTAATGATGGAACTATTCACAATTCTTCCACTAGTGATGGAACTATTCACAATTCCTCCACTAATGATTGAACTATTCACAATTCTTCCCCTAGTGATGGAACTATTCACAATTCTTCCACTAATGATGGAACTATTCACAATTCTTCCACTAATGATGGGACTATTCACAATTCTTCCACTAATGATGGAACTATTCACAATTCTTCCACTAATGATGGGACTATTCACAATTCCTCCACTAATGATGTGACTATTCATAATTCTTCCACTAATGATGGAACTATTCATAATTCTTCCACTAATGATGTGACTATTCATAATCCTTCCACTAATGATGGAACTATTCACAATTCTTCCGCTAATGATGGAACTAGTCACAATTCTTCCACTAATGATGGAACTATTCATAATTCTTCCACTAATGATGGAACTAGTCACAATTCTTCCACTAATGATGGAACTATTCACAATTCTTCCACTAATGATGGAACTATTCACAATTCCTCCACTAATGATGGAACTATTCACAATTGTTCCACTAATGATGGAACTATTCACAATTGTTCCACTAATTATGGAACTATTCATAATTCTTCCACTAATGATGGAACTATTCACAATTATTTTGCTTATTATGGAACTATTCATAATTCTTCCACTAATGATGAAACTATTCACAATTCTTCCACTAATGATGGAACTATTCACAATTCTTCCACTAATGATGAAACTATTCACAATTCTTCCACTAATAATGGAACTATTCACAATTCTTCCACTAATGATGGGACTATTCACAATTCCTCCACTAATGATGTGACTATTCATAATTCTTCCACTAATGATGGAACTATTCATAATTCTTCCACTAATGATGTGACTATTCATAATCCTTCCACTAATGATGGAACTATTCACAATTCTTCCACTAATGATGGAACTAGTCACAATTCTTCCACTAATGATGGAACTATTCATAATTCTTCCACTAATGATGGAACTAGTCACAATTCTTCCACTAATGATGGAACTATTCACAATTCTTCCACTAATGATGGAACTATTCACAATTCTTCCACTAGTGACGGAACTATTCACAATTTCTCCACTAATGAAGAAACAATTCTCAATTCTTCCACTAGTGATGGAACTATTCACAATTCCTCCACAAATGATGGAACTATTCACAATTCTTCCACTAATGATGGAACTATTCACAATTCTTCCACTAATGATGGGACTATTCACAATTCATCCACTAATGATGGAACTATTCATAATTCTTCCACTAATGATGGAACTATTCACAATTCCTCCACTAATGATGGAACTATTCACAATTCTTCTACTAATGATGGAACTATTCACAATTCTTCCACTAATGATGGAACTAGTCACAATTCTTCCACTAATGATGGAACTATTCACAATTCCTCCACTAATGATGGAACTATTCACAATTGTTCCACTATTGATGGAACTATTCACAATTCTTCCACTAATGATGGGACTAGTCACAATTCTTCCACTAATGATGGAACTATTCACAATTCCTCCACTAATGATGGAACTATTCACAATTGTTCCACTAATGATGGAACTATTCACAATTGTTCCACTAATGATGGAACTATTCATAATTCTTCCACTAATGATGGAACTATTCACAATTATTTTGCTTATTATGGAACTATTCACAATTCCTCCACTAATGATGGATCTATTCACAATTCCTCCGCTAATGATGTGACTATTCACAATTCTTCCATCAATGATGGAACTAGTCACAATTCTTCCACTAATGATGGAACTATTCACAATTCTTCCACTAATGATGGAACTATTCACAATTCTTCCACTAGTGATGGAACTATTCACAATTTCTCCACTAATGAAGAAACTATTCACAATTCTTCCACTAGTGATGGAACTATTCACAATTCCTCCACAGATGGAACTATTCACAATTCTTCCACTAATGATGGAACTATTCACAATTCTTCCACTAATGATGGGACTATTCACAATTCATCCACTAATGATGGAACTATTCATAATTCTTCCACTAATGATGGAACTATTCACAATTCCTCCACTAATGATGGAACTATTCACAATTCTTCTACTAATGATGGAACTATTCACAATTCTTCCACTAATGATGGAACTAGTCACAATTCTTCCACTAATGATGGAACTATTCACAATTCCTCCACTAATGATGGAACTATTCACAATTGTTCCACTATTGATGGAACTATTCACAATTCTTCCACTAATGATGGGACTAGTCACAATTCTTCCACTAATGATGGAACTATTCACAATTCTTCCACTAATGATGGAACTATTCATAATTCTTCCACTAATGATGAAACTATTCACAATTCTTCCACTAATGATGGAATTATTCACAATTCTTTCACTAATGATGGAACTATTCACAATTCTTCCATTAATGATGGAACTATTCACAATTCTTCCACTAATGATGGGACTATTCACAATTCCTCCACTAATGATGTGACTATTCACAATTCTTCCACTAATGATGGAACTATTCACAATTCTTCCACTAATGATGAAACTATTCACAATTCTTCCACTGATGATGGAACTATTCACAATTCTTCCATTAATGATGGAACTATTCACAATTCTTCCACTAATGATGGGACTATTCACAATTCCTCCACTAATGATGTGACTATTCATAATTCTTACACTAGTGATGGAACTATTCATAATTCTTCCACTAATGATGTGACTATTCATAATCCTTCCACTAATGATGGAACTATTCACAATTCCTCCACTAATGATGGAACTATTCACAATTGTTCCACTAATGATGGAACTATTCACAATTGTTCCACTAATGATGGAACTATTCATAATTCTTCCACTAATGATGGAACTATTCACAATTATTTTGCTTATTATGGAACTATTCACAATTCCTCCACTAATGATGGATCTATTCACAATTCCTCCGCTAATGATGTGACTATTCACAATTCTTCCATCAATGATGGAACTATTCACAATTCTTCCACTAATGATGGAACTATTCACAATTATTTCACTAATTATGGAGCTATTCACAATTCCTCCACTAATGATGGACCTATTCACAATTCCTCCACTAATGATGTGACTATTCACAATTCTTCCACTAATGATGGAACTAGTCACAATTTTTCCACTAATGATGGGACTATTCACAATTCCTCCACTAATGATGGGACTATTCACAATTCCTCCACTAATGATGGAACTATTCACAATTCTTCAACTAATGATGGAACTATTCATAATTCTTCAACTAGTGATGCAACTATTCACAATTCTTCTACTAATGATGGAACTATTCACAATTCTTCAACTAATGATGAAACTATTCACAATTCTTCAACTAATGATGGAACTATTCATAATTCTTCCACTAATGATGGAACCGTTTGAATATTTTGCTCCAAAAAGGTTAAAGTGGTTGTAAACATCAGACATGAAATGTGACTGGAGCATATCCCTCTATAGTATGTACTTATCTCAATTCAGAGCATGTAGTCCTCATTCACATTGGTACGATTTGACAGTTCCAAATAGCATGACAAGTCGCACCCTATTGCCGGCAATGGAATTGTTCATGTCACCGCTACTCATGACGCAGCGATTATGAAAAAGGTTGCTGCAATTTTTTCTGCACCAGGTGACACCAACTCTAGTGAAGCCACTGCTGGTGTGGCTTTAAAATCAAGCAGAAGTAGTACTAATCCAGTGCGATTTCAAAGCCGCAGATCAATGCGATTTGCCCCGCTGATTTCATTGCGGCTTGCGACTTCATTTAACAGAAGTTACAAGTGGCAATTTTCCAATTTCATTGCCACTTACTAACTTCTGTTAAATGAAGTCGCAAGCCGCAATGAAATCGGCGGGGCAAATGGCACTGATCTATGGCTTTGAAATCGCACTGGAGTAGTACTACTTCTGCTTGATTTCAAAGTCACACCAGCAGTGACTTCACTAGGTTTGGTGTCACCCGGTGCGGGAAAAATTGGTGTCCCCCTCCACCAACTATAGTCCCTCCCTCAGTACAGACCCCCCTCCATTAAGTACAGACCCCCCTCTCTCAGTATAGACCCCCTTCCCCTAATATAGACCCCCCTCCATCAGTATAGACCCTCTCCAGTGCAGACCCCCACTATCAATATAGACCCCTCCCCTCAGTGAAGACCCTCCCCTCCATCAGTATAGACCCCTCCCCTCAGTGCAGACCCCCCCTCCATCGGTATAGACCCCCCTCAGTGCAGACCCCCCCTCCATCAGTATAGACCCCCCTCAGTGCAGACCCCCCTCCATCAGTATAGACCCCCCTCCCTCCTCAGTGCAGACCCCCCTCTCCCCTCCCATAGCACCCCCCAGCACATGTCCATCTGAATTACAACAAACTGTACAGACCTCAGAACAGCGTGGGGTATGCACAGAATTTTTCCATCCGATTTTCGTATCATGTGTACGGGCCTTAAATGTAACTTCTGTCTGCTGCTTTCCTCTGCTATCAGCATAAGTCACTTCTGACAAGTTTTCCTGACACCAAGAGCAAAATAGTGACAGGGGAACAGATTGACTGTCTCAGCTCTGTTCCTGTGTGAAGGGAGGGGGCGGGGGGGGGGTGTCCCTCCAATCAGCTCTCCTCACTGATGTAACTTCAGTTCTCAGCCCCCTGCAGACCTGAGCGATCCCATGTAAATTCTGCACTTTGAATGGGTGTAGGGGGCAGAAGGCCGCATGTAGACAGCTTCAAGTTATATATGAGGATTTGTTTCATCTCTGTGTGTCACCTGAGGCCAATAACTTTACTGGGTATATGGAAGGGTTTACAACCACTTTAGGCCCGGTTCCACACTGCCTGCGACCTAAAAGTTGCATGACTTCCGCCTGACTTTGAAGTCGGACCCCAGCAAGACTTTGGCCGACTTGCATGCTACTTCTTTAACAGAACTCAATGCAAGTCGGACCAAAAGTAGTGCAGAGCAACTCAAGTTGCACAGATTAGAACGGTTCTATTGCACAGAATAGGGTCAGACTGGGGTCTGATTACTGATGCTACAAGTGCTCCAAAGCCATAGTGGTTGTCGCATCATTGTGAACTGGAGGTAAATCTGAACTCCAGGATTGATCAGTATTGTATAGTTCTATTGGTCCAGCTTGGCACAATGTAAGTATATCTCCTACCTGATAGGCTGCTGGGAAAGCTGACAATCACTGTGGTAGTCAGTGCTTCTACCAGTGGTGGCTGGTGCTCAATTTTCTTTGGGGAGCGGCTCGCAGCCCCCACCCAGCCAACCAAGCCCCCCCCCCCCCAGCCAACCAACCACTCCCCACCCCTGGCACCCGATCGAACGCCATTTCCCCCACCCCCTCACTCAATCGAACGATCGCGGCTTTGCTCGCCCACCAGCCCCGCACTTACCCCATCCAGGTTGTGGCTTTCGGCGCCCTCCCCCCCCCCGCGTCTCCTCCCGAGTCCTAGTGGTCGCTTCTCCTCCCGGCCAGTCAGGACTTAGGACTCGTGGTCAATCGGGTCTTAGGACTCCCAGCCAATTGGGTCTCAGAACCCGCTTCCTGATTGGCCAGGAGAAGAAACAGGAAGACATTATAGAAAATGTATTTACTAATGTCACACTGCGCCCCAAGCCCACCCTTTTTAAAGCTAATTAGAGCCTCAGGCTCTAATCATGTGCTTAAAAAAAAAAACATTGAAATTCATGCATCCGGCGCCCTGCATGTAGATTACAAAAACAGCAGGATCTTTCATTCTTTTTTGTTTTTTCTTTTTTAATTCTTTATTTATATAATATAAAAAAAAAAATCACACACACCGAAAAAAAACAAGAAAAATAATACCATTATACATATCCCCAACCAATCACAAGAGTCCCACCCTTCTCCCCCCGCTATCTTGCAGTGGTTACTAAGGACGGCGGTTTTAACCCAATAATTCCTAATCTTGACTCCTTTGAAATTAACAAGTGATCTCCTCAACATATCTCCATGTATTTTTAAAAGCTTGCCGCCTCTCCCATTTGTCTTTTCGCTCAGTCCCTTTTTCTACCACTGCTCCCCTATCATCAAAACTCTCTAAGATCTGTATTTCATTGACACCAAAAATCCAATCTCGAATTTTTGGACTCTCCGCTTCCTGCCATTTTTTCGGGATCTGGCTTTTTGCAACGTTTAATAAAATGGGGATAATAGAAGCTTTATATTGTCTAATTGGGACAGCTATCACGTGAAACAAACATGTCCACGGGTCTTCCGGAATTTCCTTATTAGTAATTTCTTTTATTAACTGTAAAACTTCCTTCCAGTATTTTTTAATAATAGGACATTCCCACCAAATGTGGGACATTGTTCCTAAAACCTTACACCCTCTCCAGCACTCCAGCTCTCCAAAGTACCAAATACAGAGATAAGGGGTATATGGCGCCTACCTATATACTAAGGGCACTGCCAGTGTAATAGAACAAAACCTATATAACCTAGCGGTATAGAAATAGGAGAATGCATATGGTGTGCTGTTGCACATAAAATAAATAAATCTATAAGTGTCCAAAAATATTACATCCAGTGAGAATAAATAAATAATGACCAGAACCCAAAATAGGTGTATATGCAGTTATATATATATGTGGATAAAAAACAAAAACAGTCCACATGTAAATATTAATCAGGTAATGTAGTAAAGGTAGCAGAGATCATCATGGATGACTTGAGTGCTTGCAGTAATATCCAGGTGACTTAAGTGCTCCCCTCAAGGGTCCCCACTCACCGAATCCCATCACCCCTGCAGGGGTAATGCGTATATCTGTAGTCAGGGCTTTTTTTCAGGGGGAACTTGGTGGAACTCAGTTCCACCACCTCTGGCTCAGACCCTTTGGTGCCTGCTCACCACAATCACTTGTAAACACAGAAGTCTGGTTTCTGTGCTTACAAGTGACAGCTCTGCACTCTGTATGTAATGCAATCCTGTTATTTAATGCCCCTTTAAGACCCTCCTACTGTTTTCAGGAAATTTGACTGACCATACCCACTATTTGATGTGATTTGGAGGGTGTGTGTAGGGGGAGGCGTTTTGTGGGGCCGTGTTTAAGTTCCAGCACCTATTGTTTGAGAAAAAAAGCCCTGTCTGTAGTGTTCTATAACGCTGGTCCACCAGGGTGTTTGCTATGTAGATCTCAGGCGTATCCCCTTGGCTCCAGATAGATTGGACATAACCAGTATTGTATACTGCATGAAAAATCAGATCTGACTCTTGTCCCAGTTATGAGCTGCCTTTAGTTTCTTTCCACAAGCTTGTTCAGTAAGGTAATTCAGAGAGTAAAACGAATGCAAAGAACAGGTGTGTAATAATGAAGGGTCACATGACCCTTCATTATTACACACCTTTTTAGGCACTGGGTTTAGAATATCAGGTCATGATTTAAGGGTTGAGGCTGGTGGTGATTGTACACATAGGGTTCAGTCCATAGTACACCCCTGTCACAGTCCCTCATCCCCTATTACACTGGCAGTGCCCTTAGTATATAGGTAAGTGCCATATACCCCTTATCTCTGTATTTTGGTATTGTCTAGAGCTCTCCATTTGGGGAACCCTATCAGGGGAGGCAGCTACCTTTATATTTGAATTTTATTTATTTCCTCCTAAGCGCGGCTTCTCTCTTTATTTATACAGTGTGAAAGTAGCCTTAGGGAGAAATATGTGAGAGAGGGAAGGATTACTGTTATTTGAAAGGAAGGATCACTATGGTATATGGAAGGTAGGAAGAAAGGTAGTATCATTATGGTACATGGAAGGCAAGATCACTATTGTACATGGAAGTCACGAAGGATCACTATGCTATATGGAAGAAAGTAAAGAGGGATCACTATGGTACATGGAAGGGAGAAAGGATCACTATGGTACATGGAAGGCAGAAAGGAAGGATCAATATGGCATATGGAAGGCAGGAAGGATCACTATGGCACAAGGAAGGCAGGAAGGATCACTATGGTACATGGAAGGCAGGAAGGATCGCTGTGGTATATTGAAGAAATTAAAAAGGATCACTATGGTACATGGAAGGCAGGAGGAAAGGATCACCTAGGTACATAGAAGACAGGAAGTAAGTATCATTATGATAAATGAAATGCAGGATCACTATGGTGCATGTGAGGCAGGAAGGATCACTATGGTACATGGAAGAAAGGAAAGAGGGAACACTATTGTACACGGAAGGGAGGAAGGATCACTATGGTAAATGGAAGGGAGGAAGGATCACTATGGTTCATGAAAGGCCAGAAGGGCGGATCACTATGGCATGTGGAAGGCAGGAAGAATCACTATGGCACATGGAAGGCAGAAAAGATCAATTGCTATGGCACATGGAAGGCAGGAAAGATGGATCACTATGGCACATGGAAGACAGGAAGAATCACTATGGCACATGGAAGGCAGGAAGGATCACTATGGCACATGGAAGGCAGGAAGAATCTTTATGGCCCATGGAAGGCAGTAGGGATCACTATAATATATGGAAACAGGAAGGCTCACTATGGCACATGGAAGGCAGTAGGGATCACTATAGTATATGGAAAACAGGAAGGCTCACTATGACACATGGAAGGCAGGAAAGATCACTATGGCACATGGAAGGCAGGAAGGATCACTATCACACATGGAAGGGAGGAAGGATTACTGTTGCACATGGAAGGCAGGAATGATCACTATGGCATATGGAAAACAGGAAGGATCACTATGGTACATGGAAGAAAGGAAAGAGGGATCACTATGGTACAAGGAAGGGAGGAAGGATCACTATGGTACATGGAAGGCAGGAAGGATCACTATAGTATATGGAAAAAGGGAAGGATCACTATGTCACATGAAAGGCTGGAAGGATCACTATGGCACATGGAAGGCAGGAGGAATCACTATGGCACATAGAAGGCTGGAAGGATCACCTTGGCACATGGAAGGGAGGAAGGATCACTATTGCACATGGAAGGCAGGAATGATCACTATGGCATATGGAAAACAGGAAGGATCACTATGGCACATGGAAGGCAGTAGGGATCACTATAGTATATGGAAAACAGGAAGGCTCACTATGGCACGTGGAAGGCAGGAAGGATCACTATGGCACATGGAAGGCAGGAAGGATCACTATCGCACATGGAAGGGAGGAAGGATCACTGTTGCACATGGAAGGCAGGAATGATCACTATGACATATGGAAAACAGGAAGGATCACTATGGTACATGGAAGAAAGGAAAGAGGGATCGCTATGGTACAAGGAAGGGAGGAAGGATCACTATGGTGAATGGAAGGCAAGAAGGATCACTATAGTATATGGAAAACAGGAAGGATCACTATAGCACATGGGAGGCTGGAAGGATCACTATGGCACATGGAAGGCAGGAAGGATCACTATGGCACATAGAAGGCTGGAAGGATCACCTTGACACATGGAAGGGAGGAAGGATCACTATTGCACATGGAGGGCAGGAATGATCACTATGGCATATGGAAAACAGGAAGGATCACTATATTATATGGAAGAAAGGAAAGAGAGATCACTATGGTACATGAAAGGGAGGAAGAATCACTATGGTAAATTGAAGGGAGGAAGGATAACTATGGCATGTGGAAGGCAGGGTGAATCACTATGGCACTTGGAAGGCAGAAAAGAACAATTGCTATGGCACATGGAAGGCAGGAAAGAAGGATCACTATGGCACATGGAAGGCAGGAAGAATCACTATAGCACATGGAAGGCAGGAAGGATCACTATGGTACATGGAAAGCAGGAAGGATCACTATGGCAAATGGAAGGCTGGAAGGATCACATTGACACATGGAAGGCACTAAGGCTCACTATTGTACATGGAAGGCAGAAATGATCAATATGGCATATGGAAAATAGGAAGGATAACTATGGCATGTGCAAAAGAGGAAGGATCACTATGGCAGATAGAAGGCAGGGAGGATCACTATGGCACATGGAAGGCAGGAAGGATCATTATGGCATATGGAAAGCAGGAATGATTGCTATGGCATATGGAAGGCAGTAAGAATCACTATGGCATGTAAAAGGCAGGAAAGAAGGATCAATATGGCACATGGAATGCAGGATCACTGTGGCATATGGAAGGCAGGAAAGATTACTACGGCACATGGAAGGCTGGAAGGATCACCATGGCACATGGAAGGCTGGGAGGATCACCTTGACACATGGAAGGGAGAAAGGATCACTATGGCACATGGAAGGCAGGAATGATCACTATGACATATGGAAAACAGGAAGGATTACTATATTATATGGAAGAAATGAAAGAGGGATCACTATGGTACATGGAAGGGAGGAAGAATTACTATGGTAAATCAAAGGGTGGAAGGATAACTATGGTACATGAAAGGCAGAAAGGAAGGATCACTATGGCATGTGGAAGGCAGGAAGAATCAGTATGGCACATGAAATTCAGAAAAGAAGAATTGCCATGGCACATGGAAGGCAGGAAAGAAGCATCACTATGGCACATGAAAGGCAGGAAGAATCGCTCTAGTACATGGAAGGCAGGAAGGATCACTATGGTACATGGAAAGCAGGAAGGATCACTATAGTATATGGAAAACAGGAAGGATCACTATGACATATGGAAGGCTGTAAGGATCACTATGACACATGGAAGGCAGGAAGGATCACTATGGCACATGGAAGGCTGGACGGATCACATTGACACATGGATGGCAGGAAGAATCACTAACGCACATGAAAGGCAGAGTGCAGGAAGGATCACTATGACATATGCAAAAGAGGAAGGCTCACTATGGCAGATAGAAGGCAGGAAGGATCACTATGGCATATGGAAAGCAGGAATGATTGCTATGGCATATGGAAGGCAGGTAGGATCACTATGGCACATAAAAGGCAGGAAAGAAGTATCAATATGGCACATGGAAGGCAGGATCACTATGGCATATGGAAGGCAGGAAGGATCACTATGGCACATGGAAGGCTGGAAGGATCACTATGCCACATGGAAGGCTGGAAGGATCACTATGGCACATGGAAGGCTGGAAGGATCATTACGCCACATGCAAGGCAGGAAGGATTACTATGGCACATGGAAGGCTGGAAGGATCACAATGACACATGGAAGGCAGGAATGATCACTACATCATGTAAAAGGCAGGAAAGAAGGATCAATATGGCACATGAAAGGCAGGATTACTATGGTACATGGAAGGCAGGAAGGGTCACTATGGCACATAGAAGGCATGAAAGAATGATGACTATGGCACATGGAAGGCAGGAAAGAAGGACCACTATAGCACATGGAAGGCAGGAAAGATCACTATAGTACATGGAAAGCAGGGTGGATCCCTATGGCATATGGAAGGCAGGAAGGATCACTATGGTATATGGAAGGCAGTGACACATGGAAGGCAGGAAGGATCACAATGGCACATGGAAGGCAGGAATGATCACTATGGTACGTAGAAGGCTGGAAAGAAAGATCACTATGGCACATGAAAGGCAGGATTACTATGGTAAATTTAAAAACATAAAATAAAACAGAGAACCCACTAACCAATGGTAGTGTGCAATTAAATATATCTACACCAATTCGTCAATTAGACGGGACCCCACTACAACTATAGAGAATAATTGCAAAAACAAGGACCGGAGACAAAGAGATGTCTCTCAAAAGATAACAAAAAATTATTATTATTATATTTGTAGAAAAACAACCTTTAGTAAATGATTCAGTGATATAAACAGTAATACTAGGGGTGAAATTCCACCCTACTAGTGGAATAGCCCCCCCAGGATACTCTATTAAAAACACTCTACTAATATAATGTTGATAACGTTGTCACACTTATGCCCCGTACACACGGTCGGATTTTCCGATGGAAAATGTCCGATCGGAGCGTGTTGTCGGAAATTCCGACCGTGTGTGGGCTCCATCGGACATTTTCCATCGGATTTTCCGACACACAAAGTTGGAGAGCAGGAGATAAAATTTTCCGACAACAAAATCCGTTGTCGGAAATTCCGATCATGTGTACACAAATCCGACGGACAAAGTGCCACGCATGCTCAGAATAAATAAAGACATGAAAGCTATTGGCCACTGCCCCGTTTATAGTCCCGACGTACGTGTTTTACGTCACCGCGTTCAGAATGATCAGATTTTCCGACAACTTTGTGTGACCGTGTGTATGCAAGACAAGTTTGAGCCAACATCCGTCGGAAAAAATCCATAGATTTTGTTGTCGGAATGTCCGAACAAAGTCCGACCGTGTGTATGCCCTATTAGGCGCCAAAAACCAGGCCCCACACATACACACATGCAAAACCAGATAGAGTGACTGGGGCTGTTGGAGTGATTTACATAATTAGGTAGTCCACACAGAGCATATCCAATTCAGGACTGTTACAGTAATTGTGAAGAGAGATTCTTGTCAATTTTGTTTATTGAGTTTTGAAAATTTTCAAACATAGTTACAATAAATAGTAGCAGTTAAAGAAAACATATATTTGATAATTGTGTCTAAGTTGAGTTCCAATATTAAAAGAAAGAAGACATAAATTTAACTTATGTTAATCCATAACTGGTATTTCGTTAAATAATATGTTTGGTGTAGAAACCAGATATTTACAAAGCAGGTATCACCATTATATAATATGTTATATTGATAGAAACTATAATAAAAGATAATATAACTTAGTTTCTTAATATATTTATATTGTAGAATTATTATGCATTAGGATGATAAAAATATATATATATATATATATATACACATACACACACACATATGTATATATATATATATATATATATACATACATACATACACATACACATACATGTATGCCCATTGTATATCTAATGAGTGCGTATTAATTTAATGGAACTCAGTAACTATTGTTTAATAATAGATATGGAGTTATAATAGAAGAACTCCGCTACTAGTATTGTGTAGAAAAATGGATATAAAAAGAAAGTAGAAAAGAGATAAAGTTAAAGGAAAGAAGAATGAAGATAAAGTCCCCGAGATTTCTTATAGTGGTAATCATATATATGGGTACGTAAAGTATATATTTGAAGCTGTGTTACCAAGGTCTTAATAATGTGGTGTCAAAATTGGGAGAGAAAAAATTAGTCACCCAAGGATTCCAAATTTTCTCAAATTTTTCTATTTTATCATTGGTTATGGCTTCTGTTTTGGAATGAGTCATAGCTTGATTTATTCTATTCTTGATTTCAGAAATTGTTAATGTTGTGGTTTTCCAAGCTTTGGCAATTGTCTGTTTTGCCGCTGTGGTGATTTGTATCAGGAGGTTAAATTTAATGTGTGTAATATTGGCCGGTTTTAGATTTAGGAGTGCAATTGAAGGATCCGGTTTGATCGATTTATTGAATAGGGTTGAGAGCATGAGGAAAACCTCTTTCAAAAACTGTTTTGTAACCGGACAGTCCCAAAATATACGTATATGAGATCCTAATTCACCACAGCCACGAAAGCATAGCGGAGAGTATTGGGGAACATATTTTGCAATTCTGACTGGGACCAAATACCAGCGCATAAGTACTTTATACATTGTCTCCAGAGCTATAATATTTTGTGAAGATGATTTTGTTGTGGACCAAATTTTATCCCAAGTGGATGTTTCCAAATGAAGTCCAAGGCCTCTCTCCCATTTCATCATATACGATGGTAGATCTGCATTGGGCAAAGTAATAAGGTAATTATATAATAGTGATATGAGACCTTTTGAGTGGGGATCACGTTTACATGTGCGTTCAAAATGCGTAAATTCATCTAGGTTACTATTTCCTTGTATATATAGTATAAAAAAAATTTTGATCTGCAGATAACGAAAAAGTTCTGAATTGGGAAGCTGGTGACTATCACATAGTTCATGGAATGTTTTAACCTCCCTGGCGGTATGATTATTTCGGATTTTAGATGCTGAATTATTTTGCATGGAAATTTGGCGTTTTATATTGTAGGCCTGTAATTCTTAACAATAACACACTTAAATCTGTCCAAACAAGAGTCTAGTAGATATCCCAGGTACGATAAAGTTTGAAACACAAAAACATAAATTATAATATAATAAATAAAAATAAATAATTAAAAAAAAAAATAATAATAATAATAAAATAAATTTCCCCACGATTCACTATTGCTCAATTCTGCAAGTGTTCTAATTTACTATCGCTGTTTTCTAGCTGGTCTAAAGCCACTTTTGACGTAAAGGGACACTTTTTGGTTGCTATGGACAATCTCCAGTTTCCAGACAGAAAGAACAGTATATATAATATAAAACTGCACGCAGGGCATAGGACAAAGCACTGGGGACAAAAGGGATGTGAAATGATTTCATACAGTACTGTAATCTGTAAGATTTGTCCCAGTTGTTTATTGTGTGCTTGGTAATCTTATTATTAATATTTTTATAATCAGATGGATTGGACCATATTAGATTTGTTATAGAGAATGGATCACAGTCAATTGATTCAAGTCCTACCCAATGTGGAATTTCACTTTTTGCATGGTATTTAGGGATATGTGCTATTTGAGCTGCATGATAGTAAGTGACAAAATTAGGAAATCCTAATCCACCTTTAAGCTTGGGAAGGTGCAGTTGTGAATTTAGGTAAGCAAGATTTCCGGGAACCCCAAATGAACTCTAGTGTTTTTTGTTGGAGGTTTCTAAGAAAGTATGCTGGAACTGGAATGGGTAACACATGAAATAGATATAAAATCTTAGGTAGTATCGTCATCTTAATGACATTTATTTTACCTATCCATGAGATTGGTAAAGAGGACCAATGTTTAAGGAAATTTGTGATTTGCCGCAGTAGTGGGGGAAAGTTAGCCGAGAAGAGTTCAAATAAATTGGGGGTTAGATTAATTCCTAAGTAAGCCAGGTGTGATGTAGACCAAGAAAAAGGGAGGGATGTTTGTGTTTGTTGTAAAGTGTGAGGAGGTAAGGAGATATTTAAGGCTGTAGATTTTTGGGGGTTAATATTAAGTCCAGATATGTGGGTAAAATGCTCTAGTTTTTTTAAAAGGTTGGGAGCAGAAATATGAGGGGAAGACATAAAAATTAATATATCGTCAGCAGACAAATATATTTTATGCTGATGGCCAGCTAAGTCTAACCCTTTGATTGAGGGGTCCATTCGAATAGCCTGAGCAAGGGGTTCAATAAGTAGGGCAAATAAAAGTGGGGACAGTGGACAACCCTGACGTGTTCCTCTATTTATGTCAAATAAACCTGATTTGTATCCAGCATATCTAATATAGGCTTTAGGATTATTATATAATGATCAGACCCAATTAAGAAAGTGGGGACCGAAGCCCCATTTTTGTAGGATAAAATGCAAGTAGAGCCATGACACTGTGTCAAATGCTTTCTTTATATCTAACGACAGAAGACACATGGGTATTTGTCGCGTTTTAGCTGCTTGAATCAGTGGCATTGCCCTGCGTACATTATCTGCTGCTTGGCGAAAAGGTATGAAACCTACTTGATCCTTATTTATTCATGAGCCTATAATGTTATTTAAACGAGTTGCTAGAATTTTAGCTAGTAGTTTTATATCAAGATTAGGCAAAGAAATGGGTGTATAATTAGCACATGATGTTTCGTCAGACTGGGGTTTAGGTATCATTATGATTATAGCTGTTAGAGTTTCAGGGCGAAAGGATTGATTGTTAAGAAGTGAATTGAAAGCTTCAGATAGCATTGGCGCAAGGAGATGAGAATTTTTTTTATAATATAAGGCAGAAAAGCCGTCAGGGCCTGGTCGTTTGTTTAGTTAAAGGGATTTAATAGCCAATTCAACTTCTGCAGATGTGATGGGACTTTTGAGATTTTCATGTAGATTGAAAGGAATAGTTGGGAGTTTAATTTGTGAGAAAAATGTTTCTGCAGAAGATTGGTCAAAAGGTTCCTCTTTATTGTATAAGGATTTAAGGTGTTTGTGGAGGGTGTGAAGGATCTTTTCTGGATTGCTGGTATAAGTATTATGGGGTAATTTAAGTCGGATCGGTTTAAATGGGTTGTCCAATTTTTTAAGAGCTCGAGCAAGAAGAGTGCCAGGCTTATTAGATTTAAGATAAAATTTGTGTTTGGAGTTACGTAAAGTTTTATCTACTGAGTCAAATAGGAAAATATCAAGGTTTAGTCTAGCTTCATCTAACTGAGATTTGGTTTTAGGGGTAGGATTCGATTGAAAGTTTGCATGGCAAGTATTGAAGTTTATTTCTAATTTTTGTTGTAGTTTCTTTTTTTCTCTTTTAAGGTATGATGCTTGGCGTAAACAAATTCCACGAAGTTTATGTGCTTCCCATAAGGTTAATAGAGATATGTCAGGAGTTTTATTATTTTTCAAATAATCTTTTATGGCTAGTTCTAGGTTGGTAGAGTGTGATGGGTGGGATAAGGTTGAATCATTTATATGCCATGTGGGGTCTTGTGTTTTAGGTATGAAGGAAGTGAAAGTAGAAATTATTGCACAATGATCAGTCCATGTAAAGGGTATAACAGATGATGTAAGCAATTCTGGGGACATACTTATAGAAATTAGAATGTGATCGATACGGGAAAAGGATTTATGTGGATGGGAATAAAAGGAATATTGACGTTTTGTGGGATTGATTTCTCGCCATGAATCTAGCAAAGAATGTCTCTGAAGGAGTCTTTGGAACATACGAGATTGACAGTTGGGCGTGATAGGAGTTGGGGATTTATCCATAAAAGGATATAAAACTTGGTTCGAGTCTCCACAGATCAAAAGTGTGCCCATTTTATGAGAGTCAACTACTTGGAATAGGTGCGAGAGGAAAGACGATGGACTTCTATTAGGAGCATAATAAGATACCACTGTGATCGGGGCATCACATAGATGTCCCGTAAGGATGAGATAGCGACCTTCTGGGTCTTTGAACTCAGTCTGAAGAGAAAAAGGTGTAGATCGATGAAATGCAATTAGTACTCCCCTTTGTTTAGTCTTAGCTGAAGCAGTAATGACTTGGGGATATAATGTACCAAAATATTCAAGTGTCGAGGTTTCAGTAAAATGAGTTTCTTGGAGGCACACTATATGTGCCTTTGAGGAAGACAATGATCGAAAGACTTTGGTACATTGTGGAACATTCAGACCTTGAACATTTAAGGTAAGGACATTTAAAGGAACCATTATGATAATTTATAAAGGATATTACAAAATATTCCATACATAAAGTGTAGATCCAAGTTCACTCCGGGGAGGAGTAAGAAAAAAGAAGAAAGTAGAAGTAGAATAGGTAAGAAGGAAGAGAAAGTGAGAATCATTATGAGACAAATAACTTACAATAACTTTTAGAAGATAAAAGGATAAAACTATGGCGTTCTGAGCGTGCAAAAGTGCTAGCTCAGAAGCACAAAATCAATCCATGGAGGCCCCTCACACAAAAAAAGAGTGGAGGAGAGCCCTAAGATAGAAAAATGGGGGAGCAGTGACTGTTTCTCGGGTCCCCCACGACCTAAAAATATATTTAAAAGAAAAAATTAAGTTTGACACCCAAATATGGTAAAAATATGCAAAAAATTGTCAAGTATAAGAAAAGAATTGACATATTTTTCAACATTAGAGCAAATAAAATGTTTAGAATTAAGTAAATAATTTGTAATGTTTTGCAGTTTGAACTAAAATTAAATATTTTGATGAATTATGTCGGTTACCTCTCAGTTATCAGTTGTGGATAGTGCAGTAGTGTCACTAATGGATGATAATTATAAAGTAATGGTTAATACTTATATGATAACAAAATTTACTTCTATGCAGTAAAAAGGATTTTGAACAAAATGAGATAAGACCCTTTGTTTTAATAATGAAGTAAATACGGGAAAGGGGTGGGGATGGGGCGGGGGGGGGGGTGTAGAATTAGAGGAGTAGGAGGGAGGGAAAAAAGGAATGTGAGATAGGGGAAGGGGAGGAGAAGGAGGTAAGAGTGTAAAGGGAATAGGGATAAATTGGATAATTTAAATATTCATTAATCCTAGTCTAGAGAGGGTTAGGAAAAAAAAAAAAGAATCTGAGGTTAAACTATGAACTATTTAAAGGAAGTAAATTTAGGATAGGTAAATGGGAATAAGTATTTAGTATCTATAGAATGGGTGAAAGACCATTTAAGTTTAAATGGGCTGCAATGAAACAAGCAAAATACATTTAGTCCATTGAATCTGGAGGATCCGGGACTGGGGAGTTGAATCGACCCCTTTGTTTGTTTCTGTCATTTCCGATTTTGGAGGTATTTTGTGGAGAGCTTGATATTGTTCGTCGCCGAGGACTAGCAGACAGGGCCGGTGCTACCACTAGGCAAACTAGGCAGCCGCCTAGGACGCACTTCTGCCTAGGGGCGCTCGGCCGCTGGTTTCCCTCCACGTCTGCATGCTTTGCAGGCTGCAGCATGTAACTAACTAAGTCCAATCGGTAGTATAATTAGAGGTGCAACATGGCACTGGAGCCAGCGCTAGAGGAAGCAGAGCCGATGCTTCCTGTATAGTAACGCCTTCTGTCACATGGGCAGGGCAAAGGGGGTGGAGTCAGGGGTGGAGCCAATGGGGGCGGCAAAATTGGGTTTCGCCTAGGGTGTCAAAAATCCTTGCACCAGCCCTGCTAGCAAATGGTCTTTCGCAAAGGTGAAGTTTTTGCAGGATGTTTAATAATTCATCATAGGATTTGCATGAATGTTTGGTGCTTTGATATGTGAAACGAAGAGAGAATGGGAAACCCCATTGATAAGGAATCTGGTGTTGTTGTAGATTTTGTAGTAAAGGTTTCATCGTGCGTCTTTTAGCAACAGTTACTGGGGATAGGTCAGCAAAGATCTGGTATGGGTGACCTTGAAAAATAAGGGTTTCTTTACTCCTTGCGGCGACCATGATTTGCTCCTTGGTGCGAAAAAAGTGAAATTTCACAATTATGTCTCGAGGAGGACCTTCTGACTTGCGAGGCGCAAAGCTCTATGTATTCTGTCTATTTCCAGCCTCTCAAATGAAATTGACGGTGTTAAATCTTGAAATAGGGCGGTAATTGTTGATGGAAGGTCAATAATAGATTCAGGAATACCGCGTATGTGGATGTTCGAGCGCCGTGCTCTATTTTTGAAGTCCTCCAAACGCGTTTGCAGCAATAGATTTTCATTTTTAAGAGAGTCCAATTCATTTTCATGAGTCATTATATTAGTTTCCATGTCTTCCATTTTATTTTCTAAATCAGCGGTGCGCTGACCTAAGTCACAAATTTCTTTAGTCAATTTTTCAGTTATATGGTCGGAGGTCAGCTTTGAGGCTTTCTGCAGCATTTTCTCTATTTGATTTAGCACATTTGGATGTAATGAATCTGTTAGTTGTTGCTGAGAGGTGGCACTGTATTCAGTGTCTGTGTCATACATTACATGAGGTAAAGGTTGCTGCCTGTCAGCGCGAGATGTGCCTGTGTGAAGAGATTTAGGCTGCGCCATCTTAATGGGGCCTCTGGGGAGATTATCTCGGAGGGATTTTGTTTTATTTTTCCCGCGGGTGGCTCCTAAAACCATATCAAGATATACCCAGGGCACTGAGGAAGATGTGGCTAAGCTTTATATCTAATTTACCCTTACATACGGGTGTATATGACGGCCGTGAAGTCCCGAGAAAAGCGGAGCTTCAGTGGGACATGTCCGTCGCCGTCAGCTCCGCACATGCGCCCCTGTGTAGAGAGATTCAAATGAATGGCTGTGTTAATCACTCAAACTAACATGGTACAATATTCGGGAGCAGGTGATATTGACCATTGATAAGCGTATAGCTGTGAGGCTGGAGTATGCTTATACCAAAAACCATGCAATGACCAGAAAGATACGTCCCTCAATGCATAGGGATAATATAGTCCGATCTTGTGTAAGCAATAACAGTCAATGGCTTTATGCGCCTTCATAGCTGTAGCAATTCAGCATTGAGATGGTTTAGCGTATCACTGAGAGCTTGTCTGACGGAATGAAAGGATAATGCCATGGGCTCTCACCACTCCCTAGTTGTTATTGCGATGGAGATGATATATTCCTTCATTAACACTGCAGTCAGCGACAGGCACATCCAAAGTTTATCCTCGCGTTGGTTGCATCAGCTCGGTCTCAATCAGCCACTAAGCAGTCAGACGTTGATATGTCAAGTCAAGGAGCCCGTCAGTGAATGTACCATGAGCTCATCCAATCAGTCCATGCAAGCGGAGCAGCTCAAAGCTGCGCACGCTTGTTGGAACGCATGGTGAAGCACAGGGTGGAGATGGTGCTGCCTACGTCTGCCTACGTACCTTACTATGGTACATGGAAGGCAAGAAAGAAGGATTACTATAGCACATGGAAGGCAGGATCACAATGTTACATTGTAGGCAGGAAAGATCCCTATGGTACATAGAAGGCAGGAAGGATTCCTATGGCATATGGAAGGCAGGAAGGATCAGTATGGTATATGGAAGACAGGGAGGATCGCTATGACACATGGAAGACAGGAAGGATAACTATGGCATATGGAAGGCAGGAAGAAACACTATGGCACATGGAAGGCAGGAAGGATCACTATGGCATATGAAAAGCAGGAAGGATCACTATGGCACATGGGAGGCAGGAAGGAAAGATTACTATGGCACATGGAAGACAGGATCACTATGGTACATGGAAGGCAGAAAGAACACTTTGGTACATGGAAGGCTGGAAGGTTCACTATGGCACATGGAAGGCAGGAAGGCTCACAATGTCATATAGAAAGCAGGAATGATCACTATGGCATATGGAAAGCAGGAATGATCACTATGGCACATGGAAGGCAGAAAAGAAGGATCACTATAGCATATGGAAGGCAGGATCACTATGGTACATGGAAGGTAGGAAGGATCACTATGGCACAGGGAAGGCAGGATCACTATGGTACATGGAAAGCAGGAAGTATCACTATGGCACATGGAATGAAAGAAAGAAGGATCACTATGGCACATGGAAGGCAGGAAAGAAGGATCACTATGGCCCATAGAAGGCGGGAAAGAAGGATCACTATGGCACATGGAAGGCAGGAAAGAAGGATCACTATTGCACATGAAAGGCAGGATCGCTATGGTATGTGGAAGGCAGGAAGGATCACTATATTATGTGGCAGGAAGGATTAATCAATCACTGTTAGATGGAAAGAAGGAAGAGACAGAGGGGTGACTTCAGTCACAGACTGTGTTCACTAACCCGAGGCTGGCTGGTCTCCAGAGGCTCAGGCAGCAACATCAGGAGCACTGTTTCAAAATTCCAGCCCACACAACCCCTTCACAGGCACAGCATTGGCTGCATGCCGGGAGTGGGCGGATACAGGGGGACATGTGGAAGAGGTGGAGCAGACCTAGCCTCCCTCCTCTTACATTCTGCAGACAGTAGAGTGGGCAGGCAAGCTGGCAGGTGGGTGAGCGGTTGGGGGAGGTGTGGGGGCTGTGCTGGCTGGGCACTGACATGTTGGTCTCACCCTTGACAGCTGCAGCGCGCCCCTTCCAGGTGGATTAGTGGAGTCAATCGCAGTAAATGAGATTCAGCCCAGATTCACAGGACTTCAGGATTTACTTGAAATCCTGGGATGGTCCCGGCAAATCTGGGGAGGTTGGGAGGTATGATGTTCTGAAGGGTTGATAGGACCAAGCTATCTGGTGTCAGTTTGGGGTGTAAAGGGTTAATTGCTTAATTAACTACAGTGACAATCACTCTCAATCTATTGACACTTAGATTGTGGTCCCATGAGGTGGGGAATCTTTGTGCAGGGTGAGGCTTAGAGTGTCATTGTTGCGTATCAGTGACAGCGTAGTGTGAGGTTGACCAGTCCTTTGTCACAAGTTGGTGAGAAGGGCAGGGGTCTGGCACCATGTTTTGTCACAGCAGGGGTCTCCAAACAAAGAGCCAGTTTACTGTGCTTGAGACATTAGGGGGGCTGGACCCTGACCAGTGGGAGACGAAAATGCCCTGGCATCAGTGGGAGTAAATTAATGTCTTATTTTTGGTATTAGGGGAAATATTAGTGCCCCAATGTTGGTGTCATTGGGAGGAATAGTGCCCCATCATTGGTGTCATTGGGTGGAATAGTGCCCCATCAATGGTGTCATTGGGAGGAATAGTGCCCCACTGTTGGTGTCAGTGCTGAATTTTTTTCCCCATTGTTGGTGTCAGTGGGAGAAATAGTGCCTCCTATCAGCGGGAGGAATAGTGCCCCAAGGGTCGGATAAGGGTACGCAAAGGGCCGCAATTTGGAGACCACTGATTTATAGCATATAAAGGTCCCTGTGAATGGCAGCACTTAGCCCGCTATAATTTTGTTCCGGGAGCGGGACAGGAAGTTCCCACCTTGCTGCCAGAACACAATTCTGTATACTGTATGTAGCTTAGGCTATGTACAGTTTATGCAGTGTACACAGCAGGTACAGTGGCTTGCGAAAGTATTCGGCCCCCTTGAACTTTTCAACCTTTTGCCACATTTCAGGCTTCAAACATAAAGATATAAAATTTTAATTTTTTGTGAAGAATCACCAACAAGTGGGACACAATTGTGAAGTGGAACGAAATCTATTGGATATTTGAAACTTTTTTAGCAATTAAAAAACTGAAAAGTGGTGCGTGCAAAATTATTCGGCCCCTTTACTTTCAGTGCACAAACTCACTTCAGAAGTTCAGCGAGGTTCTCTGAATGATCTAATGTTGTCCTAAATGACTGATGGTGATAAATAGAATCCACCTATGTGTAATCAAGTCTCTGTATAAATGCACCTGCTCTGTGATAGTCTCATGCCGCGTACACACGGTCGGACTTTCTATCCTACTTGGTCCGGCACACTTTCTGACGGACTTTGTCCGCCAGGTGCGCCGGACTTTAAAACGGATGGACTTGCCCACACACGACCGGACTTTGCGGCGGGCTAAGTCCGCCCGTCTTTCCGACGGACTTTCGCCGGAGTTACGGCGGACTTTCAGAATGAACGGACTTGCCCACACACGGACAAGTCCGTTCATTTTGAACGTGACTCAGGTGCGACGGGACTAGCAAAGGATGTCAATCTTGCCGCTTTTATCGGCGAGATGGACACCTTGCGAGCCCCGTCGCGGGTCATACCAGGCCCTTAGGTCTGGTATGGATTATAAAGGGAAGCCCCTACGCCAAAAAAACGGCGTGGGGTCCCCCCTAAAATCCATACCAGACCCCGATCCGAGCACGCAGCCTGGCCGGTCAGGAAAGGGGGTGGGGACGAACGAGCGCCCCCCCCTCCTGAACCGTACCAGGCCGCATGCCCTCAACATGGGGGGTGGGTGCTTTGGGGGAGGGGGCGCCCTGTGGGCCCCCCACCCCAAAGCACCTTGTCCCCATGTTGATGAGGACAAGGGCCTCTTCCCGACAACCCTGGCCGTTGGTTGTCGGGGTCTGCAGGCGGGGGGCTTATCGGAATCTGGGAGCCCCCTTTAATAAGGGGGCCCCCAGATCCCGGCCCCCCACCCTATGTGAATGAGTATGGGGTACATGGTACCCCTACCCATTCACCTAGGGAAAAAGTGTAAGTAATAAAACACACTACACAGGTTTTTTAAATATTTTATTAAACAGCTCCGGGGGGGGGGGATCTTCCTCCGGCTTCGGGGGTCCCTCCTCTTCATCTTCTCTCGGCGTCCGGTTGGTTCTTCTCCGCTCTCTTCTCTCGGTGTTTCAGTTCTTCGGCCGGCTCCTCCGCTGTCTTCAGGTAGCTCTCTTGCCAGCGGAGGTCCGGACTTCTGGGCTTCTTGGCTTCTGGGCTTCTGGTCTTCTCTTCTCCAGATGTTGACACGACGCTTTCTCCGGCTGGACTGCTCTCCGAGGGCTGCGTTGTGACTTATATAGGCGGAGACCACGCCCCCTTTTGATGTCACAGTCCCTGGGCATGCTGGGACTGTGATGTTTTAGGCGGCGTGGTCACTGGGTGATGTTGACTACGCCCCCTAAAACGTCACAGTCCCAGCATGCCCAGGGACTGTGACATCAAAAGGGGACGGGGTCTCCGCCTATATAAGTCACAACGCAGCCCTCGGAGAGCAGTCCAGCCGGAGAGAGCGTCGTGTCAACATCTGGAGAAGAGAAGACCAGAAGCCCAGAAGCCCAGAAGCCCAGAAGTCCGGACCTCTGCTGGCAAGAGAGCTACCTGAAGACAGCAGAGGAGCCGGCCGAAGAACTGGAACACCGGGAGAAGAGAGCGGAGAAGAACCAACCGGACGCCGGGAGAAGATGAAGCGGAGGGACCCCCGAAGCCGGAGGAAGATCCCCCCCCCCCCCGAAGCTGTTTAATAAAATATTTAAAAAACCTGTGTAGTGTGTTTTATTACTTTTTCCCTAGGTGAATGGGTAGGGGTACCATGTACCCCATACTCATTCACATAGGGTGGGGGGCCGGGATCTGGGGGCCCCCTTATTAAAGGGGGCTCCCAGATTCCGATAAGCCCCCCGCCCGCAGACCCCGACAACCAACGGCCAGGGTTGTCGGGAAGAGGCCCTTGTCCTCATCAACATGGGGACAAGGTGCTTTGGTGTGGGGGCCCCGCAGGGCGCCCACCTCCCCCAAAGCACCCACCCCCCCATGTTGAGGGCATGCGGCCTGGTACGGTTCAGGAGGGGGGGGCGCTCGCTCGTCCCCACCCCCTTTCCTGACCGGCCAGGCTGCGTGCTCGGATCGGGGTCTGGTATGGATTTTAGGGGGGACCCCACGCCGTTTTTTTGGCGTAGGGGCTTCCCTTTATAATCCATACCAGGCCTAAGGGCCTGGTATGCCCCGCGCTCGCCGCAATAGGAAAATTTGTTTTTCCTATTGCAGCGAGCGCGAGATGCAATACCCTGCCCTCGCGTCGTATCTGGTCCGTCGGACCAGCATACACACGAGCGGGCTTTCCGTCGGACCAGCACACACACGAGCGGACTTTCCGCCCGAAACTGAGTCCGACGGAAAGATTTAAAACTTGTTTCAAATCTAGGTCCGGCGGGCTTTTGGGAAAAAGTCAGCCGGAAAAGTCCGCCGGCGCCACACACGGGCGGATTGTCCGGCACACTCTGGTCCACCGGACCAAGTATGCCGGAAAGTCCGACCGTGTGTACGCGGCATTAGGGTTCTGTTGAAAGCGCAGAGAGCATCATGAAGACCAAGGAACACACCAGGCATGTCCGTAATACTGTTGTGGAGAAGTTTAAAGCCAGATTTGGATACAAAAAGATTTCCCAAGCTTTAAACATCCCAAGGAGCACTGTGCAAGCGATCATTTTGAAATGGAAGGAGTATCAGACCACTGCAAATCTACCAAGACCTGGCTGTCCCTCTAAACTTTCAGCTCAGACAAGGAGAAGACTGATCAGAGATGCAGCCAAGAGGCCCATGATCACTCTGGATGAACTGCAGAGAACTACAGCTGAGGTCGGAGAGTCTGTCCATAGGACAACAATCAGTCGTACACTGCACAAATCTGGCCTTTATGGAAGAGTGGCAAGAAGAAAGCCATTTCTCAAAGATATCCATAAAAAGTCTCGTCTAAAGTTTGCCACAAGCCACCTGGGAGACACACCAAACATGTGGAAGAAGGTGCTCTGGTCCGATGAAACCAAAATCGAACTTTTTGGCCACAATGCAAAACGATATGTTTGGCGTAAAAGCAACACAGCTCATCACACTCAACACACCATGCCCACTGTCAAACATGGTGGTGGCAGCATCATGGTTTGGGCCTGCTTTTCTTCAGCAGGGACAGGGAAGATGGTTAAAATTGAGGGGAAGATGGATGCAGCCAAATACAGGACCATTCTGGATGAAAACCTGTTGGAGTCTGCAAAAGACCTGAAACTGGGACGGAGATTTATCTTCCAACAAGACAATGATCCCAAACATACAGCAAAATCTACAAAGGAATGGTTCACAAATAAATGTATCCAGGTGTTAGAATGGCCAAGTCAAAGTCCAGACCTGAATCCAATCGAGAATCTGTGGAAAGAGCTGAAAACTGCTGTTCACAAACGCTCTCCATCCAACCTCACTGAGCTCGAGCTGTTTTGCAAGGAAGAATGGGCAAGAATTTCAGTCTCTCGATGTGCAAAACTGATAGAGACATACCCCAAGCGACTTGCAGCTGTAATCGCAGCAAAAGGTGGCTCTACAAAGTATTAAGGGGGCCGAATAATTTTGCACGCCCCACTTTTCATTTTTTTATTAGTTAAAAAAGTTTCAAAAATCCAAAAGATTTCGTTCCACTTCACAATTGTCTCCCACTTGTTGGTGATTCTTCACAAAAAATAAAAATTTTATATCTTTATGTTTGAAGCCTAAAATGTGGCAAAAGGTTGAAAAGTTCAAGGGGGCTGAATACTTTCGCAAGCCACTGTACATCCTGCAGTGAAAGTAATAGCTGATTTGAACCAGTTTGGTCCAAATAAACAATTTAAACTTCACTAAAACATGGAGATCAGCTTAATAATATCCATACTTGGAATTCCTTTTTCATTTCACACAACAAGGAACTTATTACAGATGTGCAAGTTAGAGACAACTTGGGTAATACTGATCATGGTGTAATCACATTTACCATAAGTTACAGGAAAGAGAACATTTTGGTATGACAAAAAATTCAAATTGCAATACTTGCAATCCTTACTGCACAACACTGAAGAGGACCAAGTCTTTGCAACAAAGAGCACACAAGGCCCTATGAACATGGGAATGTAGTCACAAAAGACAGTGAAAAGGCGATTTAATTGTAGCGGTACCCCTGTAGGGGCTGCTGAGTGTAGTAGTCCGTCTGTCACCCGGCCAAGCCAAGCACACACTTTTCAAGCATTCAGAGACATGAAAGCAGTCCTTGCACTTGTTTTTTTGTAGTTTATTAAGGGTAATTTAACTTGGATAGGGGGTTTATGAGATGCCGACATAATTGATAATTAACAGTAGGACAAACTACTGTATATATACTACGGTATATACAATCTCCTCTTCTCCTCCTGTACTTCCTTGCTTACAGACTATCACTACTCACTCCTCCAGCACTTCACTTGCTTGCACTTCCCGGACCAACTAGCACTGTAGGCCTGACACTGGCTCAGCCAGGCTCAAAGCAGATGCCCTTTGCAGTAAGGGACCGTGGGCCCCTGTGGTGTAGCAAAAAATGGAAAGTTCCAGTGCTAGCTGTCCGTGTGGCTACTGCTCCCAGTACCACCTCTTCAGGCACTGCCAGCTCTCCTGGCTGCAGCTGCCCCTTTCCACTGCCCATGCCACCACAATCCTCCAGACTGGCTCTGCACCCATTCCAGACTGCTGCATCTCAGTCCTCTCTGGCGTGCCTCCCAGTCCTCCCAACTGTGTGAACACTCACGAGCCCCTCTTGGCTGCCTCTGTGGAACTCCTGGAGACTTTCCCAGGAGTGTTCTCCTGCTGTCCTCTCTTGCTCCTTCTGTGCCTCCTGGTCAGGACACCTCTGTGGGTTGTAAGAGGGTCCCATCCGCACCTGAGCCCAGGCCCAAGGTCACCCCCCGCCCCCTAGACTGTGGAGCTCCCTCAAAGGCCTCGACAGCCTAACACTCCATCTCTATCTTCCACTCGGTCAGCTCCTTCCCAGCTGGGCTGACCCTGGGTATTTAAGGAGGCCAGATTGGGGATTGGTCAGGGCTCCTCAGAATACCCCAGGTGGCTCCACCTCCCCTTTCCACCTTTCTTTCCAGAAAACACCAGAAGATTCTAGAAAGGAGTGGGAGGTCCTAGTGACACCACCTGTGAGTCATCCAGCTCTATTCTGAGTCATTCCCTCCTCAGATCACAAATACACACCCAGGCTTGGCTCCCAGCCAAGCCTGGAAATTTACCTATTCTCACAAAAAGGTACTTTCACTCCTAGCACACTAAAGGGTGCTACATAATAAATTATCTTTTCTCTTTAGTTTTTACAGATAGAAAAGATGGGTTTGATAGTTGTTGCACCCTCTAGCTAGTTTGCTAGTCGTATATAGTTAGCTGTCAGTGAGGGTAAATTGGTTTGGCTAAGAGCCAGGCCTGGGTCAGGGTTGGGTGACTGAATGACTTCCAGATGTAGTGGGAGGATGCTAGGAGGAGCTGCTTGCCATATTTATGAGGGCCCCAGCCAATCCCCAGCAAATGGGCTGGCAGGGGGCAGGTCACCTCATAAATATACATGAGTCATGCCAGCAGGGGCAGTTGGGTGGAAGATAGAGATGGAGTGCTAAGGAGGCTGTTGGTGGCCCTTGAGGGTGCCCCCTAGTCCATAGTTACCAACTGTCCCGGGATTTGGACTCTTTTCCCGAGTTTATTGTTTCCCGGGAAATGTCCAGAGAAATACGTTTTTTCCGGAATTTTCGGCGCCGCCACTAGAGGTCCGCGGCCGGCGGAGACATTGTCTCCGCAGGCCGCCATTTTTAAGAAGACCAGGAATGGCTGGGTGGCTAGATGAAGCTCCTGCGTCGCCGCCCACCCTGCGCCCCACTCCGCCTTGCCCCACTTGGGTGGGGACACCTGATGTAAGGGGAGGGGGCACCGCTGGGGTCATCTGATGTAAGGGGGGGCACGGCTGGGGACACCTGATGTAAGGGGGGCCCCGCTGGGGACACCTGATGTAAGGGGGGCTCCGCTGGGGACACCTGATGTAAGGGGGGGCTCCGCTGGGGACACCTGATGTAAGGGGGGCTCCGCTGGGGATATCTGATGTAAGGGGGGCTCCGCTGGGGACATCTGATGTAAGGGGGCTCCGCTGGGAACATCTGATGTAAGGGGGGCTCCGCTCGGGACACCTGATGTAAGGGGGGCTCCGCTGGTGACACACCTACAAACGCATGCAACGCCCCCTAATTATAATAAGACTTGGCCTACAGCCAAAAAAGTGTCCCTAAACATTTTTTTTCAATGTTGGCACATATGCTAGTCTGAGGGGGGGTAACCTCGGGCCTGGGGCTTGGGTGCTGAAAGGATCCCCCACAACACACAGGGGAACCCCTTCCTGAAGGCACAGAAAGGACAGCGGGAGTAGGTCAGCACGTCCGGGAGATCTCCTGAGATCAGCCGGGTGGGGCGGTGAGTCTGGGAGGACTGTGGAGAGAGTGTCAGTCTGTGGGGACTGTGGAGAAGTTAGCCAGAAGGGTTAGTGAAAGGGACAGCTGCAGCCAGGCGGGCTGACATTGCCTGAAGAGGTGGTGCTGGGATCAGTAGCGCCACAGGGATGTATGCTGGACACTGACTTTTTGCTACACAACTAAGGGGCATTGAGTTCCTGTCTGTAACAAGCTTTTGCTCAAAATCTGACTAAGTGCTGTGTCAGATCCACTATCAGTGTGCCAGGGGAGTACTGCAAGCAAGCGAGTGTTGGAGGAAGCAGAAGGCGTCACGATTATGTCAGGTTTTCTACAGCAAGGAGACTAGACACGTAGTTGTACAAGGAAACTGAGACCAAACGAACAACAAGGTATATATCCTAAAGTGGTATTTATTTACAGTGAAACACAGCAAACCATGAACACAGAAAACACAGAGCTGTTGAACCTGAACAACTATTTATAGATCTACAGACCAAGTTAGGGACAAGGGTACAAGGAATGCAAGGTTGCACGGAAGGGGGGACACAGCTGGGTACAGAGCAGAGGGAGGCAGGAGCAAGGCAGAGACGTACAGACTAGATCAGGCTGGGCATCAGGCATCAAGGCAGGGAACAAAATCGTGACGCGCCAGGGGAAGGGAGGAGCAGCCTTAAGTAGCCCCCCGGCATGCTGAGCACTAATGTGACATATGTCTCGGATACTTCAGTTCCCACCAAAACCCCCTCATTTTATATCACAATCCTGATCTTAGATCAGTGTCCTCAGTCCTTACTCAGTTTCCCCCCATAGCAATAAATTTGTTATTTCGAATAAATTTGTAAAAATCCGAAAATTCGAAAATAAGAACGAAAATCCGAAAATTCAAAAGAACGAAAATCCGAAAATAAGAACAAAAATCCGAAAATTCGAAAATCCGAAAATAAGAACAAAAATCCAAAAATTCTAAAGAAAGAAAATTCAAAAATAAGAACAAAAATTTGAAAATAACGAAAATACGAAAATTCAAAAATAGGAAAATTTGAACATCTGGATTAATAACTAACTAACTAATATTAAGTAACTATTAAATTATAGGTATTTGAATTTCCTTTCAAATTTGGCTGTTAGCTTACATAACGAATACGAATTTATCCAAAGTTACGAATTATCCGAAAAAAGGAATGCCGCATCTAAACAAATGGAACGTAACAAATGAATAATAATAAATAATAAAAAACGGTATTATTATTATTTTTATTATTATTATTAATATTAATAATTTATTACGTTCTATTCATTTAGATGTGGCATTCATTATTTCGGATAATTTGTAACTTCGGATAAATTCATATTCGTTACATTCACCAACAGACAAATTTGAAAGGAAATTCCAGTACCTATATTTTAGTAGTTAGTAATAGTTATTATTAGTTAGTTATTATTTTGGATTTTTGCATTTTTGGGTTTTCAAATTTTCTGATTTTCATTCTTATCTTCGCATTTTCGTTCTTTTAAATTTTCTGATTTTCATTCTTATTTTCTGATTTTCAAATTTCGTATTTTCAAATTTCAGATTTTCATTCTTTCGCATTTTCGGATTTTCTAATTTTGGATTTTCGTTTTTTAGAATAATCAAATTTTTAAAATTTCATTAAAAAAATGTTAAACGGGTTTTCGTTAATTTGAATATTTCCGAAATTAACGAATTTGTTGAATTTCGTTGAAAAATGAATTTGGAACAAAACAAATTGCACATGTCTAGTAATCAATGTTTTCATACGTAGGTGTCCCACATGCTCGTTTATGTTTATATGTGCATGTACATTAGTGTCTCGATTTTTTTTTTTTTTTGGTTGGGGTGGGGGTAGTGCTTTTTATTTTTTACACCTTTTTTCACTAAATTTTATTTTGATCACATTTTGTATCACATATGGGACCAAAAGTCTCCTTTGTGATATAATTTTGTTGTAACAGGTTCTCTCTATTGAGATATCAGGCATCTAATAGACCCCTGATGTCTCATCTGCCTTCCACTGAAGCTAATAGAGCGCAGATTGTGCAGAATGGTCCAATCTGTTCCAACAGAAGAATAAAAATTCTTCCTGTTCCCCTAAAAGCATTCGGATATTCCCTGGATCAATATTCCCTAAAGTTATTTTCTTTAAACGTTAATATCCAGTTATATTCTCCTTGTAAATGACTTACTACTCTGTCAGTTATAGCTTATCTTCCATTGACCGGCTTATCTACGATATATTTTTACCATTGCCACAGCTGTCCTACTCAGTATTTTGATTTCTCAAAGTTAGATCCCTGATTCAAATGACTTCCAGACAACTTTATTTTTTTATACTGCATAATACAACAACTTTAAGTTTATGGATTAAATTTAAAGTTGTTGTAAACCCTACATATACCCAGTGAAGTGACTGGCCTCAGGTGATACACAGAAATGAAACAAATCCTCCTAAATAAGTTGCACCTGTTTATCTGCAGTCTTCTCTTCTCTACATCTGTCCAGAATTTATAAAGCTTGTCTGAACTGTCAGAAAAAGGAGATGGAGGGTTGAAGTTACACTCTGCAGAGCTCAGTGAGGAGAGCTCTGAGGACTGATTGGAGGGAAGGGACACAACTCCCTTTATATTGCATACAGGAACAACAACTGAGGCTGTCAATCAGCTGAAGTTCCCTCCCCTGTCACCATTTTTCTCTTGGTGTCAGGAAAACTTGTTAGAAGTGATTCATGCCGATAGCAGAGAAACAAAGCAGCAGACAGAAATGAATCTTAGTGCTCTTAATTGAGACAAGTACACACTATAAAAGGATATGCTTTGTTCACATTTCATGCCTGAGGTTTACAGCCATCTTAAAGTAGAATTAAGCCCTCACCACACTATACATACAGTAACTGCCTATATACCTATATTGATAAATGGATCACTTTTGATCCTACAGCACTCATTTTACTACAATGGCTCTGGTGAAAGAAAACAAAGTTGTATTTTTCCAACAGAAGGAACATATTTTACAAGTTCCAGCTGTTCCTGGCGAGCTGCAAGCTCTGTACTTGTGTAACAGCAGGATTTCCCTGTTTAAGTAATTGTTCGCTTTGCTGGGTGTGTACTGTGTGGGAAGTTCCTGCCTCCGTGAACTCCTATGACATGGGTGATTAGAATATGTAAGGATTCAGTTATTACGTGACTTTCATATCTGAACAATGGCACATCTTAGCCCCAGTTGTAGCACATCTCTGTTTGATGTTCCTCCAGTTATTATGGAAAAGTTCTGTGAACTGATGGACTGCAGCGAAGGAGAGTTAGGATGGAGAGGGCTGGGTAAGTACGGCATGCCGTCATCATGACTAATGCCTAGTATGGAATAATTGATTGTTTTATTTAATTACGGTATGTCTTGGATTCAACTTTAAAGTGGAAGTCTGGATGAATACTATCTTAGCTTAAGGCTGAGTTAACACTATTGCGAATTGGATGCGGGTTTCCCTCCATGTCAGAAGCCTGTGATTGGCTCTCAATGGAGCTCCGGGACGACTGTGGAGCGAATTGCACAGGAGTCCTGTGCGTCTTCTGGTCCATTTCCGGTCCGAATTCAGCCAAAAAATCGGACTGAAATCGGACCTGAAACGGTGAATGGAGACACACCGGACCCCTGCTGTGCGCCACTCTGCACAGAGATGTGAACCCAGCCTCAAGCATAACTAAAGGCAACTTTTTTTTAGTTTTGGATAGATTAGCGAGGGATTACAACCTCTGTCAGTTTTTATTGCTGTCTGTGCCCCCATTAGGGAGATTCCCCCTCTCTATTTGTCCTGTTTACCATTATCATTGAAAGTGAAAGTAAAAGAAAATCCCAAAAAGTAATAGGGGAGAAATCTTCCAATGGGGACACTCGTTCTGGTGACCTGGGGGTCCCCAAGGAATTCCCTATATTCATAGGAATTTCTACTCACTTCCTGTTTGGCTTTATGACAGGAAGTGAATTCTCTGCAATGGGACAAAGATGGCAAAAAAATAAACCTTACAGGGGTTATAACCTTCCCTTGCTCTATCCAAAATGGAAAAAAAACACTTTTGCCTATAGCTCTACTTTAAACCTGCTCCCAGACCCATTCTAAGCCATATACTAACTATCCTGTAAATAAATCCTGCCTTCAGGGGAGAGGAAAGAGCAGCGACAACAGTTGCAATTAGAGTTGCCACCTCACCCCTTTAAACCCGAACACCTTTGAATTATTCAAGTTCTGAGGATAATTAAATGCAGATAAGGCACCAAGTGAGTTTAATTACCACCTTAATCAGCCACAGAACCTGTGTAATTATTATGTGTTTGGGTTTAAAGGGATGAGGTGGCAACCATAGCTGCAATGGCTGGTCAGTGACATCCCCCATAGACTTGCTATGGGGCATCTGTTGTCCGCTGTCCCTCCTTTCACTTAAAGCCAGTCACGGGAGCCGGTCACGTGACCAGACCAGAGTGCCCTCAGAATAGGTAAATATAGACATCTTTCTTCTACAGGGTAGTTAGTATAAGGCTTAGAATGGGAGCAGATTTTAAGTAATTGTAAAGGCTGAAGGTTTTTTAACCTTCATGCTTTCTATGCATGAAGGTAAAAAAAACTTCTGGGTGCAGCTCCCCTCCCCAGCCCCCCTAATACTCCACTGAGCTCCCTCTCGATTCAGCGATGTGCACGAGAGCCTCAGTTGTCCCAGGACCAGGGCTGGTGCTACCACTAGGTGGACTAGGCAGCTGCCTAGGGCGCGCTGCCACCTAGGGGCGCTGCTGACTCTTGCCCCACCTCTTCCTCTTCCTTGTCCCTCCCCAGGCTCCCGGCAGCGGGCGGGCGGGTGTTATTAATTGCAGAGCGGTGTGCAGCTTCCCCCTCTCCCTCCCACGGCTTTCACATGCTGGAGGGAGAGGGACAGACCAGTGTGTCAGGCAGCCAATAGCGCTGCTCTTCTGAGAGGGAGGGCGTGACTGCTAAGTTGCTCCGCCTCCCACCACCCCCTTAGCCAATCAGATTGCCCAGCCCGCCACATTTGATCAGAAGATGCTAGTGACCAGAGCAGGATGGGATGCAGAGGATCCAACATACCTGAGAATGAAGAAGGTATGATCATGTCACACACTCACTGGTAATGCAGAAGTCAAATCAGCGGTGTGTTCTCCTGTCCTGCGTGTAGATTAGACAATGATCAGGGATGACTTCATCTTCTCACACTGCTTCTTATCTGTGTTTGTATTTACACAGCACTATAACCTATGTATAGACTTCTGCAAGACCCTTCAAACTTAAGCTGTTTCTATAGCTATTTGTGCCCGAGTTGGTGTCGGCCATCCCTGATTTATCAAACTTTCTTCCTTATCTTTGAAGGAATTAGCTGGTCAGGCTGGGAGGAGCTTCACAAACCTGACAACCATTTACTGTCCTCCTATGCTTGAGAAATTACTGTTAGAAAATAAGTTGTTTTTTTTTTTTGGCAATTATATCTTGTAAACTCCTGTTTGCAGAGATCAATGTTTTTCCACACTGGTCACTGCTAGGACACGCTTGTACAATGTCTGCAGTCTCTGACCATCTCCTGTACTATGTCTGAAGTCTCTGATCATTTCCTGTACTATGTCTGCAGTCTCTGATCATCTCCTGTATCATGTCTGCAGTCTCTGATCATCTCCTGTACTATGTCTGCGGTCTCTGATCATCTCCTGTACTATGTCTGCAGTCTCTGATCCTCTCCTGTACTATGTCTGCAGTCTCTGATCATCTCCTGTACTATGCCTGCAGTCTCTGATCATCTCCTGTACTATGTCTCCAGTCTCTGACCCTCTCCTGTAATATGTCTGCAGTCTCTGACCATCTCCTGTACTATGTCTGCAGTCTCTGACCCTCTCCTGTAATATGTCTGCAGTCTCTGACCATCTCCTGTACTATGTCTGCAGTCTCTGACCATCTCCTGTACTATGTCTGCAGTCTCTGACCATCTCCTGTACTATGTCTGCAGTCTCTGACCATCTCCTGTACTATGTCTGCAGTCTCTGACCATCTCCTGTACTATGTCTGCAGTCTCTGACCATCTCCTGTAGTATGTCTGCAGTTTCTGACCATCTCCTGTACTATGTCTGCAGTCTCTAACCATCTCCTGTACTATGTCTGCAGTCTCTGACCATCTCCTGTACTATTTCTGCAGTTCCTGACCATCTCCTGTACTATTTCTGCAGTCTCTGACCATCTCCTGTACTATTTCTGCAGTCTCTGACCATCTCCTGTACTATGTCTGCAGTCTCTGACCATCTCCTGTAGTATGTCTGCAGTTTCTGACCATCTCCTGTACTATGTCTGCAATCTCTGACCATCTCCTGTACTATGTCTGCAGTCTCTGACCATCTCCTGTACTATGTCTGCAGTCTCTGACCATCTCCTGTACTATTTCTGCAGTCCCTGACCATCTCCTGTACTATTTCTGCAGTCTCTGACCATCTCCTGTACTATGTGTGCAGTCTCTGACCCTCCCCTTTACCCTGTCTGAAGGACTCTGACCATCTCCTGTACCCTGTCTGAAGTCTCTGACCATCTCCTGTACTATATCTGCAGTCTCTGACCTTCTTCTGTAGTATGTTTTGCAGTCTGTGATCATCTCTTGTAGTATTTCTGCAATAAAGGAGGCTACAGGCACAGTAGGTGGTGAGGGATGGGGGTCCCAGGTGCAGTGGGTGGTGATGGAAAGAATGCCTAGGCACAAGTGGTGGTTAATAAAGGCAAGGCTGTAGAGAAAATTTTAATGTAGCATACAGGGCAAGGGGCTTTATAATCCAGGGCCCACCAAAATCCTCAGCACCAGGCCTATGATGCTCCTAATCCAGGCCAAACAACCAGGCCGCAAAGACATACTTACCAACTGTCCCGAATTTCCCGTGAAATTCCCGGGATTTAGACTCTTTTCCCGATTTTATTATTTCCCGGCCGGCGGAGACAATGTCTCCGTCGGCCGCCATTTTTAAGAAGACCAGAAGAAGTAGAGCTGGGTGGCTACAATAGAAACGGAGCTGCTGTGGCGCCGCCCACCCCTCGCCCAGCTCTGCCCCACTCCGACCCGCTGCCGGTCTGTTATGGAAAGGGGCGGAGGGTGGGCGGTGGTTCTATTGTAACCATGTGGCCAGTGCAGAAAACCTGATGTAAGGGGGGCTCCGCTGGGACATCTGATGTAAGGGGGGCTCCGCTGGGACATCTGATGTAAGGGGGGGCTCTGCTGGGGACACCTGATGTAAGGGGGGGCTCCGCTGGGGACATCTGATGTAAGCAGGGGCTCCGCTGGGGACACCTGATGTAAGGGGGGGCTCCGCTGGGGACACCTGATGTAAGGGGGGGCACCGCTGGGGACATTTGATGTAAGGAGGGGCTCTGCTGGGGACACCTGATGTAAGGGGGGCTCCGCTGGGACACCTGATGTAAGGGGGGCTCCGCTGGGGACACCTGATGTAAGGAGGGCTCCGCTGGGACATCTGATGTAAGGAGGGCTCTGCTGGGACATCTGATGTAAGGAGGGCTCCGCTGGGACATCTGATGTAAGGTGGGGCTCCGCTGGGGACACCTGATGTAAGGTGGGGCACCGCTGGGGACATCTGATGTAAGGAGGGGGTCCGTTGGGGACATCTGATGTAAGGGGGGCTCCGCTGGGGACATCTGATGTAAGGAGGGGCTCCGCTGGGGACATCTGATGTAAGGGGGGCTCCGCTGGGGACACCTGATGTAAGGAGGGGCACCGCTGGGGAATATGATGTGGGGGGTCCGCTGGGGACATCTGATGTAAGGGCGGGCTCCGCTGGGGACATCTGATGTAAGGGGGGGCTCCGCTGGGGACACCTGATGTAAGGGGGGGCTCCGCTGGGGACACCTGATATAAGGACGGACTCTGCTGGGGGCACCTGATGGCATCTGGTGGCAGGCGACGTGGCAGGTGACACGCTCAGGGGACCCACTGATTCTGGATTATGGCGAGTTGAATGATTTCATTTTATATTACAATGTAATAATAGTAATAATGCGCTTCAATCATCCTGACACCACAACAACCATAGTGCCGGGATGATTGAAGCGCTAACACCAGGTATTTGGAGTATCTTTATCTGCTGCTTTGTTAAAATTTGGAATACACATTTCTATTGTGGTGTAGGATCTGGGGCTGCTGCCCCTCCATCCCTCTTTCCTTCCTTCTCTCTCCTTCCCTCCTTATTTCCTTCTTTCTCTCCCCCTCCCTCGCTCTCTCCCTCCCTCCTTCCCTCTCTCCCTCTTTTCCCCTTTCTTTCTCCATCTCTCATTCATCTCAGACTCTAACCACACCCCCATGTGAACTACGCCCATATAAGCCACGCGCACTATTTTACGCAAACCCCGTCCATTCCTCGGCCCTCTTTCTTTACTATGGCATGCCAACAAATGCATGCCCCCCCCTAATTATAATAAGACTCTGCCTACAGCCACACAAGTGTCCCTATAAATTTTTTTACAATGTTGGCAACTATGCAAAGGTCGCACTTGCAATCGGGCCCTGGTGTTCCATTTCCACCACTAATATATTTTTTTATAATGACACACAGTGAAATAATTAAAAAGTGCCATTATAAAAAAATAGACATTGTGACTGATTGTCACACAATACACACTAGGATCTGTGATCAAAGAGTGTATTGTGCTATTATTTAATGAGACTGCACAAAGCCATTCCGTTTTGGGTTTTTTTTTTTCTTTTTTTTTTCTGGGGGGGCGCAAGTAGTTGGTCTTGCAAAATAGTCTAGCACCGGCCCTGCCCGGGACTCCCTCTCCTCTTTGGCTGAGACAGCAGTGAGAGCCAATAGCTGACTTCATGTTCACCTAGGTGAGGAATGAGGAAGTGGGAGTGGGTATTACGAAAGAAGAAAAAATTGACTGTCATATCTGACCAGGCTGGGGGAGAGAAGGTGCAGAAAGGTAAGTGATTTTTAGGTGTAAGTCCACTTTGAAGTACTGTATGTATATTTTGTTTTGGACAGAGTGGTAAAATTCACTCTCTCTGTCCTGGGGACCATTGTCTATTATACAGTAAGTGATGGGAAAGGCAACATATTTCAGTTGTAAATAAACGTTTTAGTAAATTAATGTATTTCCTGCAGCTGAGCGGCTATCTTCCGATTGGAGGGACTTTCGTAGAATTGAGAAGTATGCTGAACAAGGAAAAAGCAGTACAAAGGAGCTTGTCTGGAGTTGGGCACATAAAAATAAGACAGTCGGTGACCTGTTATTAGTTTTACAGGAAATGGAACAGCAGAGAGCCATCTCCTTATTCAGAGGTAAAGGTACTGAAGACGCATATTGCAACAGTCAGAATAATTTGCGTGATAAAAAAACCACACACAATATCTTAAAGTGATTGTAAAGGCTTGTTTTTTATTTTTTTAAAATAACAAACATATCATACTTTCCTCCACTTTGCAGCTCGTTTTGCACAGTGTGGCCCTGATCGTCCATTTCTGGGGTCCCTCGGCGGCTCTCGTGGCTCCTCCCCACATCTGATAACCCCCTAGGAGAAGCGCTCTCTCGGGGGGGGGGGGGTTACCTTGCGGGCGCGCTCCCGAGTCCAGCATTTGCCTCCAAAGACACAAATGCTGGACTCGGCCCTGTCCCCCACGTCATTGTATTTGATTGACAGCAGCGGGAGCCAATGGCTGTGCTGCTATCAATCTATCCAATCAAGAGCCGGGACCCCGTGGAGAGAGGGACAGCGCGTCCTCGCTGAGGGAAATACAGGGCTCAGGTAAGTGGAACGGGGGGCTGGGGGAACGGTCCCCTGCCAGGTGTTTTTTCACCTTAATGCATAGGATGCAGAAAAATCGTGCAAGCAGAATCAGGAACTTCTTTTGGGCGACAGGCATCCCATGAATCTGTTTGTTTGTTTTATCCCGCGATTCGTCAGGTAACAATCGCTGGATTCAATCGCACGCTGTGATTTGAGTGCGATTGAAAATAATGGGGATCGTAAGGGCATCCCGTGATTTGCAGCAATTCGGATTCGCCGGCAGAATCGCAGAGATTCTGCCCACGATCCGGATCGCCACAGTGTGAACAGAGCCTTAAGATTAGAGTATAAGGGCAATTTTTTGCAGATGCTAACTGCAGTGTTCGAATTGGATCTTTTGTAACATTGTACGCTCAAATTTATTCCAAGCCAAAATCAAATGCTCTTGCATGAACACTAACCAGAAACAACATTTCACAAGCATTTTAGGGACACTGTGTATAATTTTGCATCGATGAAATGTGTATATATTGCTTATCTAGTGGTAGCTAGGGATGAGCCAAACACCCCCCAGTTCGGTTCGCACCAGAACATGCGAACAGGCAAAAAATTTGTGTGAACACCGTTAAAGTCTATGGAACACGAATGTGAAAAATCAAAATGGTTCATTTTAAAGGCTTATATGCAAGTTATTGCCATGAAAAGTGTTTGGGGGCCAGGGTCCTGCCCCAGGGGACATGTATCAATGCAAAAAAAGTTTTCAAAATGGTCGTTTTTTCAGGAGCAGTTATTTTAATAATGCTTAAAATGAAACAATACAAATGAAATATTCCTTTAAATATCGTGCCTGGAGGGTCCCCTTAGTCTTCCTGTAAAGGGGTGCATCTTTCTGATGTGTTTTACAGTGCCACAGCAAAATTACATTTCTAAAGGAAAACATGTAATTTAAAATTGCTCGTAGCTGTAATGTATTGCCGGATCCTGGCAAAATAGATAAAAAATCAATGAATATGGATATTACGGGGAACTCCACGCCAAAATAAAAAAAAAACAAACAGCGTGGGGTCCCCCCCCAAAATCCATACCAGACCCTTATCCGAGCAAGCAGCCTGGAAGGCCAGGAAAGGGGGGGACAAGTTAGAGCCCCCCCTCTTGAACCAGACAGGGATGTTAGATGGGATGTTTATTTAGACATATATTGTTTTCTTTGGTCCCTCCCATGTTCCCTTTTCCTTCTTTTGACTGGCTATGATGTCTGTGTATGTCTATGTTGTTGTTGCTCTCAGCATGTAGTAGCCAAAGTTCTGATTGACTTCATGTGATTCCACAAGGCGCACAGCTGAGAGTGATTTTATATGTTCCGCTGGTGTCGTCCTCACCTGTGTTTTACACGAGGGGGATCCCTATTTAAAGGGATGTCAGTGCAACATTTCAGGGTAATGAATAAGCACAGCGTTGCTGTGTGAAACGCGTCTACCTGTACCTGTTTGCCTGTCCTGTGGTGTTATTCATGTTACACTGTATTATATACTGTGTACACCGCCTGAAGTGTATTATATACTGTACACCACCGAATGCACTGTATACAGTATATAGTCTACACTGAATGCAGAGTATATATATATATATATATATATATATATATATATATATATATATATATACAGTATCTTACAAAAGTGAGTACACCCCTCACATTTTTGTAAGTATTTTATTATACCTTTTCATGTGACAACACTGAAGACATGACACTTTGCTACAATGTAAAGTAGTGAGTGTACAGTTTGCATAACCGTGTAAATTTGCTGTCCCCTCAAAATAACTCAGCACACAGCCATTAATGTCTAAACCGCTGGCAACAAAAGTGAGTTCATTAGTGTTTCAAAGGTCTCAGGTGTCAATAGGGAGCAGGTGTGTTAAATTTGGTGTTATCGCTATCACTCTCTCATAGTGGTCACTGGAAGTTCAACATGGCGCCTCATGGCAAATAACTCTCTGAGGTTCTGAAAAAAAGAATTGTTGCTCTACATAAAGATAGCCTAGGCCAGGGTTCGACAAACCCCGGGCGCCAGGTCGCATTTGCGACTAGAATTAGCGACCTGGCGCCTGGGGCGGCACAGCTGGGGTATTCTGTGTCCGTTCGACACCCCCCGCCCCCTCCCGGCGCGATCACGATCGCGATGGGCCGCGCCGGTAATTGAGGCCCTGGCTTTGCGGCCTACTGCAGTCCTATGGTTCCTTCTGCAATCAGGCGCCCTCTGGTGGTGGCCGTTGGTATGACAAGACATTCATCAATGCTAATGGAGCTTTCCCTACCTGGTTTCACTGCCTGCTCATCTCCTTCCCTTTACTTAGAACCCCCAAACATTATATATATTTTTTATTCTAACACCCTAGAGAATTAAATGGCGGTCATTGCAATACTTTCTGTCACACCGTATTTGCGCAGCGGACTTACAAGCGCACTTTTTTGGGAAAAAATACTTTTTTTTAATTAAAAAATAAGAAAACAGTAAAGTTAGCCCAATTTTTTTTATATTGTGAAAGATAATGTTACGCCGAGTAAATTGATTCCCAACATGTCACGCTTCAAAATTTCGTCCGCTCGTGGAATGGCGACAAACTTTTACCCTTTAAAATCTCCATAGGCGACATTTAAAAAATTCTACAGGTTGCATGTTTTAAGTTACAGAGGAGGTCTAGGACTAGAATTATTGCTCTCGCTTTAACGATCGCGGTGATACCTCACGTGTGGTTTGAACACCGCTTTCATATGCGGGCGCTACTCACATATGCGTTCGCTTCTGCAAGCGAGCTCGGCCGGACGGGGAGCGTTTTAAAAAAAAAAAAAAAATTTTCTTATATATTTTACTTTTTATTTTTACACTGTTTTTAAAAAAAAAAAATTGTGTCACTTTTTATTTTTATTACAAGGGATGGGGCACATTTTAAAAAAAAAATGTTTTCTTATTTATTTTAACTTTTATTTTTTCACTGTTCTTTAAAAAAAAAAAAAAAGTCACTTTTATTCCTATTACAAGGAATGTAAAAATCCCTTGTAATAGAAAAAAAGCATGACAGGACCTCTTAAATGTGAGATCTGGGGTCAAAAAGACTTCACATCTCATATATACACTAAAATGCATAAAAAAAAAAAAAAAATTGTCATTTGAAAAAAAAAATAATAAAATGTCTCCTGCCGCCGATAAAAGTGATCTCGCTGCGAATCTGCTGCAGAGACCACTTTTATCTGAAAGAGAACCGCCGGCTCTTGAAGAAGATACCGGGGTTATGGTAGCTAGCTGCTACCATAACAACGGTATTTCTCTTCAAAGACAGGACGTATATAGTCCTGTGGGAAGGAAGTGGTTAATTAAAATGAATTTATTATTTGTCATCTCCCTGCTTGGCCCCTTTCACACGGGCTGTCTGATCAGGTTCGCCTGTCAGTTTTTCAGGCGGACCTGATTGGATCCTTAGCGGGAATATGGTGGTCTTGTGTCCCTGCATGGCAGGAAATAAAAGCAGTCACATTCGTTCTAGTCGTCTCCATGTAAATTTAAGATTGGTTCATTTTTATATTGAAAATAAAGCTGTTGGTCGTTTAAAAAAAAAAAAATAAAACCTGGCTCCTAACTTTTTTAGCTGGCTCCTAGATTCCAAGCAAATTTGTCAAGCCCTGGCCTAGGCTATAAGAAGATTGCCAAGACCCTGAAATTGAGCTGCAGCATGGTGGCCAAGACCATACAGCGGTTTAACAGGACAGGTTCCACTCAGAACAGGCCTCGCCATGGTCGACCAAAGAAGTTGAGTGCACATGCTCAGCGTTATATCCAGAGGTTGTCTTTGGGAAATAGAAGTATGAGTGCTGCCAGCATTGCTGCAGAGGTTGAAGGGGTGAGGGATCAGCCTGTCAGTGCACAGACCATACACCACACACTGCATCAAGTTAGTCTGCATGGCTGTCGTCCCAGAAGGAAGCCTCTTCTAAAGATGGTGCACAAGAAAGCCCGCAAACAGTTTGCTGAAGACAAGCAGACTAAGGGCATAAAATACTGGAACCATGTCCTGTGATCTGATGAGACCAAGCTAAACTTATTTGGTTCAGATGGTGTCAAGCGTGTGTGGCGGCAACTAGGTGAGGAGTACAAAGACAAGTGTGTCTTGCCTACAGTCAAGTATGGTGGTGGGAGTGTCATGGTCTGTGGCTGCAAGAGTGCTGCTGGCACTGGCGAGCTACAGTTCATTGAAGGAACCATGAATGCCAACATGTACTGTGACATACTGAAGCAGAGCATGATCTCCTCCCTTCAGAGACTGGTCCACAGGGCAGTATTCCAACATGATAACAACCCCAAACACACCTCCAAGATGACCATTGGCTTGCTAATGAAGCTAAGGGTAAAGGTGATGGGCTGGCCAAGCATGTCTCCACATCTAAACGCTATTGAGGATCTGTGGGGCATCCTCAAACGGAAGGTGGAGGAGCGCAAGGTCTCTAACATTCACCAGCTCAGTGATATCATGAAGAAGTGGAAGAGGACTCCAGTGGCAACCTATGAAGCTCTGGTGAACTCCATGCCCAAGAGGGTTAAGGCAATGCTGGAAAATAATGGTGGCCACACAAAATATTGACACTTTGGGCCCAATTTTGACATTTTCACTTAAGGGTGTACTCACTTTTGTTACCAGCGGTTTAGACATTAATGGCTGTGTGTTGTGTTATTTTGAGGGGACAGCATAAATATATATATATATTTATATGAAATACACTGCCTGCACTAAATAACCTGCCTAACTTAGCTCAGTCTCTCTCTCTCTCTCTCTCTCTCTCTCTCTCTCTCTCTCTCTCCCCACGCCAACAACACTACACACAGCCGTCGTTGGAAGCAGCCTTATAAAGTGTGGGGCGTGGACTTAGTTCCTCTGAGCCATGAGTGGCCAAAGGCACCCTGCCTTTGGCCAATTATGGCTCTCGCAGCAGAGCACGCTGTGATTGGCCAAAGCATGCAGGTCAGGTGCATGCTTTGGCCAATCATCAGACGTCAATGCACTGTGATCTCGCAGTGCATTATGGGAGTTCTGCGGTGCTCAAATTTCCTGTGAACGCTCCATATGTTCGGTTCGTTTGCGAGCAAACAAACACCCAATGTTCGAGTCAAACTTATGTTCGACTCGAACCGCGGGCTCATTCCTAGTGGTAGCTGGGCACATTGAACTTGACTTGGCATTGTAATGTTGATGACATTTCACCATTTACTGTAAGTGGCTTCCTCAATTCAAACTATTTTTTAACAGAGGAAACCACTTGGATGAATGGTGAAATGTATTTAAAGAGTAACTCCACTTTTGTTTCGAATAAAATATTCCCCTCTGGGTACTCTATGTACGTTGCAAGCTTTTTAACAAACTTTGTTGCAGATTCCTACCTTTTGTTATTATGGAGAAATAGCTTTTTGTCTGTGTCCATGTGCGGAGTGAATCTGTATGTTAGTGGTTTTATAATTATCAATCAGCTGCTGCACCTGTAGGGATCTAATGAAGAAATTGGCAGGGTCTGTACCCCTTTGGGCGTGATTTTTCCTTTGGGAGTACTGCATCTCACCAAAAATGTCATTTTTTTTTGCAGGGGATGCTCAAAATCGAATTTGTATCTTAGTGCAGACTGCAAAAATTTGTAAACCATTCACACAAGCAGGAAATTACATCTCTGGGGGGAGGGAGGCGATCTGTACACCATCTGTGTATAGAACACCTCCAAGTAGCCATATTGCCTTGCATTTTACAGAAAATTACAGCGCTGCAGATTGAAAATAAAGGGTAATTTTCAATAACATTCAATTACAATACTTGTGTCACAATTGTATACGCTGTATGTTTTTTTTATGTGCTCATTTATTTTCCCACTAAGGAAGAAAAGAAGGGAATTGGGGCTGCTCTGTGCAAAACCATTGCACAGAGCAGGTAAGTATAACATGTTTTGTTAAATTAAAAAAAATCTTTCCTTTAGAATCACTTTAAAAAATGATGTCTAATTAGTTGCTATGGGTTATTGTACTTTGTTCTTAGCCAACCCCAGGATTTTTAAAACATTTTCCCTTGCAGTGGGGACCCCTGCACTGTACATGTAAGTTGCTTGTTTCTTCCAGAAAGGGAGTAAATACTTACTTTACTCCTAACTCCAGCTGAATCCCTCCAGTGCTTTGACCAGTCCCTCACAGCTTGCTTTGTAAGCTGCAGTCGGCTTGGATGCACTTTAGCCTCCTCAATGTACAGGGTTATAAGTCCTGTATTGTACATAATAATGCAGAGGCTGTGCCCACAGTCCAGAGCTTCAGGCAGAGGAGGAGAGCGGTGGAGCCAGCCAATGGGGTATACAGTAAGCCTCAGTTCACACTACGTTTGTATGTGAATCACACAGGAACTGCACTGCATTCCTGTTCAGTTCACATGCGATTCAGTGTTGTGCGATTTGACCGATTGATTTTGAATAGGCTCAAATTGCGCAGCATCGCACCAAAGTCGTGCATGCAGCAATTTTGGAGCCACACTGCAACCAGATCACATGATACTTTTGTACCATGCAATCCAGTGCCAGAAAATGCACTGCCATAGGCGTGCCATAGGCGTGCCAGGTGTGCCCAGGCACACCCTAATCACCCTGTGCAGCACAAATTCACCCTGGCCCTGGCTCCTCCCCTTCCCCCCACAGCGCTTCTGGCTTCCCTCCTCTCCTCTCCTCTCCTCTCCTCTCCCGCCGGCTGTGCACTGCATTTGTGACCTGTGTTTGGGGTGTTGTTAAGATTGCACCTGCAGCTGATTGCAAGGGCAGTGCGAATTGAATATAGGAAACGTACACGGATCACAGTGTTTCGGGCACCACATTAGTGTGAATCTAGGGTCAGTGATAGCTATTCTCAGGGGTACACAGTGCAGGCTCTAGCATTTAACCTATGCAGTGCAGGAGGGCCCCACTACAAGGGTACATTATTTTAAATTCTTGGAGGCTTAAACAAATACGAGCATATGAGTGTGAATGTGCTTCTGCCTTTGCAACTAAGGTTTACTTTCTGAATAATTGCACATTTGGAGTATCCTTTGTTTCATCTGTCTTGTAGGGTTCAATGCTTTCAAAGCTCTTCATGACCAAGCACTAAATTAATAGCTCAGTAAAGTGAAATAATGCATGGTGGGATAACATCTTTCATGTTTTCGTTTTTTTCATAGAGATAAATGTCCTGTCACCTGTCAGCTTGCAGGAAATTAAAGAAGGAACTAAGAACTTCAGCAGAGACTTCCTAATTGGAGAGGGACAGTTTTTTGATGTTTACAAAGCAGACATTAAGAACCAGTCATGTGTTGTCAAGCTGCTTAAACAGGTGAAGAAATAATTACATAGAAGTCGTTTACTGTTACTCTGTAATCAATTAACGTAGCGCTATCTAACTTTACAAGCTGCATGAACACATTCTTTGCAAGTCGCAGAGATATTGAAATAACCATAATCTTTTCCTTATAGCGAGCATCCCCTTGAGATCCAATCAAGATCTGCCTGAGAAAAACACTTTGGGGAAGTTTAGCTATCTGAATATGCTGATTTTCTCAGCCCCCATCTCAATAACTCATAATTTCCCTTGTACATTTTTTTTGGCAGTTTACACAGTGAACTGTTGAAGCAGGGGAACTCAGCTGCATGTTACTTCAATGAATTTTACCCTAACAGGTTACAGGGTGAGAGACAACAAAAGCACTGAGTTTAGCAACTGTGTGATGGATTTTTACTCTGGATGGTCAAAGACTGAAAAGCAGCAGATGAGCAAATGTGATGTGTGATACAACCTGTATGCACACAGCCAAAACAATAAAGGCTACTGTGTGGGTAGCAGAATTTACTTGATTGCGTCATTCGTAGGCCAGCATTGCAAACCGAGATTAGCTACTGACGTTAGTTCAAATCCCAACCCTGGCACTACCTGCCTGGAGTCTGCAAGTTCTCCCTGTGCTTGCGTGAGTTTCCTCCGGTACTCCAGTTTCCTCCCACACTCCCAAAGACATGCTGGTAGGTTAATTAGCTCCTGTATAAATTGGCCCTAGTATATGAATGTATGAATGTGAGTTAGGAACCTTAGATTGTAAGCTCCTTGAGGGCAGGGACTGATGTGAATTTACAATATATATGTAGAGCTGCATAAATTGATAGCGCTATATAAATACCTGTAGTAAATAAAACAAAAAATAAATAGTTGATGTCTGAGCAAGGATGACATCAGAGTTTTAAGGTGGAAGGTAAGTAAGTGGTCCCTTTGATATATTCCTGTTAGTATTACACCTACACATCACTTGCATGCGCTTAACATGAAAAATATATCAGAATCTAGGTCTGCTTTAATAGTACTATAATGGCAAGCTCATTTTATCGTGTATATTTTGTGCAGTTATTAGTACCATTGTTGTTTGTAAGCAACAGGTTCATCTGAATATGCTTTGAAGAAGTGACACAAGTATGAAAATTAGGGCTTTTTCACACCATGTCCATCGAGCTGTGTTTTTTTTTTTGCTCGACACTGCACATGTATGGTGTGAACTGGCCAGTGACGGCCCGTCCATAGGGGGCGCCTGGGTGCTGCCCTCCCTCCAGGCAGCCACAAAAAAATAAAAAAGTAAAAAAAAAAAAAAATTTTTTTTTTATTACTGGCCCTTAAAAAAAAAAGAAGAAAAAAAAAGGTCCTTAAGTGCACTGTGTTCGGACGCCGGACACAGTGCGACGCCAGACACAGTGCACTTATGGGAAGCGCCACGTCTATGCAATCACGAGATTGCAGACGTGGCGCTGCAGTTGCGGGCGTTTAGCCCGCCTTGTGGCGCTTTCTTAAGCGCCGAGTAGTTTCCGCCCGGCCATAGTAATAGATACTACAGGCTAACTCTGACCCGAGTTAGATGTCACGTCCTGTTTCTATCTCTCATTGCGCCCGAGAGAGGACACAGGAAGAATGCCGCTGCCAGTGTGAAGGAGACACCGCAGGAGACCCAAGGTAAGTACCGCTGGGCAGAGAAGGAGGGGGGGGGGTTTGAAGTGACAGAGGCTACATTTGGGGGGGACAGGGGCTGCATTTGGGGGGGGACAGAGGCTGCATTTGGGGGGGACAGGCTGCATTGGTGGGGGACAGAGGCTGCATTTGGGGGGGACAGAGGCTGCATTTGGGGGGGACAGAGGCTGCATTTGGGGGGGACAGGCTGCATTTGGGGGGGGACAGAGGCTGCATTTGGAGGCGGGGACAGAGGCTGCATTTGGGGGGGCAGAAGCTGCATTTGGGGGGGGGACAGAGGCTGCATGGGGGGCAGAGGCTGTATTTGGGGGGGATAGGGGCTGTATTTGGGGGGGCAGAGGCTGCATTTGGGGGGGACAGAGGCTTCATTTGGGGGGGACACAGGCATGCTGCATTTAATTAGATACAGGCATGCTGCATTTGGGGGGGGCAGAGGCTGCATTTTGGGGGGGACAGAGGCTGCATTTGGGGGGGACAGAGGCTGCATTTGGGGGAGACAGAGGCTGCATTTGGGGGGGGGGGGACAGAGGCTGCATTTGGTGGGGGGACAGAGGCTGCATTTGGGGGGGGGGGACAGAGGCTGCATTTAATGGGACACAGGCATACTGCATTTAATGGGACACAGGCATGCTGCATTTAATGGGACACAGGCATGCTGCATTTAATGGGACACATGCATGCTGCATTTGGGGGGGGCTGCATTTGGGGGGGCAGAGGCTGCATTTGGGGGGGACAGAGGCTGGATTTGGGGAGACAGAGGCTGCATTTGATGTGACACAGGCTGCATGTAAGGAGAGACTCCGCTGGGGGCACCTGATGTAAGGACAGACTGCTGGGGATGCCTGATGGCATCTGGTTGTAGGCGACATGGCTAGTGACAGACTCGGGGATCCCACTGATTCTGCATTATGGTGAGTTGAATGATTTAATTTAATATTACAATGTAATAATAGAAATAATGCACTTCAATCATCCTGTCACCATAACAACTATGGTGCTAGGATGATTAAAGTGCTAACAACAGGTGTTTGGAGTATCTTAATCTGCTGATTGTTAAACTTTCTAGAATACACATATTTCTATTGTTGTGTAGGATCTGGGCCTACTGTCCCTCTCTCCCTCTCCCTCCATCCCTCGTTCATCTCAGATGCTAACCACACCACCTTAGAGCCACGCCCACTATTTCACTGAAACCACGCCCATTTTTACCAAGTGGGAGGGGTCAAAAAGGAAGTGCGGGGTCTGGTGCCCCCCATCCTAAAACTTCATTAGCCGCCACTGGAACTGGTGCATGGAAAACAATTGTTTTGTATGAGCCCTGTCCTGGCCTCGCCCCCCATACTCCCGGAGTCTATGGGTGGCTATCCAGGCAGATGACCCTTTTCTGCGCACACAATAATCGACTGCCATTTCTTGTCTGTGTCTTTTATTGGCACGTTGCAGATTTTAATATATACGTGTGAATGACACATGTGATATGCCGTAAAACTGAAAACAACAAGAATAATATAACATTACAATACAATAGTAAACATCACATAAAGTAATAACTGAAATGACTAATTCCTTTCCCTAATAGCCTGTGAAGGAGGAAAGAGAAGATTGCTTACCTCTGATGCCATGGATGGGGAGAGATAGCATCTAGGCTGCTGCCATGAGACTGAACATGCTAATCCATATGGTTGTTTCACTTCCTGACTAAAGAGGATGTGACGATTTTTACATTACATCCTTGAGTGGCTGGATAGCTTTATTATAAACTATATTAGTGTTTGGCCAGTAGGTGGTGCAAAAGTAATAGCTAGCCTGGAACAAACATAATTTATAGCTTAATAATGCAACAACACAATATACAAATTAAATGAGAAAAGAGGTGAATTCTCTTTTCTGAACCTTAGGAGTGAGAAAAGTATCCTGGTGTCATAACAACCCCTATTTACACCATACAGGTACAGGGGTGTGTAGAAAAATGCAGCTCAACAGATTAAGTGATTCATAGCTCCCAGCTGTCCCTGATTTGGAGGGACTGTCCTTCTTCTGGGACCAAATGCCTGCGTCCCTTGTTCCTCCTCAGCCATCCCTCTTTTTGACCTAATGTATAGACTGCTATATTACAATGTAATATTTAAAGTGATACTAAACACACACTGTTTTATTTACACAGTCCATTTTTCCTAATCGATATACAACTGTCACATGACTCAGCTCTTTTCCAGCCTGTCTGCAGGGAAACATAAGCAGGAGAAGCTTCTAGTCCTCTGCTGTTGGTCACATGTTCAAAATAACAAAAAACAAAAAAAAAAAAAAACAACAACAGTCTTTGCAATACAGAGTAAAAATAAATACTTGATATCAATAAACGGTTTTAAATTGTCATACAAATATATATTTTAAATCAAATCTTTATTATATTTTGGCAATAACATGGTGTGGGCAGATTTCTGCCAGTCACAGGCTGATAGGCTGCTCAGATGTGATAGGGAGGAAATGCCCAGCATAGAAAGTAACTGAAAACTGAGCATGTGCAGAGTTGCCTCAACAGCTGCAAAATCCCTAGCTGAATTGGGGGCATGAACAGAAGGTAGGGATAGAGCAACAGTATCAACCAGAATTTTTTTTAGAATACAGAAAATGAATCTCATAGTGTGTATGAACAGCATGTAATACACTATTGTTGATAATTTTTTTATGATGTGGGTTTAGTGCCACTTTAACTACCAAGAGTGTTATACCACACTAAACCTTTTATCCAGTTACTAAATTACTGCTATTCCTTTTTGTGACAAAGTATGTGTGTGTGTTTTTTTTTTTGCTTACATAATTTGTTCTGAAAGATGTCCCTCTTTGTCATCCAGGAAAGTTCGGAGGTATGGTGTTTTCATGAACTCTAATGCCGCGTACACACGGTCGGACTTTTCGTCTACAAAAGTCCAACGGACGCTGACGGACTAAAGCTGGCTGGTAATCCGATCGTGTGTGGGCTTCTCCGGACTTTCAACATACTTTTTTAGCCTCAAATCCGACGTACTTTAGATTTGAAACATGCTTCAAATCTTTACTTCGTAACTACGACGGACCCCGAAATCCGCTCGTCTGTGTGCTAGTCCGACGGACAAAAAGCCACGCTAGGGCACCTATTGGCTACTGGCTATGAACTTCCTTATTTTAGTCCGGTGTACGTCATCACGTAAGAATTCGACGGACTTTTGTGTGATCGTGTGTAGGCAAGTCTGTTCGTTAGAAAGTCCGCCGCAAGTCCGTCGAAAGTCCGCCGAAAGTCTGCCGGAAGTCTGTCGGACAGGCTGTCTGACTTTTGTAGACGAAAAGTCCGACCGTGTGTACGCGGCATAATACCTCCTGTCATGTTCTTGTACAATCAGATTCAAACTTAACACATTTCATGACACCATGATAGATCACAATTACTGAGTTGACCAAGGTAGGTAGAAATGCTAGGGTGTGTTCCCAACATACATTTGAACTAAGAAAACCACTTGAAGTTTGGTAAATGTTTAATGTTACTAAACAGGTTCACTTCAATGTGACTAATTACTAATAGTTATAACATGAAGTGGATAAATGAGAATCTTCAGAGGCTTGCTTCAGAAGCCAATCCTGTAAGTAGAATTATAACTAAAAGCTTTATATGATATATTTGATAGTCATGTTTCTCTATAAAACAACATAATTCTTCTTTAAAATCAACAGATAAACCTGCTTGGTTGATTGTCCTAACTTTGCTCTGCTTATTGTATTGGCCTGCCAAGTAGCCAGTTAGTTTTGGGTTACAGTGATTTGAAAAAGCTTATATGTAACATTTTAGTGATGGGACAATTTTTTTTTAAGTTGACTGTGCATATATGTTCTTTTTAAACCTTCCATTTGCCATCATTAGATTTGGCAATGTGCGCTGTAAAATACCTTTCAAAAAGTTTTTATTAAAACCAATGACATTTCTAATTTTTGTCTGTATAGAAGAATGCTTCAGCAGATCGTCAGAAGAAAGCTCAATTATTCCTAGAGCAATGCCAGTGCTTACCTAGGTAAGAATTTGTAGAATTATCTTTATTTGTACACTTTTTTCACTTTATTTGTGTAAATCGTAAAGATTATTAAAAAGTCATGGTTTGGTGTGGGGGACCACTAATCCATCTCTGCAATGTTGTCCTGAGACCACAGGTCTTTTTTCTTCTGCTTCTTATAATGTCTACAGCTTACAAAGCTAACGTACTAATGTACCATGAGCTGTAAACATCATTTTTAGCAGGGGTTCTCTGAATCCTGAAAATTGGTTGAGAAAGGATGATTTACATAAGATGACTCCATTTAAAAATGTACATAAAAACGGCAAAATAATTAGAGTTGCTTAAAGAAATGTTCATACAGTATATGCATAGACATTAACACAAATAAGTCTTTTGAAATGCCACCTTCATAAGTCTCTTTACATACTCACATAATGGTAACAGAGCTATCTGCTGTTATATTAAAGCTTAAGTTCAGTTTAGTTTTAGCTTAGTTACGTTTTCTATGCAGCACCAGGGATATTACTTATCTCTAATGAAGTGTGTCCAATGCCCATCTGTCTGCTGCATGGAAATATTATCCTGGCTGCTGTGGAAATCTTCTCCATGGGCTGCTGGAGCACTGATCTTCTGGTGCTCACCAGAAGATGAGCCACTGTGAGTGTTAAAGAGTTTTTCCACCTGCCTGCCCCTTACGCCTGCCTCCTCCATTCATAGAAATAGGCATTATTCTATCCCAGAATGAAAGTGTTCTGAAGATCCCAGGCACCCAGGAGGGACAAGAAAGCATGGTAAACATGGGAGTGAGGGATCAGATGAGGGGGGCCTAGATTTACATTCCTAGAAGTGTCAAAGTGCTTTAGAGAGACCGCAGCCAACAAAAAAAAGGTAAACAAACCCCAGGCTGCTATAGCGGTCAGGAGTTTGTTTACATGTCGGTGCTGCTGGTGATATAATCAAAATTTCAGCGCAAGTAAAAGGGTTAAAGGATTTCTAAACACAACAAACACAAATTTGATACATTGCAGTTTACCAGTCCTTAGATGTGGTGGCCGCATTCATTTTCTTTTTTCTGGAAACAACTAGAGGGCAAAATTATAGATGAGAGTCCTTAGGCTGAGCTCTGAGAGGGAGGAACCTAAAGACATAAGCACTCTAGACTGCTAGACATACAATAAATGTGTATGTAAGTCACAAATAGTCCCTGTAGTGTTTGTAATATGTGTGAAATGCCAGTTTCTATTTGTTGCCTTTCAAAGGGCGAATCTAACATTTATTAACATTCGTGCGAACTGGAGAGAAAATAGCCTAGTGACATTGACATGCAGTTTCACAGGATGAATAGCTCTGCAACTTTTTTTTATACATACACCACTTAGTTTACAGTACAGAAGTCTTACTCATGTTATTTCCTCTTGTGGTCAAATGTTCTTAGCCTAGGTTTTCCCTATTGGTCTTTAACTCTTCTGTTTGAATGTTCCTAAAGCTATTTTTTGTTAGGAGCAAATGTTATATTCACCCTGCAAAAGACAACAAGTAGAAACAGATATTTCACACAAATTACAAACGTTGTGGGCATTAATTGTGACTTTTGCATGAATGAGACATTTGCACTGCACATTAAAAAAAAAAATAGACTGGCTTAAATGAGCTCCATAGAAAAGTCAGCATACTTATAACTGGACAATTTACTGTCTTCAGCTTAATACACTTTTCATCTTTTTAGAATCCAGCATCCAAATGTATTAGACTTGCTTGAATATGTCAGAGCCGATGACGCAACATGTTTTGTGTACCCATATCTGAAACATGGATCTCTCTTCAATAGGTTGCATTATACTGTAAGTTATTATTATTATCTGTTCACAAATGTTTTCATAATTATGTCAGAAAGGTGGTATTATTTGAACTATTGTGTGGTAACATTTAGTATTTTCTGTTATGGTTGTTGGTAGATAATTCTGTTATTTTGTCAGTGGTTGTAAATCAATTTGCCCTCATATTGGCTTTCTTCATTATTACCATAGGATAAGACTTCACCTCTTTCCTGGCAAGTACGCTACAATATTCTAATTGGAGTGGCAAAGGCTATCCTCCACCTACACACAATGAGCCCTAGTCCTGTGATCTGTGGAAACATAACTAGGTATGTAGAGCCATAAAAAAAAATGACTTCTGTATACAATAAAAATTGTAAAATGTGTTTTTACATAAAACAAGCCAAACTCCCTGAATCTGCCTATTCTACAATTCTTAGCACAGCAACATTATGACTGACAGAGGCAAAAACAGGGGTGACCTCATCAATATGCTGCTTCTACTTATTTGTCCAGTCACTGGGGTGAGTGCTAGACCAGGCTATATTGGTCGAATGTAATAAACTGGATGCAAAAGCCTAATGCCCTGTACACACGATAGGATTTTCCGACAACACAATCCATGTTTTTTTTCCGACGGATGTTGGCTTAAACTTGTCTTGCATACACACGGTCACACAAATCTTGTCAGAAATTCCGAACATCAAGAACGCAGTGATGTACAACACGTACGACGAGCCGAGAAAAATTAAGTTCAATAGCCAGTGCAGCTCTTCTGCTTGATTCCGAGCATATGTGGAACTTTGTGCTTCGTAATTGGGTACACACAATCAGAATTTACGACAACGGATTTTGTTGTCGGAAAATTTAAGATCCAGATCTCAAATTTTGTGTGTCAGAAATTCCAATGGAAAATGTCCGATGGACCTACACACGGTCGGAATTTCTGACAACAAGCTCCCATAGAACATTTTCCGTTGGAAAATCCTATTGTGTGTGCGGGGTATTAGGCTGAGTTCACACCATCGCCGCATGCGGCTCCCAGCAGGGGTCTGGTGCGTCCCGTCACCGTTTCAGGTCCGATTTCAGTACGAATTTTTGGCTGAATTCGGACCTGAAATAGAAAAAAAAGAAGCACAGGGCTCCTGTGCAAATTTGCTCCGGAGACCGCAGCAGAGATATGTAAACTGGCTCCATAGAGAGCTGGTCAAAATCTCCTGCTGTTACGAATTGGATGCGGGGAAACCCGCATCCAATTCGCAATAGTGTGAACCCGGCCTCAGACCAGGTGTTGTTGTCAAGTAATGGTACTAGAAATATAAATTTGGCTGAGCAGAGTTTTTAATCCCTTGGCAGTTATGGCTATTTACTTATACATTTCAATCTCATATTCAGCTGTTTGCCTAGAGTCGACCTTTAGGCCCCATTCACCCTTGCGAACGGGGCTATTAGCGATTACATGGGGGAGACCCAGCAGGGGTTCCCCACAAATAGCTGTGGGCGGCAGTCCCATTGAAAACAATGGGAGGTTGACAGCTCACAGAGCTAATCGCAACCACTCCCAGCCATTTGCATGTAAAGTCTAATTAAGCCATTACCTGTAAATCATCGGCCTTGGGAGCAGACTGTCCATTGTGACCAGGAAAAGAGTGGAAAACTTTGGCCTTGGGGGTAAATACAATCAATAAGCCCTTTCATGGTAGAAAGCATATTTCCGTGCACTAAAGAAAGTTTACCATGCAAAGTGTGACATGTTACTGCATTGATTGGTGGATATGGTGAAAGTGGATATTCTTAACGACATGGTTTATTGTGACAACATCACATCTTCTAGCTTCATCGTTCACATAGTAAATCAGAGCCACCAAGTAAGATGATGGGGGGGGGGGGGGGGGAGTGTTCAGGTTCAGATAGCTATGTTCTGCTTTGAGTGGTGTTTGAATTGTAAAATATGTCCATTCTGGGTCATTAATCCAACATATCTTATTAGTACTGGTTCAGGTGGCAAATGCCCTCCTGCCCCCCTTACCCCCCACTTTTCACCTGATTGTGAATAGTGCCCAATTGTTGGTATCATTGGGAGGAATAGTGCCCATCGTTGTCAGGACTGGATGGAATAGTGCCCCATTGTTAATGTCTCTGGGAGAAATGGTGCCCCATTGTTGATGTCAGTTGGCAGAGTAGTGTCTTGTATCACTGGGAGGAATAGTGAATACCTTAAGGGCTGAATAGTAATAATCACTTTTACTTGCCTTATTATGTGCCTCTGTTATACTGTAACATTACAAATTAATTACCCTAACACAACACTAACACAATACTATTGCAAACATTAAATTGCACCATGGCGTTGAACCATTTTCACATCTAACTGTTGTTCATCTTTTGCCTTTTTTCTCTTCCAGCAAAAATATATTGCTTGATCAGCATTTTCAGCCAAAGCTCTCTGACTTTGCCATGGTCCATTTGAGGTCTTACCTGATAAATCACATTAAAACTCTCAAGATGGATCATGCAACTCTGAAGTTCCTGGGATATTTGCCAGAGGAGTACATTAGGAGGGGGGATCTGTCAGTGAAAACTGATGTGTATAGCTATGGAATTGTAAGTATGTGAAAAATCACCTTTAAAACTTTGATTCTGAACCAGGAATTTCATTAGAGAGGTTTATACTTCATATAAAGTTTTATGAAGATGAATCTTGCAGTTAATGCTCAAGTATAATTTGCAGAAAGAATGGTTAAACTAAATACTGTCTGCCAAAGAAATATGTTTGTAAGAAGGGTTTCAACACTCAGTGTAGGATGATTTTCTAAAAAAAAAGACCTGTGGTTATAAAAAAAAAGACAGCTAAAAGGGATTTCTGTACTCAGGCAAACCCTACAGTGTCTTGAAAAAGTATTCATACCCCTTGAAATTGTCCACATTTTTGCCATGTAACAACCTAAAACGTAAATGTATTTTATTGGGATTTTATGTGATAAACCAACACAAAGTGGCACATAATTGCGAAGTGGAAGAAAAATGATAAATTGTTTTCAAACTTTTTTACAAATAAATATGTGAAAAGTGTGGCATGCATTTGTATTCAGCCCCCTTTACTCTGATACCCCTAGCTAAAATCTAGTGCAACCAATTGCCTTCAGAAGTCACCTAATTAGTAAATAGTGTCCACCTGTGTGTAATTTAATCTCAGTATAAATACAGCTGTGAAACCCTCAGAGGTTTGTTAAAGAACCTTAGTGAACAAACAGCATCATGAAGGCCAAGGAACACACTAGACAGGTCAGGGATAAAGTTGTGGAGAAGTTTAAAGCAGGGTTAGGTTATGAAATAATATCTCAAGCTTTCAAAATCTCACAGAGCACCGTTCAATCCATCACCCGAAAATGGAAAGAGTATGGCACAACTGCAAACCTACAAGACATCGCTGTCCACCTAAACTGACAGGCCGGGCAAGGAGAGCATTAATCAGAGAAGCAGCCAAGAGGCCCATGGTAATTCTGGAGGAGCTGCAGAGATCCACAGCTCAGGTGGGAGAATCTGTCCACAGAACAACTATTAGTCGTGCATTCAACAAATCTGGCCTTTATGGAAGAGTGACAAGAAGAAAGCCCCGTTTGCAGTTTACAAGAAGCCATGTGGGAGACATAGCAAACATCTGGAAGAAGGTGCTCTGGTCAGATGACACCAAAATTGAACTTTTTGACCTAAAAGCAAAACGCTATGTGTGGCAGAAAACTAATACTGCACATCACCCTATACACACCATCCTCACTGTGAAACATGGTGGTGGCAACATCATTAGATAGAAGATAATTCTGGACTGCCGCACTCCAAAAAATGTTTGCCTTATATTCAAAATACAACATCAAAAATACATGCCACAGCAGAACGGACAGAAGAGCTGACGCGTTTCACACTACAAACAGTGCTTAATCATAGCTCAGCTCAACTATGATTAAGCACTGTTTGTAGTGTGAAACACGTCAGCTCTTCTGTCCATTCTGCTGTGGCATGTATTTTTGATGCTGTATTTTGAATAAAAGGCAAACATTTTTTGGAGTGCGGCAGTCCAGAATTATCTTCTATCTATTGCTATATGCATCGCCAGCACCTGTGGCTTCTAAACTGGTGAAGAGGTATACCTTTGTTAGACCTACCTGGAGCAGTGACACCCCTTCCTTTCCTACCTCGATTCCTGGACTTTGGTGGCAACATCATGTTGTGGGGATGCTTTTTTTTCAGCAGGGACAGGGAAGCTGGTCAGAGTTGATGGGAAGATGGAAGGAGCCAAATACAGGGTAATCTGAAGAAAACCTGTTAGAGTCTGCAAAAAATCTGAGACTGGGGCGGAGGTTTTGGTAAGTATGACCTTGGTGGTATGGATGTGTCATTGCCATCATCCCATGTAAATCTATAGAAAAATATAATACCTCTAAGGGGATTTTTAAGGCAATGAATTCAAAAATATGTTTTAAATGTTTTAAAATAAAATCAGTTTTATTTAATATTATTCAGCGTTAAAATATGTATAAATTTTTATAAATTTTTCACAGATAATCATGTAGATCAATAAACATAGAACAAAAAGATATAAAAAATAAATTCCAAAGCATGAAGTAATTCTACAAGTACATCCAATACAAAATGAATATAGAGAATTGCATGTAGAAAATGATTTGAGGAAGAATGTGCTGTATCACACTACCCAGTGTGGTCACCCTAGATGGCCACCCTGGTATGGAGTAGTGGAATTTCCAACGCGTTTCAACGTTTAAATCTTAACAGATAAAAGTCTTCTTCAGGGAAAGTACATCACAGTGCTCTCCCAAGACAGCCCGGTTTGGGGGCATTACATGCCAGGGGTCAGAGACATCCCACATCAGAAAAGCCTGGACTGTCCTAATACTCTACAAGGCGGCTGGATACAATAGATAATCCCAACATTCGGCATCCTTAGCCTCAAAGAAAAATTGATGGCTATTTTTAGGTAAATAGCTGGTCGCTGGGTAAAGAGCCGGGGGGGGTTCCGTGATGCCAAGAGTTTAAGACTGCCCCATGTGCATGGATGAATGTCCAAGGAAGAATGGCGCCATTCTTGAGCTATTTTACAAAGAAGAATGGCCAAAAATCTCACTCTCTAGATGTGTAAAGCTGGTAGAGACATCCCCAAAAAGACTTGCAGCTGTAATTGCAACGAAAGGTGGTTCAACAAAGTATTGACTTGGAGGGCTGACTATAAATGCACGCCACACTTTTCACATATTTATTTATAAAAAAATGTTGAAAACAAGTTATCATTTTCCTTCCACTTCACAATCATGTGCTGCTTTGTGTCTATCACATAAAATCCCAATAAAATACATTCACGTTTTTGGTTGTAACATGACAAAATGTGGAAAATTTCAAGGGGTATGAATACTTTTTCAAGGCAATGTATATGCCGTCTTCTCATCTCTGGTCACCTCAACCATCACACATCTCAAATTCAATAGCGAACTGACACCCTACACCCTTCCTACCACCAACATCCTGCTGTACACACCTTTGTGGGTGATTAGATGTCAGTGCCTACATAGCCGGTCTAGCAGTCCGGGACTTTAAAATCCCTGCTCTTCTCGTATCTGAGCAATTCTGATTGCTCCACCTGCTGCATTGACAGTGACAGCTGATCACCCACTGAGGTAAGTGCAGCGGGGACTGGAGTGCATCAGGAGGGTGCGAGTTCACCTTTTCATTTTTTCTGAAAGTATGAACTTACTTTTTAAGGTTATTACCCTGATCAGGGCCGGCATTACCATTAGGCGGGACAGGCAGCCGTCTAGGGCGCCAGGATGGAGGGGGCGGGAAAACCCTTGCAAACACAGTGACCCTGCACCGCTCGCTGATATCACACACCCCGCCACCCCGAGCAGATTGGAGCTCTATTGTGGGATGCAGGGTGACAAGCCATGGGATGAGCCGGGCTCGGAGATGAGGATAAACAAGAGCTGGAGGAGCAGGGGCGGAGCCTGTGTGGGTTGCTGCAGGAGGAGCATCTTCCCCCCCAGGCACCAAGACTTATATAGTGTGGAGATCAAGAGCAGCTATACCTCACTAGCTCCAGCACTCCACAGCCTCTGGCAGTCTGTCATAGTAACACAGTGAGAGCCGGGAAAGCCAGCTTGCACAGGAATCGGGCTGTATCCTGTCTCCACTGTCCTCCTAACCCAGCCCTCACTCCACTGCTTGTCCAATCCGATACTCCACCTCCTATTTGTGCCCACCCAAACTCACCCACACTCCAGCTACCTGCATGCAATGCACTTGCACTGTACTGTGAGAGGAGTTATGTGGGCAGCTGGGCGGCAGTTTTCAAACAATAGCTGCTAGCTGCCACAGCCCTAGGGAGACCAGCCTGAATGGGAAAGGCATAATTGGTGAGTGAGACTTCCACCCCCACATTAACCCTCCTCCCTGTTCCCACCCCTTTGGGCTATGCACCTTCTTCCCCCTATTCCCCCTCTTTTCCTTCCCACCCTCCTTTCTCTCCCTCTCCCCCCTCGGCTAGGGCCTGGTCTGTCTATATACTACCCTAGCCTGTCTGTATACTGCCCTAGCCTGTCCATATACTGCCCTAGCCTGTCTATATACTACCCTAGCCTGTCTGTATACTGCCCCAATCTGTCTATATACTACCCTAGCCTGTCTGTATACTACCCTAGCCTGTCTGTATACTAGCCTGTCCATATACTACCATATTCTGTCTTTATACCTGTGGGCCACAACTGGTGTGAGGAAGTGAGCCAGTGCCACCCTATTTGCCTTCAGGCCGGGTCCAGAGGTACAGGTGCGGGCCTGAGGACCACAGCTGAAGAAATAGTGGAGAGGTGCTGTAAAAATCTCCACCAGCGCCACCTCCACCGTATACATGGGCAGGGCAAAGGGGGTGGAGTCAGGGGCGGGTCCAAGGGGGAGGCAAAATTAGGTTTCACCTAGGGTGTCAAAAATCCTTGCACCAGCCCTGACCGTGATGTCATAAAACGTGTCAGATGCTGATTGTCCAAGAAGATGATGGGAGGTGTAAAATTTTGTGAAGCCATCCTGTTCTAATTACTAGGGTTGTCCCGATACCACTTTTTTAGGACCGAGTACAAGTACCGATACTTTTTTTCAAGTACTCGCCGATACCGATTACCGATACTTTTTTTTAATGTCACGTGACAGTTTTTTTTTTTTTTTTTTTTTTTTTTGAGGGGGGGGGGGGGGGGGGGCTGGCGGTGGGGGCATAGTGAACGGTGTCTGTGTGTGTGTTTTTGTTTTGGTTTTTTTCATTTACATTTATTATTTTTTACAATTTTTTTTTTTATTCTTTATTGCACTATGTGTGTGTTTTTTTGTTTTTTTTAATCAGCCCTGTTGGGGGGCTTTGGTGAGATATCAGGGGTCTTAACACGGAGGACCTCTGATATCTCCCCCTTGAGACAGAGAAATAGACTGAGGATAGAGATTCCCCAGTCCCTTTCTCTGCAGCGTCAGCTGCACTGAGAATGAATGGAGAGAACACAGCAGCTTCTCTCCATTCATAAACTGACACATTGTAATCACAGAAGATTACAATGTTTCAGTTATGTGAATGGAAAGAGTCAGCTGACTCTCTCCATACACACAGCGGAGAGACAGCAGAACGGAGGGGACAGACGAAGAGAGAGGGGGACAACGGAAAGCCGGAACAGATGGGGACAGCGGAGGGGGACAGAGGAACGCATGGGGACAGCGGAGGGGGACAGAGGAACGGATGGGGACAGCGGAGGGGGACAGAGCAAAGAAGAAGGACAGCGGGAGGTGGACAGAGGAACGGAGGAGGACAGCGGAGGGGGACAGAGCAAAGAAGGAGGACAGCGGGGGGGGGACAGAGGAACGGAGGGGGACACAGCAATGGAGCAGGACAGCGGAGGGGGACAGAGGAACGGAGGAGGACTAAGGAGGAGGAGGTGACAGTCAGCGGTGATCGTGTGTGAGGGAATTACAAGCACCGATCACCGCTGTATGTCACTAAGCAGCTGAAAGCCGCGGGGGGAGAAGCTTGTAACTCCCCCACACGTCCATCACCGCTGACAGTCAAGGTATCGGCGGAAGCATCGGGAGCATTTGCCCGAGTACAAGTACTTGGGCAAATGCTTGGTATCGGTGCCGATACCGATACTAGTATCGGTATCGGGACAACCCTACTAATTACATAATCCAATCTCACAAAGTCTGTGACACGTGATCATTTTTGCTGAGTGCGCTGACCATAGTAATCATAGCTGCTGATCCATGATACCGTGGTCATTTTATCTACCTCCATCATCATGCTGTTTGTTCTAAGTCTCTCCCCTTACCCCCTCCCTCTCTGCCTGTCAGTTCCTACTCAATGTGAGAGCTGATCTCCTCCCTGCCCCTCCCCTCCTGCTGCTATTCCACTGCAATATTAAAAGCAATGATTTGTATCCCCTCTGGTCTATTAAGATATAAACTACAGTGTGTGTGTTTTTTTAAATGATTATGCTAAATACCTTCTCTCACATAGTCGCTGTGTGGTCACGTGATCTCCCTCTTCTGGCTGGCTCTTCTGGCTGGCTGACATCAGAGGGGAATCTCAGCCCCTCCCGCTGTTTTCCTTAGATCTGGGAGGAGAGAAGGGGATAACGTTACCACACAGTGGCGGTGTGAGAAAAGGTATTTAGCATGATCATTTTCTAAAAAACACACACTGTAGTTTATATCATTTTAGACCAGAGGGGATACCAGTAGGTTAAGAATGTGACTTTATAACCACTTTAAGGCTAGATGGAAAATTATCCATGTAAACCTTTACGCCCAATCTAAGTAGGAGTCTTCTTCAGCTCCCTCAGCTGGGCAACAAACCTAAAAAGCATGAGCTGGACCTCTCAACAGCTGTACCCTTCCCAGGGAGAAGGCCTGGGAGGCAAGGGACCTTCCACCTCTAAATCCACCCCAGGCAAAGCCTAGGCCTGAAAGGGACCTTTCTAGAAGGTCTCCCCAAATATGGAGAAAAGCGCACATGGTAGACATTTTTTCCCAAAGGGTTGAAGGAGCACAGCCCCCACCCCAGTTGAGGAAGCGTCCATTTCAATAAAAAATGGATCCCCCGGGTCAGGTCGCCTCAACAAAGGTCCAGAAATGAAGCCCTGTTTCAAATCATGAAAGGCAGAGACAGCTTCAGAGGACCGCTCCTTGGCATTAGCACCATTCTTGGTCAAGGCCATAATTGGCGCAGCAATAGAGTAACACCTAATGAACTTCCTGTAATAATTAGTGAGCCCAAGAAAGCACTGCATGGCCTTGAGGCCGGCAGGAAGAGGGCAGTTGGTAATGGCCGAGACCTTCCCAGGATCCATACGAAGACCGAAGTTAGAGACAAAGCATCCCAGAAATAGGACTTCAGAACATTCAAAAGAACATTTCTCCAGCTTGGCGTACAGATTATTTTCTCGAAGGCGCTGAAGTACAATCCGGACATGGTCTCTGTGAACTGACAGACTATCCGAAAAGATGAGAATGTCATCCAGGTAGATGACAACAAATTGGTAAAGCAGATCCCTGAAGATTTTGTCAACAAAGTTTTGGAACACCGCTGGGGCGTTACACAAACCAAAGGACATGGCCAAGTAATCGTAATGCCCATCTTTAGTGTTAAAGGCAGTTTTCCATTCATCCCCTTACCATATTTGGATCAAATTGTATGCACCCCTGAGATCCAACTTGATAAAAATGGAGGCACCTTTCAACCTGTCGAATAGTTCCGATATTAAAGGTAGGGGGTATTGATTTTTGATCGTTACTGCGTTTAGGCCTCGGTAGTCAATGCAGGGTCTTAGGGTACCATCTTTTTTGGCAACAACAAAGAACCCTGCTCCTGCAGGTTATGAGGATTTCCAAATGAATCCTTTTTCTAGATTTTCCGCAACATACTCAGACATGGCCTGGGTCTCTGGGATGGACAGAGGGTAGGTACGACCCCTGGGTGCGGCTGCTCCGGGAACAAGGTCAATAACACAGTCAAATGACCTGTGAGGAGGAAGCACCTCAGCTGACTTTTTACAGAACACATCCTGGAAATCGCTATATGCAGCCGGAAGGGCAGAGGATACTGAGGTGGTAGCCACGGGAAGTCTCCCCTTAGGGGCAACCTTGAGTAGGCAGGAAGAGAAACAGGAGAGACCCCAAGCCAGGATCTACCCAGAAGTCTAGTCAATGTATGAAGAGTGGAGCTGTAACCAAGGAAGCCCCAATACGATAGGGGTTGAGACCCTAGGAATGATAAGAAATGATATCCACTCCTGGTGGAGTATCCCTATCAACATCTTAACAGGATGGGTCTGGAAGCGGATAGGGCCCCCTGGAAGAACAGTGCCATTAATCGCCGAGACCACCAATGGAGTGGTGAGGGGTAAAAGGGTAAGGTTCATGGAAGATTCAGTTCTTCAGTCCATAAAGTTGCCAGCGTCTCCCCAATCCAGATAAGCCAAGTGGGAGGAAACGCCAATATAAAGAAACACCGAAAGAAGGAGACGAGAAGATGACTTTTCTGGGTCCAATACTCCACCCTCCAGATGTATTACCCGAGTGTTTTCCGGACTAAATGAGCATGTGTCACGAAAATTACCTTTGCACCCACAGCAGAGACACAGGCCCAGAGTTCTGCACCTAGCACATTCCTCGGTGGATAGTCTGGTCTGGCCCAGCTGCATGGGTTCCTCAGCCAGCAGGAGATGCTCCACAGGACGAAGAGAGGGGAGCTCGGGCTGACTAAGGACCAAGGAGTGCTAGCATCGCTTTTCTAGGGTCCTTTCCTGAAAACGAATATCAATCTGGTTACACAAGGAGATAACTTCATCCAGATCAGTGGGGATGGTTCTTCCTGCTAATTTGTCCTTCACTCTATCAGAAAGGCCATACAGAAAGGTTGCGACTAAGGCCTCATTGTTCCAGCTCAGCTCAGCCGTCAGTATGCAGAAACAAAGAGCATACTGTCCCACAGAAGCAGACTCTTGGTGGAGACCTAAAAGGGTGCTGGCCGCTGAAGAGTCACGACCTGGTTCCTTGAAGATAGTCCAGAAGAGTTTCAAAAAATTAGAGAGGCTGGATACCACTGGGTCATTCCTCGCCCAAGCTATAGCCTCGCCGGACAGGAGAGAAATAATATAGGCCACCTTTGCCCAATCAGACTGGAAGTTTTGGGGTTGGAGTTCGAAATGAATGGTACACTGGCTAAGGAACCCTCTGCAGGCCTTGGAATCCCCAAAGTAACAGGACGGAGCTGGTAAGTGCAAAGGGTTAGCGGCTGCATAAGTAAGGGGAGCTGATATGGCAGCCGATTGCGGTTGTGGAACCGGGGATCCTAAGGAGGCTTGAAGTTGTTCAAAGCGGGAAGCCAAATCCTAAAGGAATCGCATCACCCGGGTCTGATTAGATTCCTGGGTCTCGAGTCTGTGGACTATGCCCTGCAGCTGATCATTGGCAGGTAGCGGCACATCAGCCGGGTCCATGGCCGTGCAAACTGTCAGGTCACCTGAGACCAGGTGACAGATGCACCCCGTTGGGGTCAGGAGTGCACCGCTAAGGTAGTGGACCCTAAGGTTGACTGCTGCAGATGGAACTCAGGGTGGTTCAGGAAGGCAGGTCCCCTGGAGCACCAACATGGATCTCACAGGGAGCTAGAGCATAGATTCCCCAGGGCGCGGAGTCTAAGAACCAGCAGGTGTTCACCAGGGCCTCTAGTGGTGAGGATGGACTGGGCTGCAACTGGCTCCAGGTCGCGGCCCCCAGGGTCTCCCAGCTCACGCTCACAGTAGGCTACAGGAGGAAGGAGAGGAAACAGCAGCCCAGGACAGCAAGGGTTAGTAAGGAGGTAGCCAAATGTCGGGGCAACTAGCAGACAAGGATAACAGAGAACATGCCAAAGGTCAGGGGTCACAGGCAAACAGGGATAGTTGAGAACACGCCAAAGGTCAGGGTCACAAGCAGACAGGGATAGTCGGGAACACGCCAAGATCAGCAACAGAGACAAACTTAGAGCACACGGCAAACAGGAAGCCAAACACACAATATTGCACGGCAAGGCAGGCTTGGAGAATACGGCATTAAAAAAAAAAAAATTTAAAGTCAGCAGCTACAAATACTGCAGCTGCTGACTTTTAATTGGACACTTACCAAGGCAGGCTTGGAGAATATGGTGTTAAATAGTGGTTCCTATTGATGCTAGGGTGGAGCCACACTGAGGGAAGATTACTTAAGCATGCAGGTGTGAGAGTACAAGCCTCAAGACTGATAAACAGACCAGGTAAGAGACAGACAGGTCATGAAAGTATGATCATGACAGATACTTTTAATCCCAGACCATATATCATTTACAAATATATTAAAAAATAGGGGTCTCAAAACTTCAGAGTAAGAATCATTAACCACTACTTTCTTAATTCAGTCTTTTAGCCAGTTTTCTATCCATTTACAAACTGATCTTTCCAAGCCTGTAGACTTTACCTTACACATTAGCCGTGTGTGGGGAACTGTGTCGAAACACTTTTGTAAAATCCAAGTATACCATGTCCACAGACACCCCTCCAAGGTTTTACTTACCTCCTCATAAAAAGAAATCAGATTTGTTTGACAACTTATGTCTTTCATGAATCCGTGCTGTCTGTTGCTTTAAATACTTTTTTTAAATACTTTTTTCCGGCAAGACCCTTGCTATGTGGTCTTTTATTAAACTCTCCAGTATCTTCCCAACTATAGACGTTAAACAAACAGATCTATAGTGGCTTGGTAAAGACTTTGATCCCTTTTTAAATATAGGCCCCACATTGGCCTTACGCCAATCCAGTGGTTCTATGCCAGTCATTTAAGAGTCCCTAAAAATTTGAAACAATGGCTTTGAAATGACAGAGCTCAATTATTTTAGGATCTGTTGGTGTATGTCATTTGGCCCAGGTGCTTTATTCACATTTATTCTGTCTATATATTTCTGAACCATATAAATTTTGAGCCATTGTGGATCATTTGGGGCTGAGTCAGTATCATCCCAATTATGGATACGAGCGCCCCCATGCTCCTTTATATACACAGAGTTGAAGAAGGTATTTAATAAATTTCCCTTCTCTTTATCCCCAGTCACCCACTCTAGATTATTTTGTAAAGGGCCTACATGATCAGACCTGACATTTTCACTAATAATATATTTAAATAATTTTTTGGGGGTTTGTCCTACTATCTTTTGCAATCTGTTGCTTTGTAACATTTAAACAATAATAGTGTTCCTTCATTGTTATGTTTTTTTAAAAGCTCTTTTCTTATTATTTATAGTTTTTTTCTAACTTTGTCCGTGAGCCATGTAGGTTTTATTTTTAGCCTTTTAAACTTATTGCCCATAGGAATATACTTTGCAGTGAGTTCACATACAGACTTTTTGAAGAATTCCCATTTCTGTTCTGTATTCTTTGATGCCAATATTCCCTCCCAGTCTAAGGCTTGGAGAGCAGCCCTCATCCTTGGAAAATTTGCTCTCCTAAAGTTAAAGTGATTGTAAAGTCTCATTTTTTTTCTATAAAAATAACAAACATGTCATACTTACCTGCTCTGTGCAGTGGTTTTGCACAGAGCAGCCCAGATCCTCCTCTTCTCGGGGCCTTTTTGGCTCTCCTGGCCCCTCCCTCCTGTTGAGTGCCCCCCGCAGCAAGCAACTTTCTATGGGGGCACCCAAGCCGAGCTGCCTTTCAGCCCCACCCCCTCTCTCTCCTCATTGACTAACTGACTTTAATTGACAGCAACGGGAGCCAATGACACCACTGCTGTGTCTCAGCCAATCAGGAGGGAGCGTCCTGGAAAACCGAGACACTCGTGGACGTCGCTGGACAGAGTGGGGGCTCCGGAAAGTATTAGAAGGGCTGAACATTAGTATTAAGCTCTGCATGGTTTGATATTACCAGGTTCAGCAGAGCATCATTCCTAGTCGGGGCTTCTATGAATTTTACCATAAAATTGTCTTGTAATAAGTTTATACATTTTTGCCCTTGACTGTTCCTGCAGTGCCATTATTCCAGTCAATTTCTGGGTAGTTAAAAAAAAAACCTTTATTACCACTGTCCCAGGCCATGCAGCCCTTTCTATCTGTGCAAGGAGCTGAGCCTCCACCTCCTCATTACCACTGGGAGGTCTATAACAAACTCCAATGATTACTTTTGTAGTATGTATGTACCCATGTGCAGTTCCACTGATAATGCTTCAGCCTCATCACACTCTCCATCACCTAGGTTCTCTTTCACACTCGCTTTGAGATCACTTCTCACATAGAGACAGACACCACCAGCCCTCTGTTTTACCCTGTCTTTCCAAAAGAGAGCATAGCCAGGAATATTAACCACTTGACGACCGCCTCACGCCGATGTACGTCGGCAAAGCGGCACGGACAGGCAAAATCACGTACATGGTACGTGATTTGCCTTCCGCGGGTGGGGGGTCCGATCGGACCCCCCCCCCCCCGCCGCCCGAGGCGGTCCCGTTTTGTCCCCCGGCGATCGGAGACGAGGGGGAGGCCATCCGTTCGTGGCCCCCCCCTCGCGATCGCCGCCGGCCAATGGGAACACTCCTTTGCTGCTGTATGCTAAACAGCAGCAAAGGAAATTATGTCATCTCCCCTCGGGTCGGTAGTTTCCGTTCCGGCCCGAGGAGAGACGACATGTGAGTGACTGCACCAACACACACACACACAGTAGAACATGCCAGGCACACATTACACCCCGATCGCCCCCCGATCCCCCCCCGATCACCCCCCCCCCCCCCGTCACAAACTGACACCAGCAGTTTTTTTTTTTTTTCTGATTACTGCTAGGTGTCAGTTTGTGACAGTTACTGTGTTAGCACAGTTACTGTTACCCCCCTGTAGGTCTAGGGTACCCCCCTAACCCCCCCTAATAAAGTTTTAACCCCTTGATCACCCCCCGTCACCAGTGTCACTAAGCGATCATTTTTCTGATCGCTTTATTAGTGTCGCTGGTTCCGCTAGTTAGTGAGGTAAATATTTAGGTTCGCCGTCAGCGTTTTATAGCGTCAGGGACCCCCATATACTATCTAATAAATGTTTTAACGCCTTGATTGCCCCCTAGTCAACCCTTTCACCACTGATCACCGTATAACCGTTACGGTTGACGCTGGTTAGTTTGTTTATTTTTTATAGTGTCAGGGCACCAGCCGTTTATTACCGAATAAAGGTTTAGCCCCCTAATCGCCCGGCGGTGATATGCGTCGCCCCAGGCAGCGTCAGATTAGCGCCAGTACCGCTAACACCCACGCACGCAGCATGCGCCTCCCTTAGTGGTATAGTATCTGATCGGATCAATATCTGATCCGATCAGATCTATACTAGTGTCCCCAGCAGTTTAGGGTTCCCAAAAACGCAGTGTTAGCGGGATCAGCCCAGATACCTGCTAGCACCTGCGTTTTGCGCCTCCGCCCGGCCCAGCCCACCCAAGTGCAGTATCGATCGATCACTGTCACTTACAAAACACTAAACGCATAACTGCAGCGTTCGCAGAGTCAGGCCTGATCCCTGCGATCGCTAACAGTTTTTTTGGTAGCATTTTGGTGAACTGGCAAGCACCAGCCCCAGGCAGCGTCAGGTTAGCGCCAGTACCGCTAACACCCACGCACGCACCGTACACCTCCCTTAGTGGTATAGTATCTGAACGGATCAATATCTGATCCGATCAGATCTATACTAGCGTCCCCAGCAGTTTAGGGTTCCCAAAAACGCAGTGTTAGCGGGATCAGCCCAGATACCTGCTAGCACCTGCGTTTTGCCCCTCCGCCCGGCCCAGCCCAGACCACCCAAGTGCAGTATCGATCGATCACTGTCACTTACAGAACACTAAACGCATAACTGCAGCGTTCACAGAGTCAGGCCTGATCCCTGCGATCGCTAACAGTTTTTTTGGTAGCGTTTTGGTGAACTGGCAAGCACCAGCCCCAGGCAGCGTCAGGTTAGCGCCAGTACCGCTAACACCCACGCACGCACCGTACACCTCCCTTAGTGGTATAGTATCTGATCGGATCAATATCTGATCCGATCAGATCTATACTGGCGTCACCAGCAGTTTAGGGTTCCCAAAAACGCAGTGTTAGCGGGATCAGCCCAGATACCTGCTAGCACCTGCGTTTTGCCCCTCCGCCCGGCCCGGCCCAGCCCACCCAAGTGCAGTATCGATCGATCACTGTCACTTACAAAACTCTAAACGCATAACTGCAGCGTTCGCAGAGTCAGGCCTGATCCCTGCGATCGCTAACAGTTTTTTTGGTAGCGTTTTGGGGAACTGGCAAGCGCCAGCGGCGTAGTACACCCCGGTCGTAGCCAAACCAGCACTGCAGTAACACTTGGTGACGTGGCGAGTCCCATAAGTGCAGTTCAAGCTGGTGAGGTGGCAAGCACAAGTAGTGTCCCGCTGCCACCAAAAAGACAAACACAGGCCCGTCGTGCCCATAATGCCCTTCCTGCTGCATTCGCCAATCCTAATTGGGAACCCACCGCTTCTGCAGCGCCCGTACTTCCCCCATTCACATCCCCAACCAAATGCAGTCGGCTGCATGAGAGGCATTTTTATGTCCTCCCGAGTACCCCTACCCAACGAACCCCCCAAAAAAGATGTTGTGTCTGCAGCAAGCGCGGATATAGGCGTGACACCCGCTATTATTGTCCCTCCTGTCCTGACAATCATGGTCTTTGCATTGGTGAATGTTTTGAACGCTACCATGCACTAGTTGAGTATTAGCGTAGGGTACAGCATTGCACAGACTAGGACACACTTTCACAGGGTCTCCCAAGATGCCATCGCATTTTGAGAGACCCGAACCTGGAACCGGTTACAGTTATAAAAGTTAGTTACAAAAAAAGTGTAAAAAAAAAAAAAATATATAAAATAAAAAAAAATAGTTGTCGTTTTATTGTTCTCTCTCTCTCTATTCTCTCTCTCTATTGTTCTGCTCTTTTTTTTACTGTATTCTATTCTACAATGTTTTATTGTTATTGTTATTGTTATTATGTTTTATCATGTTTGTTTTTCAGGTATGTAATTATTTATACTTTACTGTTTACTGTGCTTTATTGTTAACCATTGTTAACCATTTTTTTGTCTTCAGGTACGCCATTCACGACTTTGAGTGGTTATACCAGAATGATGCCTGCAGGTTTAGGTATCATCTTGGTATCATTCTTTTCAGCCAGCGGTCGGCTTTCATGTAAAAGCAATCCTAGCGGCTAATTAGCCTCTAGACTGCTTTTACAAGCCGTGGGAGGGAATGCCCCCCCCCACCGTCTTTCGTGTTTTTCTCTGGCTCTCCTGTCTCAACAGGGAACCTGAGAATGCAGCCGGTGATTCAGCCAGCTGACCATAGAGCTGATCAGAGACCAGAGTGGCTCCAAACATCTCTATGGCCTAAGAAACCGGAAGCTACGAGCATTTCATGACTTAGATTTCGCCGGATGTAAATAGTGCCATTGGGAAATTGGGGAAGCATTTTATCACACCGATCTTGGTGTGGTCAGATGCTTTGAGGGCAGAGGAGAGATCTAGGGTCTAATAGACCCCAATTTTTTCAAAAAAGAGTACCTGTCACTACCTATTGCTATCATAGGGGATATTTACATTCCCCGAGATAACAATAAAAATGATTAAAAAAAAAAATATGAAAGGAACAGTTTAAAAGTAAGATTAAAAAAGCAAAAAAATAATAAAGAAAAAAAAAAAAAAAAAGCACCCCTGTCGCCCCCTGCTCTCGCGCTAAGGCGAACGCAAGCGGCGGTCTGTCGTCAAACGTAAACAGCAATTGCACCATGCATGTGAGGTATCACCGCGAAGGCCAGATCGAGTGCAGTAATTTTTCCAGTAGACCTCCTCTGTAAATCTAAAGTGGTAACCTGTAAAGGCTTTTAAAGGCTTTTAAACATGTATTTATTTTGTTGCCACTGCACGTTTGTGCACAATTTTAAAGCATGTCATGTTTGGTATCCATGTACTCCGCCTAAGATCATCTTTTTTATTTCATCAAACATTTGGGCAATATAGTGTGTTTTAGTGCATTAAAATTTAAAAAAGTGTGTTTTTTCCCCAAAAAATGCGTTTGAAAAATCGCTGCGCAATTACTGTGTGAAAAAAAAAATGAAACACCCACCATTTTAATCTGTAGGGCATTTGCTTTAAAAAAATATATAATGTTTGGGGGTTCAAAGTAATTTTTTTGCAAAAAAAAATAACTTTTTCATGTAAACAATAATGCCGCGTACACACGGTCCTACTTTTCGTCTACAAAAGTCCAACGGACGCTGATGGACTAAAGCTGGCTGGTAATCCGATCGTGTGTGGGCTTCTCCGGACTTTCAACTGACTTTTTTAGCCTCAAATCCGACGTACTTTAGATTTGAAACATGCTTCAAAACTTTTACTTCGTACCTACGACGGACCCCGAAGTCCGCTCGTCTGTATGCTAGTCCGACGGACAAAAAAACGACGCATGCTCATAAGCAAAAACTAAACGGAAGCACTCGGTCTAGTAAAACTAGTGTTCGTATTGTAGGTAGCACATTCATCACGCTGCAAAATCTGTGATCGTTGAATGCAGCGCATTTTATTTCTTCATTACGAATGCTCTATAAAGAACGAAGGTGTTTTGCTGTTCATATTCAGAGTTCTCCCAAACTGATTTCTGGATTCTTTTTCTCTTTGATCTCATGAATGATATAGTATGCTTTTTAAAAACAATGTTTCCATACTAATATAATACTTTTTACCTTTTTTTTTTTTTTGGTTTTTTTTTGTGTGGAATCATATTTTCTTGTAATTTTTATCCAGATATTTATTTTATGATTGGTGTTGAACTTTTTTATATGTTTATCTCTAGATTTTTAATTTTCATTTTTTGGTGTTTGTAAAGTTACCACAAATAACCCATTTGTATTTTTTTTTTTTCTTTTTATTTGTTACTTTATTTTTTTATATTTTTTAGGTTTGTAAAGTTACCACAAATAACCCATTTGTATTTTTTTTTTTTTCTTTTTATTTTTTACTTTATTTTTTTATATTTTTTAGGTTTGTAAAGTTACCACAAATAACCCATTTGTATTTTTTTTTTTCTTTTTATTTTTTACTTTATTTTTTTATATTTTTTAGGTTTGTAAAGTTACCACAAATAACCCATTTGTATTTTTTTTTTTTTCTTTTTATTTTTTACTTTATTTTTTTATATTTTTTAGGTTTGTAAAGTTACCACAAATAACCCATTTGTATTTTTTTTTTCTTTTTATTTGTTACTTTATTTTTTTATATTTTTTAGGTTTGTAAAGTTACCACAAATAACCCATTTGTATTTTTTTTTTTCTTTTTATTTGTTACTTTATTTTTTTATATTTTTTAGGTTTGTAAAGTTACCACAAATAACCCATTTGTATTTTTTTTTTTTCTTTTTATTTTTTACTTTATTTTTTTATATTTTTTAGGTTTGTAAAGTTACCACAAATAACCCATTTGTATTTTTTTTTTTTTCTTTTTATTTTTTACTTTATTTTTTTATATTTTTTAGGTTTGTAAAGTTACCACAAATAACCCATTTGTATTTTATTTTTTTATTTTTTTTTTTAATTTTTTTTTTTTTTAATTTTTTAGGTTTGTAAAGTTACTACAAAGAACCCATTATAATGTTTTTTTTTTCTAGTGATTATTTTTTATTTTTAAGATAAAGTTAACCCAAAGCACCGTTTTTGGTTATGTATATTTTTGTTCTTTCCCAGACTTACCACTCGAACATTATTAACATTAGTAATGTATTTTTGGTGTGTTTTTGCAAACTCAATGAGATTGTTGTCCCTTGATAATTTAACATTGTGTGTAAAATCAATGATTTAAAAGAAAACACATAAAATCTTTTGCTAAACTCAAAAAAAGATCCATTTATTCATGGTCAAAATAAAAAAAAAGAGGAAGTCAACGCTGGAAAAAGTCTGTGTACCAGAAAATTGGGATCTTGAGGAGTCCATATAAGAGGGAGCACAATCTGGTCCAAGAATCCCAGAGATCAACAGCACCAGCAGATGATATAGATGTCCCCAGACTGTGGTACTACAACAGCCTGCGTCTTCTGTCAGACCAGACTGAACCCAGGTCATCACTTTCTTCTCTTCCCTGCAGCCTTCCCTCCACGCTGCCCTGCACCCTTCCCTGCAGCCTTCCCTGTAGCCTTCTTTGGAGGCTGTGGCTGTGGTGTTTCAGTTGTGGCAGGAGGAGGAGGAGGAGGAGGAGGAGGAGGAGGAGGGGGGGCTGCCTCATGTAGTTGTGTGTTTCGGGTTAGCGTGCCCTGCAGCCCCTTCTGTATAGTTTCCCCAAATAGGCGCTCGCAAATGAGACGCTGCTCCCAGTCCATTTGTAGAAGCCTGCTGGCTAAGTAGCAGCCATAGGCCTCTTCTGCTTCGGGGGGGCTCCTCAGAAAACGTGTGGCCTCTTGCATGAGGCGCAGGGATGCCTCCTGTGTGACGGCCCCCTTCCTGGCCCTTTTTTTGGGAAGGCGGAGGGGAGGCACTTGGGATTGGGTCATGCTCCTACTGGGCCCAGCCACCTCACTGGGACCAGCCACCTCACTTGGCCCAGCCACCTCACTGGGACCAGCCACCTCCTGCCTGACACTGGGCCCAGCCTCCTCCAGGATGATGGGGAATCTGGCCTCCTCCAGGCTGTCCATGGGCCCGGTCTCCTCCTGCCTGCCACTTTCCACACATTCCTCCTGGATGGACTCATCCTGTGTATAAAAAAAGGACATCGTTTTAGTATATTTTTTGGGGTTCATCAATGACACACAATTTATTTCTCATGACTAGCAAATTTAATGTGAATACA